>CM025780.1:28226402-28258902 GCA_014636745.2 Centella asiatica | reverse complement strand
CCGTAGAGAGATGGAGAAGAACAGGGGGGAAAAATGGAGACAAAGAAATAGCAGGGGAATACGAAATAACAGATATGTAAGAGAGAAGGATTGAGGTGGTTAAATATGTGGAGAAAAGGAAAATTTTGTGTCTTATTAGATAGAACTGAAGCATAAGGAAGAAAAGGAGGAAGTCTTAAGAAAAGGAGATATTTTATGGGGGAAATGGGAAATCAGAATCATGGATCGACAGACATGAAGAAGAAATGAAAGTGGAATGGACTGAAGCTAGAGGCGTTCCAGCTTTGGCATGAACAGAAGGAACTTGGAGGAGATTATCTGAAGGTTGGGATAAATATATTGGTTGCTCCATAGAAACAGAGGCAATGATAAACTTGAGTAAGGCGTTTTTCATGGTATGGGGTATAAATCAGGAATGCAGATTGAAAAATGTCATGCTAGAAGTTGAAGATAAAGTGTATGAGGTGAACTTACAGAGCCCCACCGGTGGTGGTAATGACCAATCCTTGGTGGAGCCGGAAAAGAATGTTAATACGGTGGCGCGTGGAAAAGCAAAACCAAACAAAGTCAAATTTGAATGTGGAAGGGGTTAATGCTAGTCATTAGGCCCGAGTAAAAGACAGTTGTGGGGAACATGTGAGTGTTGAACCCGAAGAGACTGTTTCTAAAAATAACGGGGATGAAAGAGAAATATCAATTAATACTACAGTAGTGGAGGATTCAATTGAGAAAGAAAGTAGGAAAAATAATTCAGATATTAATATGGATGAAGGTGTATGGACACAAAAGGAATGTCAAAAGAACAGAAAAGGTAAGAAAGCGATGTGAGTGTGATATATGTAATAAAATAAGAGAAGGTAGTGAAAAAGAAGAGGAAGAGATTAGTGTGGAATCATTTGGGGTCAACAACACTTTATTAGATCAGGTCCGAGAGCTCAAGCTGCTCAGAGGCAATGCATTCTGGAAGGCCATGGTTTTGAAGGTGGAATTGTTTGGAACCTTGGCTTTGTTTATATGTTTGAGCAAGCTAAGCTACAAGGAAGGGGAAATGGATACTGGGCATACTTGAAATCAAACAAGCTGCAGATAAATCAAACTTCCGTGCCTTATTTGTGTTTGTGGTCATCGAACTAGACTTTGATCTTGTTCATAACCACCTTTATCACCCCATCTTTAGTAGACTACGTATTTTCATAAACATTTCCCCCACCATATGTAGGAGAATTTAACTTATTTTTCTTGCTTGTGAATATATAGCTATAATTGGCAAAGAATTAATAGTGCGTGCTCCATCTCTTCTTGCGGTGCCAATCAGATTCAAGAGCAACCACCACCTGTGCCATTGTGGGACGATATATGCTTGGGTACAAATTGTAAACATTAGATTGCAATGGATCTCTACTTAATTATACTCCCTCCCTCCATTCTACAATTAAATATACGTTTCTAAAATAAGGGTTTTTAAAGATAAATTTTATTTTTTAAATATATCCATATTATTATATTGTTTAATAGTAGTAAGAGTTATAGTAGGAACCACCAAACAGTGGATGTAATTGAGTTAATTGAAATAATAAAATTGTGGAATGATATTTAAGGAATTTTATTACTTTTTTATAATTTAAAAATAGAAATGTATCTTTATTTTTGGAACAACAAAAAAAGGAATATGTATCTCTAATTTTGGAACAGATGGAGGATATATGATATTTCTATAGATCTTCAATATAAGGACGTTAAGCAATTTTTCAATGTTTCATGAATTTAGGTATTAACAATACAGTAAAATCTCTATAAATTAATATTCGAGAAATTAATAAACTCTCTAAATTAATAATTTTACCTTGCCCCGACATGGGCCACTTATAAAAGTTGCAAATTTCGATAAGATAATAAGATAATAATTTTTCGGAAGATCTCTATATAAACATATGATCTCAATAAAAATATAAATTAATAATTATTCAAAATTACAAATATACCTAGGACAATTTAGGAAAATATTATTCTAGTATTGCTTGTTTTTTCTTAAAATTTATGTCTAGTCGGAACTCATTTCGAATTTTTCTTATTGCATCCAAAAGTTCTAATTTCAAGAATTTTTCTATGTTGTTTATATAGTATATTCTCTCATCAAATACATTAAATGTTTTTAATATAAGTACAATGAATCATATTTAATTATTAATAAACAATGAAGGTAGCTTTTAATTAATATTATGTATAATGAATTTATCAACAATGAATTTTTGATGTAATTAAAATTTAATTTTATTACGGTAAAACCTCTATAAATTAATAAATATTAATTTATCAATTAATTAATACCTCTCTAAAATAATAAAATTCTTCAGTTTCAACATTATTAATTTATAGAGATTTTACTGTAGATAGAAAAGTTTAGTATAATTTTCTTAGTTGATACCAATTTTTGGATCTGCCCCTGAACATGGGTGCTTACATAACTCGATTGCGGAACATAAAGAGGTGTTAGATGGAGGTGGCTATTTGGAGCTTTGTTTCGTATATGGGATCTGAGCAGTTTTGTAGTAAGAAAAGAGCAGAATCTACTAACGAAACATGCAGTGAACTTTCTGCAAAAGGAGAGTTGCTGCAGACAATCAATGGGTAGGTAGAGTTCATCAGTTTCTGTGATTCTCAAGTAGTTGGAGAATGGCAAGCTATGGTTGATTTCTAGTTTGTCATCTTATGGCGGATGGGTCAGCATACAATGGGAGTAGTTGTTCTTGGTAGATAAGGCTTGTGTGGCTTGTGGAATGCGGCTAAACCGAATCACGCTAAATTCATTGTCTTATTTAATTGTTGTTTATTTTCTTATTATAGCTTGATTTCATGTCCACCATTGTTATAACCCAACATGTTCTTGGTAGATAAAGCAATGCTTCATGATTGGAAGCCTATGTTCCATTTTTGATCGAGAGCTTCTCAAAGTGTTATGTATAGTTAGATGGTGAGTTTGAATATGATGCAGTTTTATAAAGGCTCAAATAGGTTAAATTCATCTACGAGTTTTGATTCTTCAGAACTTTTAGGACATTTGTAGGGATTTGTGGATTTTTACCATGTTAGTTGTATGTGGGGTTTTTGTGTTCTATTTGTCCAATTCTTTTGGACTACCTTCTTGTACTTTTGGTGAGTTCTTTAATTGAGTTTTATTTTTGCCGATCAAAAAATAACATAAGCTGATTGCATATCAGTTGGACAAATTCTCATCGAGCAGAATGTTTGTGTATCACTCTGTCTAAATGATTCTTGGAGTTGCTGGAGCTCGTAAACAACAATGTTCAACAGAGTAACGAGAACAATCAGAACAATTTTGTAGCTATGCCCATCTACGTGTTGCAACGAAAAAAACAAATCAGATAATTAGCAATTAGCAGCTTTATGTCACGCCATTTAGCTTTCTTAACCATCTCTCTCAGTTAAACAAGACATTTATTATGCTAAATTCGATACGACATAAATATTGGAAAATTCTTTATTTTCTTCTTTCTTTATACTACCTACAAAGTAACTAGTATGAAGAGTTATTATTTTGTTAACTTACTAAATTATCCCTTATTAAGAGATAAGATTTTCATGATTTTAAGTTCTTATGCAGCATAATACTCTTTTCCATCTTTTTTTCATTTTTCCCTCTCTTTCCATTCTTTAGATTTGACTTGATTTAATACGGTTTTAAACTTGACATACTTTTAGATTATCAATAAAAAATAAATTTATATTCTTAATGACAACATGCTTGTGACACTACTGAATTGTTACATGCACCTGAGTATAACGATGGGTACCTGCAAAATTCAATCAGAAGAGCAAAAATCATGAAGAAAATTAAACTTCAGCAAACAACAATTGAGAGACAAAAGATTCTGTAGAAAGCACAAGAGAGACAAAAGATTTTGTAGAAAGCACAAAAAAGAAAAAGAAGGAAAAACATGATATAACCCTACATAATTTTTATTAGCTGATTAAGATGAAGTGAGTATCAACAGACTATACCTATAGGAATCAAAAATTGAGTTAATTAAATTAATTAACTCATAAGCATCATTCATCAACAACAAAACATGTTTATTGTTTTGAGCTTGTTTTGAGACTTGAGAGAGATGATAACCATTTTTGAAGAAGGCCGGCAGGCCAAGAAGTCAATGCAAGGCTGACTTTGACCGATACGAGTGGTTATATATAGTACTCATTTATTTTAATTTAAATTTTAGAAATTTTAAATTCTGATAGTGTAATATATACCAGTAGAAACTAGAATTTTTAAAACTTGACCCGAAACAAATATGACAACCTCCTACTGGTAGCAGATAAGCACGACTAGTTAATACTTGACAGTACCCAAAACTAACGTAACACCTAACCTTAGAGACTTCTTATACTCTATACTTTTATTATTATTTGGTTACCAAACTTAGAGTTTTCTATAACAACAAATATACTTATTTGGAGCACTCCTTGCTTCTTTTTTTTTATTCATTTCAACATTTTAAAATTATTTACCAATCTACAATAAAAAAAAAATATGAGTTTAAAAATCATATTTATATTTTTTGCTTTAACTACTTTCTCAATTTTTAAATGAATCATATATATACTTTTTACACATACTAAGATTGCATGTTTGGTTAAGATTTTGTATATAGAAATCATCAAATTTTTTTCATAAATATTTGTTATAAAAGTATAGTGACGCATTTTAGTTATTTTAGCATAATTAGGGGGAAGGAGGAAAAAGGTTAATTTAAGCCCTTTACAAACAGACCTTAGTCATTTAAGATCACAAGTATTTTATCTTTTTTAACGGCAACTGTTGATGAAAATACGGAACATTCCATATTAAAAGTCTTTTACACTTGAAGATAGATTTAAGCAAGTAATTTGACAATACTATAAACTGTGACAAGTGTTAATTTATCAAGATTTTAGAACATCTTTAAAATTAAAATTTTATCAAACCAACTGAAACGAAAAGGTAGCATATATTTTGTAGTACAATAGTTCACATAATGTACGGTAGCTAATTTTTTCATAACATGCCTAATTAATATAAGAAAACATAACTCAGCTGGAGTTGTTTTAATTCACTTCAAATACTAAATAATTATTTCTTGATATAGATGTTACGTTGGTTTGTTTCAATTTTGATTTTAAAATTATAAATTTTATTAATATAATTTAAAATTTAAATTGAAAGGAGATCGCGGTCTTCAATCAAGATTTGTGGGGAGAAAGAGAGCACCGATGAGGAGGAGACCACATTTGCGGACAGAAGAGTTGGCGTTCATCATAGAGAATTTGATGTCTTTATTAGCGTATTGGTTGTGAAAAGTTCCAGCTGTTAATCCAATGATTTGGTTCCTTGGCTTATCCATCACACATTCTTCATGATCTTGTTGGGTTGCATCGGGAAGCGTGAGGCACAGATGCAGTGGTTCTGAGATGTTAAAGTTGTCCGTCAACTTAACCAAAAACAATACCTCGTATTCCACTCCTTGTGTTAGTTTGTCTGCTGCAAATCTTCCCCCAATTTCCAACCAAGCTACCTCAAGTAATTCAACAACCTCAACGCGACGACCCCTGCATGCATACGTAAATCGATCCATTTGCAACTCTTTATTTTTTGAACATTCCATTCATTTGCAATATTTTCCTTTTTGAAAAATTTAATCTTCTAATTTCTCCAGATGTTACTCTTTAAAGTATCTACTTTATGTTACATTATTTTATTTTCAATAATCTACTTTCTTATTACTTTTAATCATTTCAAACTAATTTATTATCAATCACTCAGTTATGGAGGACAAAATAAACAATTTAATTAAAATCTCTTTTTTCCTTAACATTTGTATCAAAGTCAAATATTGCAAATGATGAGGAACAGAAGAGTATTAACCTTACATTTAATATTAACTTGTTTATCTTTCATCGTTTTCAATAAACTTTTAAGGGATAATATTGACATTTTATACATTTTTTTAGTTAATTGGATATAAAATTAATGTACTCCATAATAAGCTAATAAGTTGTGTTTTTTTTTAAAACAACATATAAAAGAGAATGGAATATTAGATATGATTTCGATTTGTTTCGATTTAAATTTTAAAGATCGTAAATTTTAATTGTGTAGTTCACACTATATTAAAATTTTAAAATTAAAGCTGAAATAACATATAAATTTTAATATTTTCACATGAAAATTTGTGTGTTTTATGGATGCTTACCCAATCTCCTCGTGAGTCCACTTCCAGAAGCAAGAGTTTGCACCATAATGTATTGAGAGTTTCCTGTCACTCAACTGCTCCACGATAGCCTTTGCCAATTAACAAAATATTAATTTCCAACATTAAATACATAATCCATTGCGGAATATATGTATATATACTTTGTCCTCTGCCCCATCAAATAAAGCATTTTAAAATTCTTTCTTCTTATGTCCTATTAAATAAGTCATATATATCTTTCTACGGAGAATTTAGTGCTCGTTTTTTCAAAATTATCCTTAATTATATGTAATGAAAGTTAGAACATTTAGCGGAGAGATTAAATAATTAACTTTATGCATTGGAAACATGTAAAGTTATTTTTAATATTTTATTAAAGTATTTATTTTACATAGCAATTAACTTATTTGATAGGACATAAAGAGTAAATCATGAGGAAATTTCTAGTTGCATTTATCCATATAGTTTCATTTATTTAAACTAGAATGGGGTTATGTCTATGTATACAAATTTCCCGTTTAATTTCTATTTCCCTTTTTTCATGTGTGTGTATTATATATGCTTGCCCGAACTAACTACTCTCTCCGTTCCATTGAATAATACTCCTTCTCTGCTAGTCTATTTGGAACATTCTTTTTACATGTCTCATTTATTTGTAACATTTATTCTTTATGAAAAATTTTATCATCTAATTTATTTAAATTATCTTTTTAATATCTAGTTTATGTCACACTAATTCATTTCAACTCTTTTATTTTTTTCATTACTTCTATTTTTTTCAAATTAATTCATTTTTCACTACTAATTTTCAAGTACAATATAAATATTTTAATCAAAACTCTATTTTTTTCTTAAATTTTGTGAAAAGTCAACCGTTACAAATGACATGAGATGGAGGAGTATGTTATTTTAAAGTTTTCTTAATAATATGTTATTTCTTAATTTGTGTCTAGATTCCTGAAATTTCATTGAGCCTAAGGAAGAAATAAGGTCGGCAGTGCTTGATGAGATTTTAGATTTTAAATAACAAAACTGAAATAAAGGACACATATGGATCTATTAACATTATACGGAATTTTCTATTTTCTCTAATGAAGTTAATTAAGTTCTCAATATAATGAGTTGGTGGTGCGTGAGGTAAGAACAATAATTAAAATAAATAATTAGAGAGAATATAGAGTATATTTTGGATTTTCTTGTCCAGAAGGATATATATATACATATCATTGTGACCAGGTTGTCAAACTCAACATAGATATATTCCTCTTATGATAATACGTTGACTCATACACCTTCAATATTTTATTCACATATAATATTAATTAATAAAATATAATTAATATTTATCAAATTTTTATTATTAATATAATTTTGAACATATTATTCAACATGAGTACATACCAAATTATCTTGGGAGGCGCCATGAACCTTGATGTTATCCAGAGCATGACACCACAGTGAGTGGATATCATAGGGCATTTCAGCTAATGTGAAAAATGAATCAAAAGAAATACAAAAATGTAAGAATTAGCTAGAAGAAAAACTGATGTATATATGAGAAAATTACAACACTCTGGCGGGTTGGAATGAGAACAGATGACAGAGAGAAACAATGTAACGTACGTGGCGGGTAAAAGAATGATATCGATCGGTAAAGAGATCGAAAATGAGGGAGTTTAGAATGAGAAATAGGATAAGACTATGGACATCATAAATAATGTGGAAAGATTGCCCACCATTTATTAACTCACCAGGCACCGAAGAAGTCCTCTGTTGTTGCACTGTCAATGCAGACTGAAGACCGACCACAACCTCAGACATAGTCGGACGACGTTGCGGTGCAGCCTCTAAACATTGGATTGCAACGTTCACAAACGAGGTCAAAGATTTGGGAGAGATTATGTCAATGATAGTAGGATCAATATGCTGGTTCAACGTTCCCTCTTTGTAGCAATGTTGTGCCAATCCTGCTAAACCCCATTCCTGTTGATTAGCAGGAGTAAGTTCCACAGCTGGTCTTCCGCACAACACTTCAAATAACACCACCCCGAAGCTGTACACATCAGATTCTTTGGTCAGTATGTGATTTTGGTACAGATGTGGATCCACATACCCTGGTGTCCCTTGGGGGACAGTGTGTACATAAGAATTTTCCTGATTTGCTGGTCCGAACTTAGACAGTCCAAAATCCGAAACCTTGGCTGCTAAATTCTCATCCAACAGAATGTTTCTGGTCTTCACATCGCAGTGAATAACTCTTTGCTGCGTGCTTGTACCGGTGTGAAGGTAGTCCAGTGCACGAGCTACCCCGATACAAATCTTGAGGCGTTCGACCCATAACAGATGACCATGAGCTACACGCCTTCCATGCAGATGGTCGGCCAACGTTCCACAAGGCATGTATTCGTAGACAAGAATCATCTCAGGAGGATTGTGGCAGTAACCAATCAGAGAGACTAAATTACAGTGTTTAAATTGGGATAGCATCTCAATCTCTGTCCGAAACTCTCTGGATCCTTGTCCGAACTGGGGATTCAACCTCTTCAGAGCAACGGTAGTCTCTGCTCCTAAATGATTAATGGTCCCTTTGTAAACATGACCGAAACCGCCTTCTCCAATGATTTTATCATTGTCGAATCTATTGGTAGCCTCCTGCATCTCACGAAACGAAAAGCAACGACATGATTGTGGTACGGAAGAAGAAGATGGAAAGTAGTGACTACTTGGATCTGAACTTTGTGCCATTGTGATTGTGTTGTGGGATATAAATAAAAAATCACCTTTCATAAAAATGGTTCATCTCGTTTTCCTATATATAGAACTACTAGTCCTTGCACTAACTGAATTAGACAAGTCAGTATCTAAAGATAATGATATATGAGAGCATGCAGATATACATACATATATATATATATATATATATATATATATCAGATATACATACATACATACTTATATATAACCCCAACTTTCTTCAAAATACTCAAAGTTGGGAATTAACGAATCTTCTAATCCAGGTTGGCCAGCATTAAAAAACTCCAACTCTAGAATAGGTGGTTCAGTCGCTTAACATTCAATTAACGGTCTTTAAGTTGCTTTAGTTGGATGGAATAGAATAGAATAACACGAGAATCAGAATGAAATAAATGGAAGGGAAGTATCATAAAACTTATGAAAATAGTATAAAAATTAAAAAATAATATATTATGTATAAAATTTTAGTCGTGATTAAATGGACAATCTCTCTCTTAGAGAGTAAGTTGAAAAATACATATAAATTTGTGAAAATAAACAAAACAAAAAATGAATCTTAACCATAAATAATATAAAATTCATTCTATTGTTATATCATTTTATTTTATCAAATTAAACGCAACATAATGTGTCTTACGGATGAAAAAAGAAAGTAATTAAAAGGTGTTTCGATTCGTAACCTATTTCTATTTTAACCATGTAAACCAAGGGCGGAGTTGGATACACTGTTAACAAATAGGGGACCATGGTCCCCAAAATTTATTTTATGATGTATTATAGTAGTATATTTTTTAAGTATGACCCTCCAAAATTATTATACAAAGAAAAGGGAATTGATTTTTCCAAGAGATTTTTTGATATTTTCATATAAGATCTCACTTTAATATAATTTTTCATGCACATGTACAAATAATTTATACATAATATGTAAGGTCTATATGTGAACTATTAAAAGACCTTATGAAAATATTATCCTACCCAACTAAATATTTTTTTATTCTTTTACCTCAAATCTTGTTTGAATCAAACTTTAATATTATAGTGAAATTTATATTATCTTTAATTACAATATCACTCTCTTTTGGATAAAATAATATTAACTTTGGGCTTCCCCAATTTAAAACTTTCTAGCTACGCCACTTACGTAAGAATTGACTAAAATAAGAAGTTTTTTTTTTATTTGAAATTTCATTCACTGAATAAATCGAATTACAAGCAATATAAGAGATTAAATCCTCTCAAAACATAATGAATCCGATTACAATAAGCACAAAAAGATTACAATAAGCACACAAAAAAATAAGATTAGAAAAATACAAAACTATTACATATCATTCAATTTAAAAATTACTGAAATATATGTTTTACCGTAGAACTAAAAAATATGATTTGATCAACTATCAAAAGTAATTGATGGAAGATTACACATACAACTGCTCCTTCACCTATCCGATTAAAGAAAATTACAACAGGTTAACCAAATTTCATATTCTGAACTCTTATCAATCCTCACACATTAACAAAAATCTCGCGAATGGATGAATCCAAATCAGAGAAAAAGTCTCATAAGAATAGATAAATCTAAATTTGAAGAAAAACATCCAAATAAGGAAAAACAAAATCTCTAAGGACAATTTTATTCGAAATAATTGAACAATACAGATAAAAAGAAAATCTATGAGAGAGATTTCTCTATTAGTTAACGGAGTAAATTCTCTTCAAATCTATAAACTCTATAAAGGGAGGCTACGGTTTTATAAGAGAGAAAAAGGGCTAGGGTTTATGAAAAACTAAAATAAGAAGTTGATGCAAAGATTTGTATCTTTACTAGGTGTTTAGACTCGTAAAAGATTAAGAAAGTCGGTTGTGGTATAAGTGAATTCAGATGGTTATTACTTACTCCAGTGACTTCTTTCAACAAAACTTAACTCACCATTCTTAGAGGCTGAGAGCCCACATTATGGCATTAGAATCATTTAACGTATTCTTTTATTTATAAATTATATTATATTATTCTCATATCGTTTAAAATTTTTATTTTTTTTAAATATATCAGCATCATAAATTAGATCTCTATTATATAGATAACATATTTATGTAAGAGATTTAAATAGTGAATCTCTCCATTTTAAAAATATTAGACAAGTTAGTATCTAAAGATAGTGATATATGATTATATATATATATATATATATATATATAAATATATATATATATATATGTATGTATGTATGTATGTGATCCTAGATGATGAATGGTCCCTTTGTAAACAAGACGAAAAACCCCCACCTCCAATGATTTTATCATTGCGGAAACTATTGGTAGTTTGCTCCAACTCAAGAAAGATCCTAGATGATGAATGGTCCCTTTGTAAACAAGACGAAAAACCCCCACCTCCAATGATTTTATCATTGCGGAAACTATTGGTAGTTTGCTCCAACTCAAGAAATGTAAAGCGATGACATGATTGTGGTACTACAGAAGAAGATGGTAAGTAATGATTACTTGAATAGTTGAATCGGAATTTTGGGCCACTATGATTGGGGATGGGATATATATAAAAATCACAACTTTCAATACAAATGCTCCATCTCGATCTCTTAAATATAGAAATATACTAGTCCTTGCGTTCATTGAATTAGTCAAGTCAATATCTAAAGATCGCGATATATATATGACAGCATATATATATATATATATATATAGCCCCATCTTTCTTTAAGATACTCGAAGATGAAAATTAACAAATCTTTTAATCCAGGCCGGCAGGCATTAAAAAACTCAACTATAGAGTTGGTGGTTCAGTTGCTTTACATTCCGCTTAGTCGCTTAACATTCCGCTTAACCTCCATTTGAATTGAGTGAACAAATGAGAGAAAGAATAAATTAAAAATTAAAATAAATTTAATAAAAAGTAATGGTAGAAAGAGTGATGAGGAGAGATATGAGAAAAAATTATAATGAAAAAAAATGAATCATTCATCCTTCTTATGTATAGAATAAAATTATATATGAAAAAAATAATTTATTTTATCATCATCTTTTATATGAACAATAAAATTTTGTGATTTCTTAAAATAATTATACATTACCAAATTCATTCCCTCTTATTTAATTCTATCAATCCAAACGCAGTCTAAATGTCTTAATGTGAAAAGTATTTTCTCCGTTTCAAAAAAATAATAACATTTATATTTTTAACAAATATTAATATTGCATGTTTAGTTAAAAATTATGTGTACAAATAATAAATTTTTTCCATTAAACTTATTATGAATGTTCAATTTAAGTTAAAATAAGAAGGGAAAATCTCTTTGACGGTCCCCAAACTATATCAGTTTTGCACATTTTGTGCCCGAACTTTTTTAGCAGCTTGTTTGGTACACAAACTTTTTAAAACATTCGCAATTAGAAAATTTCATCAATCACTCATTAAATCTGATATAAAATACACTCATGTTAATCATACATGTAATTTTCAAAGAATAAAACAGTCTGTTTACATCATATGTAAACTTTATTTTCAACTGTTCTCGTAAATATATATATATATATATATATATATATATATGTATCTATATATATATATGTATGTATATATGTATATGTATGTATATATGTATATGTATGTATATATGTATATGTATGTCTATCTATATATGTATATGTATGTATATATGTATATGTATGTATATATGTATATGTATGTATATATGTATATGTATGTATATATGTATATGTATGTATATATGTATATGTATGTATATATGTATATGTATGTATATATGTATACACACACACACAAAAGCATAAGTGTTCCCTTTTATTCTAGTATTTAAATATTTCTCATAAATAATTTCTTTAATCCGCTAATGTTCAGATTAAATTATCTTGCCAGCTAAATATCTTTTTGGCCTTTTTTATTCTTTAACCGCAATTTATTTTAAATCTAAGTTAATTTTATAGTAAGATTTATATTGTCTTTAACAACTATAATATCACTCTTTTTCAAATAAATAATATTAACTTTTGATCCCCCAACTTAAAATTTCTAATTATTCCACTTAAGTAAACACATGCAAGAATCGACTAAAATAAGAAGCTGATGCAAAGATTTGTATCATGACTATGTATTAGAAAAGGTGTTTAGACTCGTAAATGATTAAGAAAAGTCGGTAGTGATATAACCGTATAAGGGAATTCAGATGGTAATTACTGACAGTAGAGACTTTTTTCCGATTTGTTAGTTTGATTATAATCAAGAAAAGTTGGTACTAATATAACCGTATAAGTGAGATCTAAGATCTCAACGATATCGTCAATAACATACCACCTCGAAGGGAGTTCATTCCAATCTCCCCCTGAGAGATGAATAAAGAAAAAGTCAAGTCTTCCAAGGCCTACAAAAGTCCTTAGGGGAGGAAGCTGAGAACAAGCGAACGTTATTTTGGCGATGACAAAAGTACACCCATCCTAGGCAAAACTTAGTGTTACATCTAATTTGGAAGAAGTATTGGAAGGCTAGGACAGTGGGTTCTATGTTTATTCCTTTACATCTAACCATAAAACCTATAATGGCTTTTCAGCCATTGGGATGAATTTGTGAAAGATGGATAGAGTAACTTGTTAGGTATAAATGATGATGATGCTTACAGTTTTATTTGTGCATCTGTACATACTCAGGGTGTTCTATAAACCTAAGTATATACACACATTTTCCATCCACTAATGATCATCTTAGTCATTAGGGGATGAAGTATTACACACTAGGCATGTCATCAATTGAAACTTCTAAAGGACTTGATAGTGAAGAGGGATGACTATTGCTACTCAAAAACACTTAAGTATTCCTCACATCAGACATTCCAAACAAAATCAACAAAGTTTCAGTAATTAAAACCGTCAGATGAACCCATCAGGGGATGACAAAGGCAGACCAACCTGTCAGGGGAACGTGTCAGGGTATAGCAATGGCAAGCCAAACTCATCAGGGGAAACGCATCAGAGCATGACAGTAACATGGCAAACCGTCAAGGGAACTTATCAGGGTATGACAGTGACAAGCTAACCCGTCAGGGGAAATGCTCAGCACTGCATCAGTGGAAGCCATCAGTGGATGCTTTGAGTCTTAACGTCAGGGGATCAAGAAGCACTTGGATAACTCAAGTGAAAGTTGAAGCACTGATCGAGTCTTAAACAGGACTTGTCATCAGGGCATCCGGAAGCACTGATCAAGTCCACATCAGGGCTTGCTATCAGTGGATAGTTATGACTGCATTCACTCGTCATCAGGTCTTACACGCAAATCAATGAAGCTTGTTATAGAAGCAAGAGATATAAACTGGAATGATATTTCTTGAAGTTTGGTGGTACAATGACAACTCTCGATCATTTAATGCACGCAGATCAGGGGATGAAAAAAAAGCAACAAAAGTAACAACAGTCTGACACATAATTCCTAAAGGACATCGATATGACATATATGCGGCTAAGTTGAAAGAGCAGCACGTCTAAGCATGTGGGTTCAACTACTATTAGAGTTAAATAATGATGATGATGTTTAGAGAATAAATTGTGCATCTATAAATACTTAAGATATTTTATAAACCTTAATATATCTGCACAAGTTTTGCATCCACTGATGATAAACTTATTCATCAGGGGATAATCAACACTTCACAAGACAAGTCATAAAATGGAACTTCTAAAAGACTTGATAAGTGAAGAGGAATGTCTGTTGTTACTCAAAGACAGTTGAAGTATTCCGCACATCAGACATTCTAAACGAATTTAACAAAGCTTCACTAATTAAAGACCATCAGGGGAATTCGTCAGGGGAACCCATCAGGGGGTGACAAAGGCCGACCAACCCGTCAGGGGAACGCGTGGTATGGCAGTGGCAAGCCAAACTCATCAGGGGAAATGCGTCAGGGCATGAACAAGACATGTCAACCTGTCAGGGGAAGACATCAGGGTATGATAGTGTCAGGCTAACCCATCAAGGAAACCCGTCAGGGGGAATACTTAGCATTGCATCAGTGGAAGCCATCAGTATATGTCAAGAGTCATAACATCAGGGGATCTGGAAGCACTTAGTAGACTTAAGTGAAGTTTGAAGCACTAATCCAGTCTTTGACAAGACTTGTCATCAGGAGATTTAGAAGCACTGATCAAGTTCACATCAAGGCTTGCTGTCAGTGGATGGTTGTGACTACATACACTCGTCATCAGGTCTAACACGCAAATCAATGAAACTTGTTATAAAAACAAGAGATATTAACTGGAAAGATATCTCTTGAAATTTGTTGGTCCAATGACAACTCTCAAACATTAAATGCACGCAAATCAGGGGATGAAAAATAAGCAACAAAAGTTGCAGCAGTCTAACACAATTCCAAAAGGACATCGATGTGACATATATGCGGCTAAGTTGAAAAGACCAGCACGTCTAAAGCACGTGGGTTCAACCACTGATCTACTATATATGCAAAAGAGTTATCATTACACCAAGTATCAATCCAACAGATCAAATAAACACTGAAGCATACAAATCACTAGAGAGAAGCTTTGTAATAGATCTTGAGAGAAATATTCAAAGAAAATAAAAGCTAGTAAGTGTGATAACGAAGTTGTAATCTTATTACAGAATTTGTAGTTGTTTAATCACATTTGTGATTAACCAGATTTCCAGATTTCCAGAAAAACCTCAAGTTTTAATAGAACTATTTTAACTTGAATTCGTGTGTTCATCTTATTATTTTTTATTGTTTTTCTGAGTATTATAGCTATTTCCTTTGGTGTAAAAAGTTGAAAAAGAAAAAACAAATTTGAGTGTTCGTATTCAACCCCCCCCCCCCCCCCCCCATCTACAAACACTTGAGGTTATTTTAATCTAACAACTACTGATCTTCTATATATGCAAAAGAGTTTTCATTACACAAAGTGGATACAAAAACAACGAAAAACAAGAAAGAACATCCTACAAGAGAAGCACACAAACACTATAGAGAAGCTTTGTAATATATCTTGAGAGAAATATTCAAAGAGAGTGAGAAACTAGTGAGTGTGAAATTGTAGCTGTAATTCATTACAGATTGTAGCTGTTTAATCACATTTCTGGTTGAACAGATTTCCAGAAAAACATCAAGTTTTAATACAACTATTTTAACTTGAATGCTTGTGTATTCTTTTTAAACTCATTATAGTTTTTTTAATATTGTAGTTATTTCCAACAGTGCTGAACAAGTTTTTAAAGTGTGAAAAGTTTTGAGTGTTTGTATTCAACCCCCCCCCCCCCCCCCCCTCCTCTACAAACACTTGAGCCTATTTTCTTCTAACATAACTACAAAGCAATCTTATAATGAATTTATGAAGAGGAAATCTCACAATGCTTGTAACTCAGTTGATTATAGAAGTGACACGTGTCGCGCTACGGGAGAGCCAAGAAACCTACGGGTTATGGCTTCACCAGGACGCAAAACGTGGTCAGTCCTGGTGACACCACATGGTGTGCTTTGGTGATGCCACATCACCATGGAAAAAATTATTTATTTAATTACTTAATTCTTTTGATTAATTTTCCAATAATAATATATTTTAAAAATTATGGGGCAAATGGTGGAAATGTTATCCCCTAAAAGCCAAGTTAAGAGTGACTGAAGGTAATGAGTTGATCAATATTAATTGATGAGGGTTGAAGCCCATTATTGTAACCTTTCAGTAAAATACAAATGAGTACGTAGTTGACAGCATACTCCTAAAGGGAATGTGTGATAAGGTGTATGAATCATATTCATATTCTATCTTTACTTTATGATCCTAACAATTATTGTGACGACCCTAAAAATCTCATATTGGACCTTGGACACCATCAAAACTGATAACAGTAAATAATATCATCCAAGCATACTGAACATAAAAATAAAAGAAATATAATCTCTTATTACAATATTCAAAATAAATATTTAATAGTGGAAGTCTATGAAGAACCAATCTGGCCTTACAATTTAAATATTTCTATAATAGCCTCTTGCTCCACTTTTCCCCTAAAGGCCATCCATAGGAGAGCGATCAGAAAACTCTCGCTATGCCATTTTTGCCTTTTTTTTATCAGACGGCTCGACCTTCTTATCATAACCTGTAAAACATTTAAATAGCAGTAACGTGAGCAATTTATGCTCACAAGTATATAGTCAAGTATTGGATGAGTCTCGAAGATGGATAATTTATAAGGTTTAAGTGTTTGTGAGGTAAGACAGAAATAATGTTGACACCTCCTGATAAATTAGAACAATATAGCATCCAGGGTCCCCGAATGATAATGAGGGATTTAACCCTTTACTTGAGAGAATTCTTGAATAATTCACATGCGCCTTGTAACCATGTTCATTTGACGCACATGTCCTTAGGAACATTATGTCAAACAGTAAATTAGTTGGCCAGCTTAACCACCGTTTGACTTCATCATAATGACATACGTAGTCAATGCAGAAATCTTTTATCTGCGAGCGTTCGATTACCGTGCCTCAGTTTCTATTCCCTATAATTTCCTAGGCCTGTGGTGCTTGACATATACGTCCCCCTTAGCCTTTAGTTCTTCATACGGATATATTTTTTAAGTATGGGGTGAGAAAAATAAGTTTTTCTATATCTGTATATCTTCTTTGGCGTGTTAATGAATTTGAATAGCTAAACAGTCGCCCAAAGAATGCTTGATTTTATTACAACCATTTTCATGTGCATTGGATCAATGGATCATACCTTACTTATCTTTGAAATATTGAACTTGAGTAGAATCTAACATTATGCATATCGAATAAATGATAATATGTAATAAATGAAAAAGATAGAATGAGTATATACTTGTATTTGTCCTTAGCTATTCTTAAATTAATTCACTTGTGGATGAGAGGACTCTATAAAATATGTGTATTGTCTTAAAATGAGAAATTCATGTCTTGAACACAGGTATGAGAATGCAAAACATTAGGTGTGTCTTAGTTTATGTGTTACAAAATTTATATTAAGGAATATTTGAATTCAGATTGTTCATGACGGTTGTGCAG
The DNA here is from genome assembly GCA_014636745.2 of Centella asiatica. NCBI lineage: Eukaryota > Viridiplantae > Streptophyta > Magnoliopsida > Apiales > Apiaceae > Centella > Centella asiatica. The sequence continues at coordinate 28,240,835 of CM025780.1, read as the reverse complement.
TTGTTACAAGCCTTATTAATCATTGCAAATTTTTCCCCATTGAGTCAAATGAGGTTTATAACTTATATTTATCTTTCTTGTTTACCCAGACAGGATCCTAACACTTAAAATTACTAAATCTCATATGGTACGACAACTGCTATTGCAGTGCACATGCATCAGGGGATAAATTATGCTCGTCGGAGGATGAGTTTAATTCATCAGGGAATGGATTTTATTCATCAGGGGATGGATCCAATCCATCAGCGGGTAACTTTTGCTCATCAGGGGACACATTTTACCTATTAGGAAGCTAGCGCCAAAGTATGAGTTCAACAATGTGCCAAACTCTTTGAACTCATAATAACAGCACCAAATTCCTCGTCAAACTCTTCGGCAAGCTTACTCGACTATTGCCAAAATCACTAGCGCCAAAGTCACTTTCATTAGTGGATAAATTTGTTATCAGAGGCTACTATTGAATCGTAAAAGACTAAGTAAAATTTCTCTCTATTATAGAGGATGACTTTTTCATTCATTAGTGAATAATGTCATTAATAGATAAATTTTATCAAAGACAATCTTCCTTCTCTTTTTTTTAATCTTTACAAACAACTTGCTAAACTTAGGGAAATTCTGTTTGTACAGAACATAAACATGGTGTTAACAACTAATATAACAACAGTTGGAAGTTTAAAAGTTTCAGTTTGTTTTTTAGGTATATTTCAATATCTCATATTCTCTCTTTTGATAATTTTTAGGATATATAACTAATAGCTCCTGATGTCATATGCACGTTTTAAGTCATGTTTTTGGAAGTGAGTAAACAAAGTATTTTACAACATGACATAAACAAAAAGGACAAAATAGAACAGGAAAACAACAAGACTTTAATATAGTGATCTTACCTCTTTCAGCTTTAAAAAAAACAGTTAAAAGCTTGGGTTGTTATTGAAAAAGATTGTTGCTTTTGAAAGTAAAACTTAAAATTTATATGGGTGGTCAACTGGATAGAAATTTATGGAAATGAGCTAATGTTGTATTTTAAGTGAAATATTTATATCACTTGACAAGTAACAAGAGCAATTGGATCAATCTAGTGGACAGATATCAACTATTGGTTATGTTCACTAATAATATGTTTAAAGTGCAGGGATTGGCTAATTTGGTCAGTGCCAAAATATCATCCAATTCTCTGTAACAGCCGACAATTTATTGAACAATAATCCTTCTCTCATTGTGCCTCAAGCAGCGAGCCGTCCATAAAGAAATATCTTTACAACTATAGTTAGAGTGTACTGCTTGAGTTTAATCTAGTAGTTGCTGGCTCATATGTAATTCACTACCTAATATAATATGACTCTCCTATTTGTACACGGCAATCCTTGGACAAAAATTCTCAGTGCAGTAGTTCCCTGCAGTTTTAACTATACTTATTTCTTTGTTCATGTTTGGTTAAACAATTATTTAAATATTTGAGTTAAAATATATTTTTATTATTTCAGTGGATCTTAATGAGAATCGTTGGCTCACCTTTAGAGTAATTAATCCAGACACCACATAGAGATACAAGCTTCATTCAAGTTATGAATTAAATATTCATACACAATATAAATAAATTCTTCAAAAATCTTATTCCTATTTTATTTTCGGGTTCTCACAATTATAAAAAAGGGTTTCACCTCCATCATCTGGTACGCAATCTTTACCCAATATATAGTTTATTCTTTCTCTAGTAGTTACTTATTTTCACATCGAAAGATCTTCTAAGGGTTGAAATCCCACCCTTTTTGAGGATTTTTCTGCAAGTCTTGCAGAGTTTTTCTAGGACATGATCAACATGACGCTACGCAGGTTAGTTGACACATCACTATTAATCCAATTATACTTACTCATGAGATTTGGTCACCGACCTTCAGGTCATAATGGAGTGTTCTTGTTTGAACTAGCCTACAACCTCTTTCAATTATATTATATTTTGCATTTAAAACTTTAATAAATTCCATATTTAGAGTTTAATATATCGTTGCTTGATAAAAAATTCAAAACATAACTCTAATTTTCAAACTGAGGAAAAAGTAGTTTACTCTATGAAAATAAGGTAATTTTCCATACATGGAGGCTGTCGAAGGAGGTGATGATGTTGTCGAGGAAGCTAATATTGCCTTGCAACTAGTGGCGGACGCAAGATTTTTATGGTTTGGGTGTATAAATATTTTTAGAAACTCAGGCAATCATGCAGCGAACCTAAAATTTTTTAAAATATATAAAAATGTGTAGAACAAACTCTTAAACATTAAAAAAAAAATGTAATGTACACACATGCGAGTCTTACACATAATATTAAAAAACTAAAATAATTAGTTTACTCGTGTCGTTACTTACTAAAAAAAAATTCGACCATTCTAAATTATATCAATTTTACACATTTGGACGGGGATCGACAAAGAGCTTTTCCAAGAAGAAAATACTAAAAATTTGAACTACATGTATGGCTTGCACAAGTAAATTTTTCATTAAATTTAACGAGAAATTTAACAAAATATCTTTATCGGACATATTTTAAAAAGTATTTATACCAAACAAAATGTAACAAATATTTGGGAATCAAACATGCAAAATTGATATATCTAGTTTCCAATGCCCGTACATAGCACAAATATTTTTATTTTTTCAGATAATATTAAGAGAATTATAATTCTTTAGACATTTTTATTTCTATTATTTTTATATATTTAATTATATGTATAAGGTAATATTTTTTCAACTATTAACTCGTTTAAAGTCAAAACTAAATCGTATTTGTTCTAAACATAAAAACATAAACTCATTCAAAGTCAAACCAAATAGTAATTGAACATGAGACAATTAAAATTACTTTAGCCACAATAGAAAAAGAAAGAATAACCAAATTGATTGAGTCAATAATTGATACAACCAGTGGACTCCATCCTGAAACATGATTGTTATTGCACCCCTGCTTATATTATCCTTGCTTAAACTTTTATTATTCAAAATATATAAGAATTGATGATGTAATATAGTCCTTGCTTAGATGTTGTAAAAGGACTTAGAAAAATATCCAACTTGTTAGGTGGATATACTACTTAGTTAAGCAAGGAGTTTTGATCACCATTGAAGTCTGCTGATTTGATAAGCCTGCTATGAAGGATTCTGAAGACATGAAGAATTTTCCAAATAAGCTTATTCCTAAGCAGAGAAAGGAGTGGACGGATGAAGAAAAGAAGTTAGTAGGATACAATAAGAAGGCAATGAACATTCTCTTCATGGCTCTTAAAGAGGAAATGTTTGAAAGTGTGTCTAACTGCACCTCTGCTAAAGAGGTATGGGATGCCTTGCTGATACTCAATGAATGAATGGTTGAAGTCAGAGAGAATAAGCAATCCTTGCTTATTCAACAATATGAAATGTTCAGCATGCAGCAGGGGGAGAATCTCACTGCTATGTACGAAAGATTTACTGTCCTGCTTAACAATTTGCGTGCTCTAGGGAAGACTTATGACATAAAGGACATTAATCTTAAATTCATGAGATCTTTGCCAAGGCAGTGGGATCCTAAGACCACTGCTGTCAAAGAGTTGAGAAATTTACACACTACTGATCTTCAACAACTCTATGGAAACCTGCTTGCATATGAAATGGAATTAGCTCAGAGAAAGGCTACATCTGAGCCAAGGAGGAAAGATAGAGGAGTTGCTTTGAAGGCTGCTGAGTCTAAGCAACAAGTAGATTCTGACTCTGAATCTGCTGATAGTGATGAAGATATGGCTATCCTAGCCAGAAAATTCAGAAGGTTCATGAAGAACGATAGAGGAAACTTCAGAAGAAATACAAGCTGCAGTAAAAGAGATCCATCAAAGGATCTATGCTATAATTGCAAGAAGCCAGGTCACTATGCTGCTGATTGTCGAAGTTCAGCAAGAGATGAAAAGAAATTCCCTGCTAATGACAAGAGCAAGGGAAAAGAATATTACAAGAAGAAGTACCAACAGAAGAATACTTCAAACTTCAAAAAGGACAAGGGACTTATTGCTGAAAAGTCTTGGAGTGAGACTGAAAGCGACTCAGAAGACTTCGGACTAGAGATTGCCAACTTTTGCTTAATGGCAAGGGAATCCGAACCCAGCAAGGAGGTTAACCTTACTGAGGTATTTGATTTTGACTCTCCCGACATCACTGAAGCTGAGTTGTGCTCCTTGCTTAAGGATGTTGCATCTCAGTGGCATAAATATAGAAGATTGCTGAGAATTGCTTCAGCAGAGTCTGATCAACTAAGGAGCAAGAACTCTAAAATCTTGCTTACACTTGAAAGGGTGCAAGCTGAGAATTTGGAGTTACTTATTGCTGATGATAAGAGAACCTTGCTTAGACAACATCTCAGAGACTTTCAAGAGAGAGAGTCTAAATTAATCTCCCAAGTTGAAGAATTAACTACTACAATCTCCTCTTGGAACAAATCCTCTTCAAATGCATGTGCTTTGCTAAAAAATCAAAGAAGCATGCTAGACAAAAGTGGAATTGGATCCAGGACTTGCGAAGTCCTTGCTAAAAGTAGTGGGGAAAGTGATGTTGAGTCTATCAGCAGAACAATCTCTGTGCATTCAGCAGAGTGTAAAACTCCTGCTAAAACCAAAGGTAATAGAAATGTTACCTTACTAAATAACAAATTCCCTGCTGACCGTAACTATAAGCAGGGACATGGTGCTAAACAGACCAAGGGTGGAAAGTTTAGTAAGAACCATGTTTCTCCTGCTTATAATTACAACAATGCGAGGAATTTGAAATTTAGCAAAGGTTATGATGGGAGCAAACACTGGAAACAACCTCAACCTAAGAGAAGAGGTAAGCAGCACACACATCACAACATGATGCATTTGAGATGCTATTATTGTCATAGGTTTGGCCACATAGCTTCTCTTTGCATTGCTGACCCTTACTATACTGGTTGGTCTCAAAAACCAAAATGAGACAAGTATGGGTCCCCAAGGGTACTAACCTTAATGGACCCAAGTCTTGTTGAGTACCAAAGTGATTGCTTATGTTTTACAGTTTGTGAGCAAGGAACAAATTTTGTACTTGGACAGTGGATGTTCAAGACATATGACAGGAGATAAAGCCTTGCTCACCAATTTTAAAGAAAAGGATGGACCACAAGTGATCTTTGGAGATAATAGCGCTAGAAGAACTAAGGGATATGGTTCAGCAAGAAATGGGTTAGTCTGTTTCAACAAGGTTGCCTACGTGGAGGGTCTCAAACATAACTTGCTTAGCATAAGCCAGTTGTGTGACAAAGGGCATAAGGTCACCTTCCTAGACAATCAATGTCAGGTAAGAGATCTTCAAACAAATTCTCTGAAGCTTTCTGGTTCAAGAAATGGGAATGTTTATGTAGTAGATTTGGCTAAGCTAAGTCCTGCTGAAACAAACTGCTTTCTTGCTAAAGCTTCAGCAGATGCTAGTTGGTTATGGCATAAGAGATTTTCACACTTAAACTTTAAAACGATTTCAAAACTCGCTTCTAAAGATCTTGTAAAAGGTTTGCCTAAATTTTCCTTTGAAAAGGAAAAACCATGTAGAGCTTGTCAATTTGGTAAGTAAACAAAACAATCTTTCTTAAGCAAACCTGAAAAATCAAACTCTATGACCCTCCAACTATTACATCTTGATTTGTTATCAAGTAGTCTTGGTGGAATGAAATATGCATTCACTATTGTGGATGATTTCACTAGATTTACATGGGCATTATTTCTTGCTCACAAGAATGATGCATTAGCAGAGATTGAGAAATTCAGCAGACAAGTGCAAAATGAGAAAGAACTCAGAATCAAGTCAGTAAGAAGTGATCATGGAAGAGAATTTGACTTTGGAGGCTTTACTGAGTTCTGTAATGAGCAAGGAATTTCTCATAACTTCTCTGCACCAAGGACTCCACAGCAAAATGGAATGGTTGAACGAAAGAATAGAACCTTAGAAGAAGCTGGAAGAACATTGCTTGCTAATGCTAAACTTCCTGAGTACTTCTGGGCGGAAGCAGTGAACACTGCTTGCTATACTCAAAATCGATCATTCATCCATCCAACACTAAGCAAAACTCCATACGAGCTATGGAAATGAAGAAAACCAAACATAAGCTATTTCAGAATCTTTGGATGCCCCTGCTATGTTCACAATAATGGTAAGGAGTACTTAACTAAATTTCAAGCAAAATCTGATGAAGGTATTTTTTTAGGGTACTCTAATCATAGCAAAGCATTTCGAGTTTTTAATAAGAGGATTCTAACAGTAGAAGAGTCAATTCATGTAGTTTTTGATGAAACTAACCATGAGGAACCAAGTGGTTCACTCCCTCTTATAGTTCAACAGGAACCAAATGAGAATCAATAGGCTGCAGAGACTAAGGAAGACCCTGCTGAAGCACCTTCAGAAAGCACTGCTCCATTGGATAACACCCCTGCTAAAGTAAAATATGATGAACCCAACTTGGAGGAACTAGGACAGCAAAACATTCGAACTGATCTTCCAAGAAGGATGAAATGGACAAAGTCTCACTCAGAAGACTTGATAATTGGAAACCCTACAAGTTCAGTAAAGACTAGAATATCTGCTCAAAATGAAAGTAGTTTTCTAAGTTTCCTATCTCAAATGAAACCTAAGAAAATTGAGGATGCTCTTGCTGATGCTGATTGGGTTCTTGCTATGCAAGAAGAGCTAAACCAATTTAGCAGGAACAAAGTTTGGAATCTTGTTTCCAGGCCAAGGAATCATGCAGTAATTGGCACCAAGTGGGTATTCCAAAATAAGATGGATGAAGATGGAATCATCACAAGGAACAAGGCAAGACTTTTGGCTAAAGGTTATTCTCAGGAGGAAGGAATTGTTGGGTTTCGTACCAGCAAACGCAGCGGAAAAATACGGATTTAAAATAAAACAAAACGAAACCCAAACCCGAGGATCTATGCGAAACAGTTTAATACAGACAGTTCAAGATTTTACCGATTAAAAGTGCGAATCTGAAACTTTGGTGAAGGTGTTGATCGTCTCCAAATCTTTAACGCAACCCAACTGGACAGCGTCTCTACGGTATCCACACGAACACCCGCGAACCGTCTTACGATTCGAGTAAAGAGGATAACAGTACTAGCTGTAAATAATCTGTATCTCTTTTATCTCTCTTAACCTTAGTCTCTCTCTTATGAGCGGCTACGTCAAAACGTTGGTTATATCAGAGAAAAATTCTATATATCTTTATATATATCTTAGAATAGCTGATATATCATATATATATATAGCCTTCTATAGAGTAGATTCCAAAACCTAATCTAATTAGGAGATTAGAATCCGAATCCTATATTCATTAGATATATATATTTAATCAAGTCTCACTTAATTAATATATGTACAAATAAATATATATTCGTATTTCCTTCCAAATGACTCTTCTTTATACAGATTACATATATATATATATATATATATATATATATATATATATATATATATATATATATATATATATATATATAATTTAAAGTCATGATTTAATTAAATCAATCTTATTGATATATTAAAATCATTGACATTTAAATTATATCTCCTTGACGAATGTTCTATGTGTGTGACCCTGTAGGTTATTATTACGTTGGCAATAATTTTAAATCATATTATAAAATTATAAACAGTGAGCGGCATCTAGTAATACATCACTGTTACCCAAGTAATAATAAAGTCATAGATTTGACGTTACCTTTTGTGACCAATGTTTCAATGTAATTTAATCCTTTTAACCATGATATCTAAGATTAAATTCAAGGCATGGATGTGTCATCCTCTTCATAATTTAATCTCAGTTTTCTTGATCAATGAGTAAACTATATGAAACAAATCTCTATTTGAGCATGGCCATGCATTTCATAGTTTCACTCAATCAAGAGGCCTATAGATATCACCCCTAATTTATAGGAGGGTTAAATTCCATCTACATCATTCCCATTTCTCACATAACTCATTATGCATCCAACAATCACCTTTATCGTCCACCCGGTTAAAGGTGACTTTTGATAATGTCAAAACGCATAACTCCTTATGTAGAAATGTCATGACTTCAGGTCGAAGGACCATTACATCATTGTCACTATGAGAATTACTTATGACACATAGCATAACGCTCCATGTAGAATTCTCATGGTGGGTCTGTCCAGTACTATGTTCTCTAACATGTACCTATGAATCAACTTAATATATCTCGTATATATTTATGACCAATGAGATATGGCCATCAGTTAATCACATACTAGTCTCAATGTATTATTGTTGTCCTGATGACAATGATACTCGACTAGGGACATTTAAGAATAATGATACATTACATACTTATATGATCTCATATTCAAGTCACATACTTGAATCCATATAATTAGTATCATTTTTCTAAGGACATTTATTATGTTAATTATTTATATAACGCAGTAAATAAAACATAATAAATTATCATTAACCAAAAACATATCATAAATATAGTGTCACAATCATTACATAATTGGCCACTAGGGCATACACTCTAACAGGAATCGACTATGATGAAACCTTTGCTCCAGTAGCAAGGCTCAAAGCCATAAGAATATTTCTTGCCTACGCTGCTTATCAAGACTTCAAGGTGTTTCAAATGGACGTCAAGAGTGCATTTCTGAATGGAGAACTTCAGGAGGAAGTCTATGTGGAGCAACCCCCAGGTTTTACTGATCACGCCAATCCTCACTATGTATATAAACTTGATAAGGCCTTATATGGTCTTAAGCAAGCTCCACGCGCATGGTATGATACTTTATCTTCCTTTTTAATTAATGAAGGTTTCAGTAGAGGTAAAGTTGATACTACTCTTTTCATTAGAAAGCATAAAGATAAAACTTTGCTCGTACAAATCTATGTAAATGATATAATCTTTGATTCTACTGATGAAAAACTTTGTGCAAGATTTGCTAAGCTTATGAAGAGTAAATTTGAGATGAGCGTGATGGGAGAGCTGAACTTCTTCCTTGGACTTCAAATTAAGCAAAGAGGTGATATAATTTTCATCAATCAATCAAAGTACACCAAAGACCTGCTTAAGAAGTTTAGATTAGAAGCAGCAAGTCCTATGAAAACTCCCATGTCATCAGCAACAAAGTTAGATAAAGATGAGCAAGGTAAATCCGTAGACATAACGAGCTATCGAGGTATGATCGGATCCTTGCTATACTTAACTGCTAGTAGACCGAACATTATGTTTGTTACATGTATTTGTGCACGTTTTCAATCTAACCCCAAGGAATCACATTTAGCTTCTGTTAAGAGAATTTTCAGATATCTTAAGGGAACTCCTAACTTAGGAATATGGTATCCAAAAGATTCTAACTTCAACCTTGCTGGATATTCCGATGCGGACTTTGCTGGGTGTAAAATAGATAGGAAAAGCACAAGTGGAACATGCCAATTTCTTGGAGGGAGACTTGTCTCGTGGTTCAGCAAGAAGCAAAACTCTGTGTCAACATCCACTGCTAAAGCTGAATACATATCAGCAGGAAGCTGTGTCGCTCAAATTCTGTGGATGAAAAGCCAATTTGCTGACTACGGGTTTGATTTCAAGTTTATCCCTATATTCTGTGATAATACTAGTGTTGTTGTCATTGCTTATAATCCTGTTTTACATTCTAGAACTAAACATATAGATATAAGGCATCACTTCATTAGAGATCACGTTCAGCAAGGTGCTATAGAGATAAACTATATTCCTACTGAAATTCAATTAACAGATGTTTTTACAAAACCCTTGGATAAAAATCGTTTTAATAAATTAATAAGTGAATTAGGCATGTTAAATTGTGAATAGGCATTTTGCTACTAACATCTTGTCTGCTTAAGCAAGGACTTTCGTTCTTAGCAAGTTAATTTCAGGAGGAAAAGCACTGCTGATGTTTCAGCAGACCTTCCTATCCCTGCTGATTGACGTATCAAACGCTGCTGAACAAAGATGCTGCTGAAAGAACTCCTGCTGATCAAGTCCCTGCTGAAAGCAGAATCCCTGCTAACAAAGTACAAATGCTGCTGAAAATTCCTACAACCCTGCTGAGAAATTTTGAAAAAGGGGAGACGTCCAGAAAATAAGAGCTCTCAAAAACTATGTAAACCCCTGCTGGAACGTCAAAAATGTTGCTGAAAGGACCCCTGCTAATCAAAGAACTCCTGCTGATCAAATGCTGCTGGAAAACCTACAACCCTGCTAAGAAATTTTGAAAAAGGGGAGACGTCCAGAAAATAAGAGCTCTCAAAAACTATGTAAATTCCTGCTGGAACGTCAATAATCCTACTGGAACTTCCATCAACCTTGCTGGATAATTTTGAAAAAGGATGAGACGTCCAGAGAAAACTACTGTCCCAAAAACTATGTTAACCCTTGTTGTTTCCATGAGAAAAGGATGATCCTGCTGAAACATCCAAAATCAGCAAGGATATTATTCCTGCTGACTCAAGCTCTACCCTTTCACATCAGCAAAGGTGTGCTACAGCAAGCCTACTCATTTCCATCTTTATCGCCGAAAAAATAGGTCATCATATCAAGCCGTAATTTTTCTCTCTCCTCATTAAATGCCACTCTGCCCCATGATCTTTTACGGCTGCTATCACTTCGGTAATTAATTCTCACCACTACCCATATTTTTCTCCCACTAACTCTTCACCTTCTCAAAGCAGTTACCACTCTCTAAACCCTTCAACTTCTTTTACCTCCTATATAAACTTCTTTTAACCCTTCTCAAATTTTACCGAAACTACAGCTCTGATCTCTCTCTCTATAATCTCTAAACCCTTCTGAAATCAGCTGTAACCCTTCTCCGAATACCATTTTCCGATCACCATCTGCAGATATGGCCAACTGGTTAGACAAAATTGAGTCTGAATCTATCATTGACTTAGATTCCTTTGCTGGTATTGAAGATGCTGATATCACTAAAGTAATAACCCTACTGAGGAACAGCGGGGTATGATATATGATCTCTGCTGATACTCCCATATATGGGGAAGTGATCAGGGAATTCTGCTCAGCGATGCAAGTCCGTGACCACAGCATAATCGAACGAGCAAATGGTCAGCTGGTTCTCATCACTCCAGCAAGCATTGCCAGGGTGCTACAAATGCCAAGTGTGGGCCTTCTGACTCCACCCACCGTAACCCCTGCTGTGATTGCTAAGCTGGATTATGTTAAGACCCATACCAGCAAGAAGAGGAAGGACTTCCCAAGAAAATGAGAGTTTCTGATGGATATACTTCACAAAACCTTGCTATGTAAGTTCACCTCACAGGACGAGGCATCAGCAAGGGTTATCTCTATTGTATCCCTGCTGAAATCAGGAGAGCCAATCAACTGGGCTCAAATAATTTTTGAAATCCTTGCTGAATCATTCTCCAGCAAGAGGAAGACGAAGATTCGCCATGGACGAACTTTGTCTCTGCTGCTCAAGGGAATACTTGGAGAAAACTTCCCAGCAGGGACCCAGGTCAAAAAGCTCATCAACAGCAAAGTTATCACTTCATCCCTGCTGAAGAATTATGGGCGTAACCCTGCTACCCTAGCAAAAGCGGCTGCTGAAAAAAGAGCTAAGGGATCAGCAGAGTCTCAGGAGCAAACATCTTTAACCCCCAATGCTGAAGTCCTGGAGCTGACAGAGACAGAGTCTGTTGATACTCCAGATTCTATCACAAGACCTATTGAAGTGGAGATTGCTATCCATGTTGCAAATAAAGCTAATCCTCCTCCCTCCTCCTACACTGGTGAAATCGATAGATCAGCAGTGTCCCCCAAACCCTCTGCTGCACGAAGACTCATCCTCCCCAGCTTCACCATCCGTTCCCCTGCTAACTCGACCCTTCCTTCCAGAAGAAAACATGCTGCTGTCAAGGGCAAAGGAAAGGGAAAGTAGACTCAAGCATCCAGCAGCAGTGATAGTGATCCTGATGATGTTCCTGCTGAACGAGCAAAGGAAAAACAATCGGAGGAACTCATCAAGGCCCTGCTGATCGAAGATGCTCTTGTTGCTGGCTTAGATCCCGAGGCGTGCCTTGCTGAGAACATCCAAGAAGGCCCCAGCCACCTTTCTCCAGCAAGGGTACTAACCGAGGGGGAGCCCACTCCTGCTGAATCATCTACTGAGATTCTAGCAATTGAGGGGGAGCTCAAGGACACTCCTGCTGAAGAAGAGGCACGTTCTGAAGAACCTGCTGGATCCGACCCGCAACCAGCTGTCAGCAAGGTTTCTACTACATCACAGAAGCTTGCTAAACTCGAAGCCCAACTGGCACAAGTTTTAGCAAGACTTCCTGCTGTGAGCACTCCTGCTGTCGAAACCTATGTTGATCCTGCCTTAGCCTCCAGACTGACCAAGATGGAACATAAGCTTGAAAAACTGTAGCAAACGATGACTAAGCTGATTGACTTCCTCCCTATCATGGCTGATGATATCAAAAAGTGAGCACAGCAAGAACAAGCAGAACAAATCTTCCCAACATCTGCTGATCCTACTCCTGCTGATAAGATCCCTGCTGTTGCTCCTGTTGTTGTTCCAAGGAGAAAAAGACTTCCCAAGCATATCTCTGAGTCTATTGTGCAAATTATGAATCCATCCCCGTACATGAGACTTCAGAAGGCCCTTAAAGAAGCTGATATCATTTCAATGATTTCAGGGCCTGTTGAAAGTCTCAAGCTAATAGCAAGCATCAAGGAATCTGAATCAAGAATTAAGCAGTACGAGGTGGAAATGAAGGGACTCAGGGTACAAGAAATGCAACTGGAGTATGACAGAAAGAAGGAAAGGATGCAGAAGAGGAAAAAAGAAAAGGAGGCAAGGAAAAGGGAAAAAGAGGCAGCAGAGGAAAACCGAAGGCAAGACCTGCTGAAGTTTGGAAAAGGTGAAGATCAGCAGAGTTCGGATGAACCTGCTAATGATGTATAATTTTTTTTTTTGTAATTTCATTTTATCTTGTATTTCTTGAACACTTTGAAATAAAATGAAATTCTTTTTGGTTCTTGTTGTGGTGATCAAAATAACTCGTTTTGACATCATCAATTAGGGGGAGATTGTTATTGCACCCCTGCTTATATTATCCTTGCTTAAAATTTTATTATTCAAAATATATATGAATTGATGATGTAATATAGTCCTTGCTTAGATGTTGTAAAAGGACTTAGAAAAATATCCAACTTGTTAGGTGGATATACTACTTAGTTAAGCAAGGAGTTTTGATCACCATTGAAGTCTGCTGATTTGATAAGCTTGCTATGAAGGATTCTGAAGACATGAAAAATTTTCCAGGTATAGTCCTGCTTAGAATGGAAATAAGTAAGGACTTTAGTAAGCAAGATCCTTTGCTTATCAAAGTGAAGATTGTCAGAAAAGTTATCTTAACCCCTGCTTAGTCAACTTCTAGGAAACTCTTCTAAAGGGCACTAGAAGACAGAAAAACGGCTAACTTTTTGAACTAAGCAAGGATTGCTGAAAAGGTACAAGTCACATCGAGGACAGTACACTCCAACGGATCTATTTCAAAATTTCCAACGGATAGATTTTCTGAAGGAGTATAAATAGAAGTCATAAATTTCATTTATGACTAACCAACTACCTCCAACTGAACAAAACTCTCTGACATCTTAAAGACTACAGCAAGACATCATAAAGCTTGAACAAGTGTTATCTATCTGCTCAACTAAGGAGCAATCTACTTGAAGATAGCAAACAAGATTTTCTCAAATCTACTTAGTGTCTGTGTGACAAAATTGGACTAAGTGTCCTCTTGCTAAGTTGGTCTAAATGACCTATTATAAATTGGACTAAGTGTCCTCTTGTTGTTTGTTCTGTGTGAACAAAAGTTTTAGTGATAGCCTTCTCAAGTAAAAGAGAAGAAGAGTGGAGTAAGATTATTCCGAACCACTATAAAAATTCTATCTCTACTCCTACTTATCTTTTATATGGCAAATGAGTTGGATCCTTCATTGGTGGATGATATTCCAGAAAGTACACTTCTTTCTCTTGCTTCTCTTATTAAAAATTGTCTAGACTTGAGTAGTAAAACTGTGACCTCCATGCCTCATGTCCTAAAGGCCTTGGAACAAATAGTCTCCTCTTATGATCATGTCTGAACTTTTGCCAGGAGTGCTATATTACCTTGTACAATGTACTATGAGAAAATAATAGAAAAATCTCTTCAATAGACCTCAAATTATATATATATATATATATATATATATATATGTACATATGTATATATATATCCAAGTAAAAATAAAACTACTTTTTAGCATCTTCCAGTTGGGGATCTTGTTGTGAAGTATTCTTTTAATGTCTGTTTAAGTATAGCTTATATCTGGAACAGATCTGTTGTTTGATAACACTCCTTAATGTATTTCGG
>CM025780.1:28211794-28226392 GCA_014636745.2 Centella asiatica | reverse complement strand
GAAAATTGTGACACTGTGATCTTTTAGATCTACGCTGTATGGTAATTTTGTGAAAGGTCGAGGATAGACGAACACAGTTCTACAGACGCTTTTAACAAAGATTTGGGTCATAAAATTTCAGATATACTTTGAATCAACAGACTTATCCTTTGTATATTATCTATGTGTTATTAAGTAACAGATCATGATTCGGATCTATCTATCCTTCTAAAGATATTTTCTGAATATGAACCTTATGGAACCCGATGATAGTCTCTTGTTATCAGGACGCTCAGAAGTTGTCTCATTAACATTTTCATATACATTTTTATTTCTGTTTCTTTTTAAAAGCAGTCTCAATGAGTCTCTTCCGATCTTTCTCCTCGTCCTCCTCCTCTTCTCCTAACCCTTCTTCTTCCAAGATTAAAGAAGAGATCCATCTCTCGGATCTCCAACAATCCATAGACAACTGGAAGATCCCCAAGCATCCTACCAGTGATGTCTATGCCAAAAGTAGATGGAGCCTTACAAGTGACTATGTCATAAAAACTGTAGAGCATACCATCTCCTTGGATTCAGATCATGAGGATATCCGACTGATCTCCCCCAAATCCATAGAAAAGTTACAACACAAGTACAATTATCTGCATCTTGGCCTTGTCCAAGTTGCTGCCAATCCTCTCTCCCTCTGAAGGTAGTCAGCTTCCTTTAGTATTTCAATCTTATAAACTTGTAATTTTCAGTTTCATTTTCAGTTTCAATCTTGTAATAAAGCTTTAATTTTATAATACAATCTGCATCTATGGTCGGTTCTACCGCCTAACTTTACTTATATTGTTGTTTCATACGGTTCTTGCATTCATCTGCATATGGTCGGTTCAACAGCCTAATTTTTATCTGCTTTCATCTATATTAATTTCTGCATTCTTATGCGCCCTTACTCTCCATTCTGGTAGTTTCATTTTTACTTTTTAGCATTTGCTTCCGTGTCCTTCTGGTATCAAAGCCAGAAGGGGAAGTAAGGTGAAGTATTCTTTTAATGTCTGCTTAAGTATAGCTTAGATCTGGAACAGATCTGTTGTTTGATAACACTCCTTAATGTATTTCGGGTACATCTGTTCTGTATTCTTGTAGATCGGGAAAATTGTGACACTGTGATCTTTTAGATCTACGCTGTATGGTAATTCTTAAGGTGAAGTATTCTTTTAATGTCTACTTAAGTATAGCTTAGATCTGGAACAGATTTGTTGTTTGATAAGGATAGACTTAGAATCTACCAAGATAAATTCAAAAAAGGTTTGACTTTTGTGGGGATGGTTTGGGATAAATCTATGATCACCAAGAAGCAATTGTTTGGCGGCAATGTTTGGGTCAGGATGCCAGAAGTCTGGCTTCATTTAAACAATTGTTTGGATGGATTGGGATTTGAAATATTGTGGTGCTTCGGAAAGAGAGGGAAGCGGTCTTGGAGAGGGGACAAAAGGAACAAGAGAGCCTGGGGTTTTACCCACCAGAGATTGGGATTTTCCTGGGGTTTTACCCACCAAGGATTGGGATTGGGAAATGGGGTAATGAATCTGAGATTCAGTAGCCTCCATTTTTGGGATTTGAGGGATTACCTGAGGGGGAGGGATCCTCATGCTTTTGCACCATGAAAGAAATGCTTTTGGGTAAAATGATTGAGATTGAGAATTTTCATCCTCATCAGAAGCAATATCTGCCAATCTCTTGACCTTATCAATAGATAAGGGTTTTGTCTCTACAAGAGCAGAGAAATGGTTTTTGGTTTGGACCGGTTGATTAGCATAGTCCGCTGAGGTAACCGGCTTGGGCTTTTGCGAAGATTCAACAGAATCTTGAGATTTTGGGGAAGATGGACGGGCTGATTTCTCAGCTGAGGCGGCTTTTAAGGCAAGAGTCTTATCCTTCTTCTTTGGGGGCATATCTGCTTTGAAGGAATTCCCGAGTTAGAAAATCTGAGATATGGTTTGAGCTTCCTTTAATATATTCGATGTCAAAATCAAATATTGATAAAATAGCTTGCCATCTAGCAAAAATTTGCTTGCTGGCAAGGTTTTTTACATCTTTTTGCAAAATAGATTTTGCTGCTTGACAATCAATTCGAACTAAAAATTTTTGATTTAACAAGTCAGATTGAAATTTTGTGATGCACAAAACAATGGCTAAAATTTCTTTTTTAATAGTAGGATAGTTCTGCTGGGAACTATTCCAATGCTTTGAAGTAAATGCAATGATATTTTCTTTACCTTCTTTTTTTTATTTTAAGATGCCTCCATATCCTATGTCAGATGCATTAGTTTGAATAATTTTGTATGCAGATGGATTAGATAATGATAAACATGGTAAATGCTTAATTTTTCTTTTAACTTCCTAAACTACATGAGTATGCACCAAGGTCCAGGGAGGAAAAGGCTTTTTAAGCCGATCATGTAGAGGTTTTAAAAGATTGCTTAAACCAGGGATAAATTCAGAAACATAATTGACACAACCAAGAAACCTTTGAAGTTGTGTTTTGTCAATTATTTGATCAGGAAATTTATCAGCAAATAAAATGCAACAATTGATAGGGACAATAGTTCCTAGCTGGATAATATGACCTAAAAATCTGATTTTTGTTTGAAAAAGACAGATTTTAGTTTTTGAAAGAACTAAACCATTAGTTTTGATAATGTTGAAGAAAATATGCAAATATTTAAAATGTTGTTCTAGGCTATCAGAGAAGACTAAAACATCATCAATATAAACGATAATAAATTTCGAATAATTATTAAAAATATTATTAATAATTTTTTGAAACTCCGAAGGGGCATTTTTCAGGCCAAACGGCATGACATTCCACTCATATTGCCCAAAAGGGACTGTAAAAGCAGTTTTGTAACGATCTCTTGGATCAATTTGAATCTGCCAAAATCCAGATTTTAAGTCAAATTTTGAAAATATATGAGAAGCATATAAACGCTGGAGGAGATCCTTTTTGTTAGGGATGGGGTACCTAATCCATCTTAGGGCTTGGTTAAGAGGTTTGTAATTGATGACTAAACGAGGTGCTCCTCTTTCAATTTCAGAGCTTTTGTTGACATAAAAAGCTGCACAGCTCCAAGGAGATTTGCTGGGCGATATAATCCTTTTATTCAGGAGATCTTGAATCTCCTTTTGACAATGAGTGATGAGTTCATGACTCATCTGGATGGGTTTGGCTTTGGTTGGGATGGTCTTCTCATCAAAATCAGGCTCGTAAAGGAGTCTGACACTATGATTTTTTCGATCCCAAAAGGCATTGGGTACGTCGGCACAGAGCTGAGTGATAATTTTGTTTTCAAAAGTCTGGATTCTATTCTTAATAGAAGGGTTTTGCAACTGGCTTTCGATGCGCTGATGGACTATCTCTTCCTTGAGATAGTTAATTTGCGTTTTCTTAGACTTCAGCAGATGGAGATCTTTGTGGATAAGAGGTCTATCAAAGGGAAGGACGATGGAGGTACCTAGATACTCGATCTGTATACCCTGATTGGTGACCATGAAGGGGATGATCTGCTGGATAAAGGGGGTTCCTAAGATAATAGGATTGGTAATGTCTTTAACTAATAAGAAAGAGGTTTTAAGGGAGAAGGCAGAGTTAGGAATCTTGACATCAACATCTGAAATTTTGTAGTTGATTCCTAATTTCTTTCCGTTGGCAGCACGGAGTCCTTCGGTAGATTTTCAAAAAACTTTGTCGGGATAAGGCCTTCTTGTATGCAGTTAAGGTCTGCTCCAGTGTCAAGCAAGGCTGGGATTTCGAGGATAAAATCTTTAATCTGGAGGGTAAGCCTAACGTGCCATCTCTGGATGGACATTTTTGACATATAGTTTAAAAAACTATTGTCTTGAAGGTTGTTGGAAGGTTCCGGTGAGGGAGCACAGGAAGAACTCGGCTTTTGGTCTACCAGCTGCTGGAGAACTAGTTGGTCAATCTCTTGACGAGCCTTAATCTGCCTAATGTCTTCCTTGAGGATGGCAATCTCAGTTTGGAGATCTTGGACAGTGATAATTTTTGGTTTAGTGGGAAATCTATCAAGAATGTCTTTGAAATTGTAAGTGTTATTGAGTCTTAGGTCCTTGTGAAAAGTCTTCTCAAAAGATGAAGGTTTTTCCAAAGTCTTTTTGAATTGGTTAAGGTAAGATTGTTTTTGGTCAGGATCAGAGAGTTGTCCTATTAATTCAAGAAGAAGGTCCTGCTCTTTGGTAAGGACATTAATGGTTCCTTGTTCTTCTTTGTCGGAGGATTGATCAGAAGAAGATGAGTATAATCCATCATCTCGGAGATGGTTAAGGCATTCGTCATCAGCCTCAGAAGAATTCTCACTGTCTTCGATCAACAGATTTTGGATTTGGTCAAGAAGGGAATCATCTATTCCCGATAGGGTTCTAAGTCTTTTGGAAAAGCGACAATATTTCGCTATGTGACTAGGTTTATGGCATTTAAAACAAAGGTTATTGTTGGGAGCGGGCAAGGCTGGTTTAGTTGTATTGCTATCACGCAATCTAGTCTGATTGTTACTACGTTTGGGATAAGATCTAGGTTTAGTTTGGAATTTTCTAAAGGGTTTGTAGGGGGTCTTGTGAGGCTCATTATGCATAAGCCTGTTCTTGGGCCTTTTGTGGGTTTTGGTGTTACAGGAGGGTAATCCAAATTGTTCACAGAAACTTCCCAAGTCTCTGCTTCTTTAGGCTCGATCCTTGGCTAAGTGCCTCATCATTTTATCTTGATGAAAAATTTTTAGGGCGACCTGCTGGATTTGGCTAGATAATTGACCATAAGTGATGTCTTGCCAAGGAATGACATCATTATATTGTTCTTTGAGATCCTCACGAACAAGGTCACGTAAAGATTTTGGTAATCCATCCAAGAACTTTTCTTTCCAGTACTGGAGGTTACCATCGGCTCTAGAGTAGATTCTGGTCATGAAGGTATCTTTGTACCATCAATAATCTGTCAAGGTTTTGCACTTAAGGTTATTAAGGATTTCTGTGGATTTTTCTCGGAAGATACCTGGGTTTCCGACAAAAGTTTTGGCAATGGTATAGATAAGAGTGGCTACAGCATCAAAGATGCTTTCACCATCATGAAAGATTGGCTGATTATCAGAATCTAACTTAATGACATGAAGAATATCATGTTTGTCATTTTCTTGAAGGTGCTCATCCCACCATCCTTTAAGCTGGCCAGTGAAACCGACAATGATAATATGAGCAGCAAGCTGGTCAGAGGCATTGTGGGTTGTCCTATAGGCTGTGGCAACCATAGACATTTGTTGGAGCTTTTTCAGGATATTGTATTCAGAATCCCCATCTATGTTCCATTCATAGATGTTGTTGCCATTATAGCAATTCTGAAGGATATTTGGTTGTTCTTCAAGTGCCACATCCGGGTGAGTAGCTCTTGGGTAATACAACTTCTGGGAAGTCCTCCAGTTTTGTCGATTACTGAATCTTAGGGGGGCTATTCCTAAGTCAGAAGGGACTTCACGCTACTCTTGATGGTTGTTTTGTGATTCGGTGTCAGAATCCGTTTCTCTAAGAACTACGACTGAGCCCTTAGTGGAGTGATGGGGAGGAGTACAAGGTGACTCTGGGATAGTAACTGGAATGGTAGCCTGTATCTCGGCTATTTTGTTTTGGAGCTCCGTAATCTGATAACTGGTGGTGCTCTTCTTCGAAAGTTCCCTTTTATACTTCTGGGGAATTTCGTGGGGTTTAAATAAAGGAATATTGGAGGATTGGGTAGGCTTTGAAAGACTTGAATTTTGTACCGAAGTAGAAGGCTGAGGAGATTTAGTCGCAAGATATTCTCCAATAACTTGTAAATACTTGTTAGTATAATTATTTTGTTCATAAATATTTTGAATATCTTTGGCAATAAGAACATCTCCATCTTTTCTTTTGAAAGGAGTAGCATTTATTGTATTTATGGGATCAACATGCACTTTAATCCCTCTTGCTGGTGGAAATTCAGAAGTGATATTCTCACCTTGAATTGTCTGCCAGAGTCTAGAGACATTTAAGGTTTTGGAAAAAGGATAATCAATTTTTTTGAAATCAGTATAAGCTTCAAACCATTCAAAAAATTCAATTTGTTCTTTTGCAAAATTTAAAAACTCATAATATTGTTCTTGGATCTCCTGTCTAGCAGATCCTTGAAAAGTTTGAAGAAACCAATTTTTTCTAAAAACATTATGAGGAGAGTCAAACTGGGCTCTCAGCTTTTCTTTATCAATTTGAAAATCAGTTTGTAAAACATTTAATTCTGATTGTATTGAAGAATAAGTTGGCGATATAGTACCATCAGCTTCTACCTCTTGATGGGTAGTTTCCGTTGGTGCCGATTGAACAGTGTAATGGGCTTGAGGAATCCTGGATTCAAGATTTAAGTCTTGAAGTTGTGTGATAACTGTGGAGATAGAATGCCGAGAAGGCTGGTGGTCTGCCAAGATCTCAGTTAGGAGACTATCAATCCTTTGACTAAAGGACCTATTGCTATTGGACCTTTGGAAGGAGATTGAGACTGTGCCACTAGAAAACTGTTGTATCCTAGAGACAGTCGTATTTTCCGGTTTCTTAGCAGGGGCGGCGTCCTTGAGAAGCCAATTTTGGGATAAACTAACCCTATTCCACGAAATGGGTTTTGGGATAGATTAATGGGATTTTTGCAGGTCAGTCTGGAAGAGAACAGTTTCTCCTTTGTGAAGAGTTCTCATGGCTCCTGTGTTGAAGGCAGAATTCATGGCTTTATACTGAATTCTATAGATAATAGCTACTGGTTGGGTTCCAACTTTAGACTTAAAGTTATTGGTCTTAACATTAAGGGTTAAGGAGTCGAGAATATTTCTGTCTCTAAAGGAGACAGTGAAGTTTGGGAAACAATCAAAGTAGATTGGTCCACTGCAAAGACTAGTTTCGACCATTCCTAAAAGGGAGTCATCGAACTCAAGCCATCTTTTGTCTCTAAGGCATAGAAGGATAGACGTGTCTAAACCTTCACGGGATAGAGGCTTGGCAGCAACTTGGACAAGGTCAAGATGCAGATAATTGTACTTGTGTTGTAACTTTTCTATGGATTTGGGGGAGATCAGTCGGATATCCTCATGATCTGAATCCAAGGAGATGGTATGCTCTACGATTTTTATGACATAGTCACTTGTAAGACTCCATCTACTTTTGGCATAGACATCACTGGTAGGATGCTTGGGGATCTTCCAGTTGTCTATGGATTGTTGGAGATCCGAGAGGTGGATCTCTTCTTTAATCTTGGAAGAAGAAGGGTTAGGAGAAGAGGAGGAGGACGAGGAGAAAGATCGGAAGAGACTCATTGAGACTGCTTTTAAAAAGAAACAGAAATAAAAATGTATATGAAAATGTTAATGAGACAACTTCCGAGCGTCCTGATAACAAGAGACCATCATCGGGTTTCATAAGGTTCATATTCAGAAAATATCTTTAGAAGGATAGATAGATCCGAATCATGATCTGTTACTTAATAACACATAGATAATATACAAGGATAAGTCTGTTGATTCAAAGTATATCTGAAATTTTATGACCCAAATCTTTGTTAAAAGCGTCTGTAGAACTGTGTTCGTCTATCCTCGACCTTTCACAAAATTACCATACAGCGTAGATCTAAAAGATCACAGTGTCACAATTTTTCCGATCTACAAGAATACAGAACAGATGTACCCGAAATACATTAAAGAGTGTTATCAAACAACAGATTTGTTCCAGATATAAGCTATACTTAAACAGACATTAAAAGAATACTTCACAACAAAATCCCCAACTGGAAGATGCTAAAAAGTAGTTTCATTTTTACTTGGATATATATATACATATGTACATATATATACATATGTACATATATATACATATGTACATATATATACATATGTACATATATATATATATATATATATATATATATATATAATTTGAGGTCTATGGAAGAGATTTTTCTATTATTTTCTCATAGTACACTGTACAAGGTAATATAGCACTCCTGTCAAAAGTTCAGACATGATCATAAGAGGAGACTATTTGTTCCAAGGCCTTTAGGACATGAGGCATGGAGGTCACAGTTTTACTACTCAAGTCTAGACAATTTTTAATAAGAGAAGCAAGAGAAAGAAGTGTACTTTCTGGAATATCATCCACCAATGAAGGATCCAACTCATTTGCCAATTTTATCATTGATATCTCATGGTTGTCATTGTAATATGATGATGATATCTTCGTTCCAATTACTGGCCTCCCTGTCAATACTTCCAGCAGCAGCACACCAAAAGCGAAAACGTCTTTACTCAACTCAGCTGCAAATACAACTAACTTGTACTCCTTAATTTTGTGAACTTTTTTTTTTTTTTTTTTGGGTAACAGGAAAAAAGAAATATTATTGAACTCACCATAATCACTAAAGTCCAAGGAAAAAAAAAATACAAAAAACAGCATCTCAAACACCTACCACAATATTACGAAAGATATGTATAGCAGATTCTAACCCCATTAATTTTGTGACATATATATTAATCCAATCAAATTATGTAATCGTGACTCCCTCTATTTTTTTTAGTTATCTTTTGATTTTTCTTCACTTAATTTCAAGTGAATTTTTATATATGTTAAATATTTAATTTAATTTTAATTTTTTTCATAAATAATCTTCATCTAAAATATTTTTATTATTAATTTTTAAAAAATTACAAAAAAAATTAACATGTGCAAAAATTCACATAAAACTATGTAAACAAAAGTCAAACGACAACTAAAAAAAACATACATACATTATGCTACAATTGATTTTTTATTTTTGAGTTATTTAAAAAATTAGAGATATGTTTCCGGTTATAATCGTAAAGTATCATAAGGTTCTCTCATATGACTGTACATTCTATTGAACTTGTAGATTATCATGCTACCGTTGTTTCTTTGCAACAAGGAAATTAGATAGTCAAAACAAAAATTATATTATCAGATCAATTTGTCATTTAATAATTTGTTATATAGTGATATTATTTTAGTTACAAAAATCATTTTTAACGACACTTATTACTTTAACAATATTATCTCTCACTAATTAAAAACCAATATCCTCTCTAATTATTAATGATCATGTCTCTAGTTTTTTGAAAGTACATATCTCTAATTTTTTTTAAATTAGAGTAACTTATTTTGGCAATTTACGAAATGACACAAATATAGTTGTTCGTACCATAAAAACCCGTGTAATTGTCGGGTGGGAATAACATTATTAATCCACCAGATGAAAGCTTTGCATTGAATTCCTGGAGAGTAAAATTACGAAAATATGAGGAAAACAAAATTATTAGTGAAATAAACCCAGTCGCCTATAAAAGAAATAGCTACAACTAAAGTGTACAATAAATTTATCAAGAAAGTTCAGATTACCCCATCCAGCAATACATGAGAAGTCTTAACGCAATATACGATTAGTTGCTTTGCTGTGTTGAAGAAGGCAAGGCATTGAGCTACTCCTATCAGTATTTTAAGCCTAACATTCCAACCAAGTGGCTCTAAGCTTTCTGCAGATAAAAGAAAATATGCATCACGTATACAGTTTAATTTCGCCGACGCATACACATTTCCCCTCTCGCTACCACACATGCACACTCACGCACACGCACGCGCGCACAGATATGTGACAATTAGCATATGATACATATCTAATCATATCTTATGATAGACGTGGGGGCTGTGCTCTCTTCTTCAGCTTAGTAAAGCTATGTCTACCTACCAATACTACAACATTCAAATCAAAATTAATTAATAGAAAATTATCGACCAGTGTGTAAAATTGAAAATAATTTTCGTTCAGTTTGTGTATGTCACAACTCTTCATGTGCAGTTTATGTTATTATGTTACCATATTACCATGAGGCCATTTTGTTATCTCATATTATCATGTGAGGTCATTTATAGTATAATTTTTGTCAACAGATGATATAAAAACTTAATGTGAATGGTTAAAGAGTAGTTTTACTAGATAAGAATTATTACGAGAAAACTATACTGGCTCTTTAGACGCATCAGTAGCCCGACCACTTAGAAGCAGTATATGCACTTTCAATTAAAAGCATTTTTAATCCACTGGGAATTCTCCCATTAATTAATTTGTTACCTTCATTAGTCAGTGTGGATTTATTTTATGCAACAATCACTAGATGGAGTTTTCAGAAGTGTTGCTTACCGAAGAGGTGATAATCCAAGCTCCCCTTCTCCATGTATTCACAAACAAGGAGATGTTCTTTCTTTTCCCTGCAATAACCCAAGAGATTGACAAGTCTTGGATTCCTGTAATGCTCCAAGAAGAATTTCTCCTTCTGCATCCACGTAATTAATGAACATTGTCAAAGCGGAGCTATATATAATATATTTCTAGTTAATATACATCTGTTTAGAAATCTAAGTGAGGTGCATAATTACCATCCACTCTTCATCTAATTGTAAACTGCCTTTGAATCTTTTGACAGCAACAGCCAAACCAACGCCATCAGTTGAGGGGGCGTAGGTCTCCTCATCGACCCAACCTATGAAAACCCTTCCAAATCGCATATCGTCTCCGAAGTTTCTTGTTGCTCTACTCAACTCGGTTAATGTGAAGTATCTCAATTTCACAGTCACCGGTTTCACATTAACCGGCACTGAGGGCACCCTTGAATTACTGAGGCCTGATCAAGAAAAGGAATGGGAAAACATCAAATATTGAAGAAACTGTGGGAAACATTTATGTTTTAATTTACCAAGGGTGCAGGAGTACTAAAAATGTAAACATGATTTCATGAATTAGTAGCATAAGATGAGCGATGAGCTTATATTTACCTGAAATCAAACGAGCAGCGAGTAAAACAAATTTCCGGGCTTTTTTAATGAATTTTATCCGGTACGGAGGCCGCTCATCTTGATAATTCCCCCCATTAATCCCATCTTCACTAGAGGTATTTCCGCTTAAGCCTTGATTTTGATCAACATCGTCCACGCCATATACCGAAGAATCTACATTTTCTTCATTATGCCTAGTGAATTCATTAGAATTGTCCACCTCATATGCTGAAAAATCTACATTTTCTGGGTTGTCAAACGTTTTCATTGGCATCTCAACCAAAGAATAATGTGTGCTCTCTTCTTGAACTGCCAGCGCAGACTCAAGACGGACCACAACCTCAGCCATAGTGGGACGACGTTTTGGTACAAACTGTAAACATTGGACAGCAACTTCCACAAACGCCATTAAGGAATCGGGAAAGATTTCATCCTTTCCCTTGATAGAAGGATCAACTATTTGGTCCAAGATTCCCTCTTTGAAGCAGTGCTGTGCCCATCCTGCTAAACCCCGTTGCTCTTCATCATCCACACTATTATCCACTGCTGGTCTTCCACACAACACTTCAAATAATACCACCCCGAAGCTATACACATCAGATTTCCTTGTCAATCTCTGAGTTGAGAAATAATATGGATCAAAATATCCAAATGTTCCTCTGACGTTGGTGCTTACATACGTAATCTCCTGATTCGCTGGACCTATTTTGGACAATCCGAAATCCGAAACCTTGGCTGCCAGATTGTCATCCAACAGAATGTTAGTGGTCTTGACATCGCGGTGAATAACTCTGTGGTGAGTGCTTGTACCAGTGTGAAGGTAGTCCAGTCCACGGGCCGCCCCTATGCAAATCTTGAGGCGTTGGACCCATGATAGACGAGGTAAACAAGTATTCCCTTGTCTGACCTTTTTATGAACATGGTCAGCCAAAGTTCCTCTAGGCATATATTCATAAACAAGAATCATTTCGGTAGAATCATCACAAAAGCCGATAAGAGAGACTAAATGGCTGTGTCGAAACTTGGAAAGCATCTCAATCTCTGTCCGAAACTCTCTGGCTCCTTGCCTAGAAGTGGAATTCAACCTCTTTATAGCTACAGTACTTGCTCCAAAGTCAATGATCCCTTTGTAAACCTTTCCAAAACCACCGCGTCCAATTATCAAATCATCATGGAAGTTATGGGTGGCCCGCTGCATCTCAAGGAATGAAAAGCGACGACATGATGATTGGGGTACAGAAGATGATAAGTGCCGGTTGGCTTGCTCCAAAAATTTAGATTCTTCAAGTTTTTGGAGCTTATAAACCACAACACTTAATAAAGTGATGAAAAGAATCACAACATTTGCAATTATGTTTGTATACCCCAAAACAAATTCCAAATTTGGTGTCATTGGACACGAAGCCAAGTTACCACCGGTGTATTACTACAACAATATTCAACAGAATAATTAGAAAAAATTCACATGATTTACAAATATTATAGTATAGCGAAAAGGAGTTGCAAATTAAAGCTCATATAAGCACATCTTCAAGAATAAGAAGCCCAAACATGAGACATCCAATTCTCAAACGGGGACAGCAATCGCAGCACTATGCAAGGTTGACTTTGACTTGTAAAGTAGGTCACGGTAGCACTAGAAAATTCAAACCAACATCCTTCTTTACTCATCTGACTCATTTTTCTAGTAGTCAACTCATACCAATCGGAACTGAGTCAGACAGAGTTACAAACTTACAGTTAATTGAGACGAGTCGGTGTCATTTTTAGAGACCCATAACAAAACAAAGCTAAACTTTATTTGAAAACACAGTTTAATTTTATGCGAAATAAAGTAATTTCCGTTACTTGTTAAAGATGGAGTTCCTTACGGAGGTCGTCCATGACGGAGGTGCTATGCCGTCGGGGAGTTGCCTGTCGGGAAGAGGACGTGTTCATGGTATAATGAAATTGATGAAATGTACAGGGACATCTTCGTTGGGATGTTGCTGCAAGGAATTGAAGGAAAATCACATTAACAGTAATAAATGTTAGGATGAAAACCAAATCCAGAAAAGAAAAGAAAAAAAATTGGTGAAATTGAACCCCAAAAAGTAAATAGAAATTGAAGAACGCCAAAGTCGAATGGTTCTCAGTTTAAGAAAAATAAAAATAGGATTAATTAATTTTGGCTCTAATTTTTAAAAAATTGATCGACCGTTTCAACTTTCTCATTTTCTACATATTATAATATTATTAAGTGATAAAACATTTTAATTTTAATTGTTTTCAACGCCAAAGTTAATTTTTTTATTGTTCTCATAGTAATTTTAACTTTTTTAATACGTAATAATTTTAGCATTTCTAATAATAATTTTAATACTTCCGATTAATTTAATAATTTTAAAAAATCATAGTATTTTCAAAATTATTTCGATTCCACCATTTCTATCCTTACCTCCATCGCCACCGCCTCCCCCACCTTCCTTCTCACCTATACTTCTGTCGTCCCTCTCCTCTTCTTCACATCGATGCCGTCCTGTCCCACCTCACTCCCTTCATAATCTTCTTACATCAACGTTAGCTAATGTTAGATCGCATTGTTGTGGTCAAATTCAATTAAATTAAAATAAAAATAATAAAAATTTGAGCTATTAAAATGAGATTTTATTAATTAATACATACTTAAATATTTTTTACCCTATTTTTAATATTACTCATTAAACATGTGCATGTACGAGGTTGAATATTTATAACGTCTTTTAATATTAAATAAAATTTTATATTAATATTTTTTTTCATTATATAATATATTTAATTTTTTATTTATTTTAGCTTATATTCAACATTATTTCTAATTATATTATTCTAATAACAAATAGTCAACTAATCGGTGCGATGCACATGCATGTTAATAATTTGAAAATCACATTCAGTTATGTTAAGACAACAATAATTTTACTAAATAAATTATTGTAAATACATCTAAAATATTTTTCAAGTGGATCAGCTTTTTTTATATAAATAAGTGGATATAATAAAAATACAAGAATATGACATCATATAGATTAGTTATTTCTTTCTATTTCATAAAAAATCTCTATATGGATAATGTTTATACTACAATATATCTTTCTATTTTATAAATTTAATTTTATTCGGACAAACTTATTAAATATACCATAACTCAATTATATTGTAAGTCAACTGGATTTAAATATTATTTAAATATTTGGATATAAATTATAAGATATTATTTATTTTTAAGTGGTTGCATGATGTAATTGACTGTTTATAAAAGCAGTCACCAAATTTAATTTGGTGAAGAAGATTGGGAAGAAAAGATATATCTCATAATAGGTGTAAATAGGTGACTGATGAAAACAATCACTTATTTCTCATTTTCTATATTTTTAATATAAAATGTTAATATGTATAACACATAAATTTATATATGTTTATAGTTAAAAACATTAAATGAAATGGGTTCATTTTACATAAGGATTAAATCGTTTCTAAGTTTTTTAAAAGTAACAAAAAATATAGAGAGAGACATGCATAACATTAGATAATTTAGACACAAATTCACTTTTTTCTTGTTCTAATGAAAAGATCTGTATCCGCAATTTTTATTCTAATAAAAAAGATTAGAGCACAATCATTGTTCCGTATAACAAGAATAAATTACAAATTTTAAACTAAGTATATATATATATATATATATATATATATATATATATATATATATAT
>CM025780.1:28179974-28211784 GCA_014636745.2 Centella asiatica | reverse complement strand
TATATATATATATATATATATATATATATATATATATATATATATATTATCTAATCATTTTATTTTTAAAGGTATATATGTATTGTTGTTCTCCCACCCAAAGAAAATTGTATGTAATCAAAATAAGAAGGGGAAAAAAACAATAACCTTTTTTTTCTTATCATCGTTCAAATCTTATTTCATATAATTATTTTATGAGAAGTTAAAAGAAAGATGTCAGAAATATTACAAATATTAAATTAGAAAGGAAAAAATAGACATCAATTTCAGCTCCGCCCATATGTAACTAAAATAAGAACGATAAAAGATATCAATTGCATTTAGATTCCACGAATAATAGTAATAACTTATTAATTGCTTTTATTAGTAATTAAAATAAAAATACTTAAGAAAATTATTCTAAGTATTAAATAGGAGGAGGAGAATAAGACACGAAATTTGGAACATCCTTCTCATTGCATGTGTGTATATATATATTAGGGCAATCGAGTTATAACTAATTTTTATAATTTTATTCATTAATTTTATATTTATGAATTTACAATTTATTTAAAAAAATTAACTGTATAGTTTGAAAGTTTATAAAAAACATAGAGGTATATAAATTATTCATCATTTTGT
Organism: Centella asiatica; assembly: GCA_014636745.2. Taxonomy (NCBI): domain Eukaryota; kingdom Viridiplantae; phylum Streptophyta; class Magnoliopsida; order Apiales; family Apiaceae; genus Centella; species Centella asiatica. Next base: position 28,211,163 of record CM025780.1, on the reverse strand, counting down.
GATGTATAACATAATTTTCATAACAATGTAAAATTTAAACATTTTCAAGTATTCAGATTTATTGATTTTTAAATTATTATAAAAATTATGTACATGAACTCAAAAAATCATATATTGATTTTTTTTTTTAACTGTATGATTAGATTTTTTTTCTCACATATTTTGAAAATCAAAACATGAAACGAGTATGAAGGATTATAAAAATGAGTCATAACTTAATTCTCTTTTATTAATATTTCCATTTTATAAAATTATACTCTCGTTTTTTTACAAGAAAAGTTACATTTCATTTTATATGTACTAAGTTGTGAAATTCTAAAATTCAAATTGTGTCAAGCATTTAACAAGGTTCTTATATAATAAAAAGTTTGTTTTATTGGAATATAAATATATTTTATACTATTAATAATTTTACAATTCAAATCAATCGAATTTAAATTAAATTTTAGTAATAGGCTTTTGGAAAAATACGGGATAAAATTTTGAAATACTTCTTCCGCTCCAAAATTTAAGATATATATTCTTTTGCTTTTTGTTCAAAATTAGAAATACTTTTAGATTATAATAAACCATGACATTATTTAAGTATCATTTTATTATTTTTCTAATCCAATTAACTTTATTATTATATTATTTCACTAGTATCTCTAGCGCATAACATAAATGCCATCACTATTTCTTTAATATATCTAGTTGATAAACTCTAGTTTTCAATAGAGCTAGGGAAAGAAAAAAAAATTATACTCCACCTGTTCCACAAATCTTATCTTTTAAAAACCTTCTTTTTAAAAATATATTTTTAATTTGAACTTGGATGTAGTATAACTTTTTCTTTTCCTTTTTAGAATAGAGGGAGCAATATACAATTTTAACTATTACTACTTATTCTTTGATTAGGTAAATAATAAACTCATAATAATTATAATAAAAATTATAAAACTCAAAGTATTAACAAAAGTATAGTTATATAAGTTTTTTCTATAAAAGTTTTATCTTACTCCCTCTGTTTTAGAAAAAGAATTACATTTAAAAAAATTGTTTTAAAAAAAGAGTTTTTCTTTGTTATTTTGTTATAAATTAAAAAAATTTCAACTATAAACTTATAGATCTCGTTATAATTTAAAAATTCATAACAAATTTCATCAGAAAAAATTTATTATTTATACTTTTAAATATTAGACAAAAATACAAAATTAATAGTCGTCAAAAATTTAAATATTATTTTTTTTGTGGAATTGAGGTAGTAATACTTTTGGAGTCATAGTCGCTGCAAAATTTTAAATTATAAGTGAATAAATATTGATTTTACAATCAACGTATTACTCTAGAGAGTTCAAATTCGAATGTAACGAGTCAGTTTTGTTGGTTTTAAAACAGAAGTGTTTACTTTGTTTTTAAAAAGAAAAAATCAATCAATTCGACCATTGAATACGCCTAGACGCCTAGTAAACGATATGATGAAACTTCATTTTGGACATAATTATACAATTCAAAAAATTGTTTAATGATAACAAATGATATTTTGAAAGTTTCCTTTTATTTTATCGGACATCATAATTTTCACCCTTAATCATTCGCAATTTGGTCAATTTAACAAGCATAACATGTTTCGTTCTTCATCTTCTCCTCTTTTTAAATTTCAAAACGTCAAATATAGTATTAAAAAAAAGTTTATTTCTAAAAATACTAAAATGAGAAAGTTATTATAGTGTAAATCAGAGTACATACGATCGGTCGAGTTAAGACAGGTACATACGTACGTACGATCGATCAGTCAGGATAAAAAGAAAATATTCTAAAAATTCACAATAAAAACTCTCCCTATAAAAAGGAGCAAAAAAAAAAAGTTGAGTAAAAAAAATCCCGAAAAAACTAGCCCTAAAAATAATAAAAATTTAATAATTTAAAATCATACAACAATAAATAAAAAACTTATAAAACCACTAAACTAAAAAAAAATTCATTAACTCAATCTTTAAAAAAAACAAACAAACATACCTCACATGCACCAAAAATAAAATAAAATAAACAATTCTAAAATACATTATCTATATACTTTTAAAAAAATTGCTCTAAAATACTATATAAGATCTAAAAATGTATTAAATTTTTAAAAAAAATACATAAGTCAAAATAAAAAATTTAAAATAATATTAATAAATTATGATTGTACTATGCACATGCTCTATAAAATTAATTTCACTAGAGATCTTCGTAAGTGGTGGGACATTTTTCTTTTTATCTAACTCATGCATTGGACGTAAAAATCATAAAATTTCTTTCGCTATAATTTATCGACATGTTTATTATTATTCATGTTTTTCTAAAAAAGATCAAAGAAAACATAGGAAAGGAAGAGATATTCAAATATATATATATATATATATATATATATATATATATATATATATATATATATATATATACATACTTCCTTCAAACTCAAAAGTGAGGAAGAATCTTTTTAGAACAAATAGCTGTAGTTTTTGTTTCAATTCTCTCCAAATCTCTTTTTTTTTCTCATTAAAAAAATCTGCAAATTAATGATTTCAACTTTTTTTTCTTTCTTTAAAATGCTCAAAAATATAACTCTTTCTTCTTCCCGCTCATTTCCGTTCTCCCACTTTTAAAGCTCATATACTATAGCTATAAGGAATGAAAGAAAATGTTACGTATAAGTTTATAGGAACCTGTATTTTTATTCCTTAAATACATCGATACGTATAAGTGGCTGTAATCAACCATAAATAAATCGATGTCCACAATGAAAGTGTAACTAACTAGATACACCATAATCAATCCTAGGGGTTACATGTGCTCGGGTGTAATAGAATAATTATATAACTTAAGTTTTATCAATCATTTTGTAACCTAAAAAGAAAAATACTAAACCAAAATCCCAACATAAAAAGTATAAGAAATTATAGTTTATTTCCTTATGAGGGTTTCATTTTCAACTAAGAGGCTTAGAAAAAATTGGAAATAAATAAAATTTTCCCAAAAACTAGAGGTACTTTCAAAAAATATTATTGAAAAAAGAAAACTATCTGTGATTCAGTTGATCATAATGTTAAAAATTTATAAGAAATATATAAGCACACATACGCTCTTCAATAATTTTATGACATTAAGAAATATGTCAAATTTGACATGTAATTTTAATATTAGAATTGTTATTATCTATATTAATTAATAAAAAAATATTAAAAATATTAGAGTGTGTAACTTTTCATCTATTTTGAGAATGTGTAACTTTATTATTATAAACATGTAATTTATAATTGTATCCCACAATTTCTTTTTATAATAATGCTACTAGATATTATAAAATATTATGAAAATAAGCACACTTTCTTATATATCTTTGTATATAAAAAATCAAATAAAAATATTATCTAAAATTTCCTAAATAAATTGTTAAGTATAAATGATGATGATACTTAGAGTTTTGTTTGTGCATCTGTACATACTCAGAGTATTCTATAAACCTAAGTATATGCACATATTTTGCATCCACTGATGATCAATTTAGTCATCAAGGGATGAAGTATTTCTCACTAGACAAGTCATCAATTGAAACTTCTAAAGGACTTAATAGTGAAAAGAGATGTCTGTTGTTACTCAAACACACTTAAGTATTCTGTACATCAGACATTCCAAACAAAATCAACAAACCTTCAGTGATTAAAACCGTCAAGAGAACCCATCAGGGGATGACAAAGGCAGACTAACCCGTCAGAGAAACGCGTCAGGGTATGGCAGTGGCAAGCCAAACTCATAGGGGGAACGCGTCAGGGTATGATAGTGACATGTCAGCTTGTCAAGGGAACTCATTAGGGTATGACAGTGTCAAGCTAACCCGTCAGGGGAAATGCTCAACACTGCATCAATGGAAGTCATCAGTGAATGCGTTGAGTCTTAACGTCAGAGGATCAAGAAGTACTTGGATAACTCGAGTGAAGGTTGAAGTACTGATCAAGTCGTAAAAAAAACTTGTCATCAGGAGATCCGGAAACACTGATCAAGTCCACATCAGGACTTGCTATCAATGGACAACTATGACTGCATACACTCGTCATCAAGTCTAACAAGCAAATTAATGAAGTTTGTTACAGAAGTAAGAGATATAAACTGGAAAGATATTTCTTGAAGTTTGGTGGTCCAATGACAACTCTCGATCATTAAATACTCGAAGATCAGGTGATGAAAAAGAAGCAACAAAAGTCATCAGCAGTCTGACACATCATTCCTAAAGAATATCAATGTAACATATATACGGCTAAGTTAAAAAAGCAGCACGTCTAAGCACGTGGATTCAACAACTGATCTTCTACATATGCAAAAGAGTTCTCATTATATAAATAAAATAGATATCCAACGAATCTACTAAGCAATACAGAGAAGCACACAAACACTAAAGAAAAGTTTTGTAATATATCTTGAGAGAAATATTCAAAGAAAGTGAGAAGCTAGTGAGTGTGAAATTGTAGCTGTAATTCATTACAGATTGTAGCTGATTAATCACATTTGTGATTAAACAGATTTCCAGAAAAAAATCAAGTTTTAATACAATAATTTTAACTTGAATGCTTGTGTTCTCATCTTAATATTCATAATAGTTTTTCTGTTCTTGTAGCTATATCCATTAGTGGTTAACAAAGTTTTTAAGAGCAAAAAAATTAATTAATTTTTGAGTGTTTGTATTCAATTCCCCTTCTACAAACACTTGAGCCTAATTTGTTCTAACATAAATGTCTAAATTAATTTCATTGTTGTTTCAACTACGCTCAAATATTCAATAAATCGATCTAGAAAAATTATGAAAAGCCAAATAAAGATTTTATCCTTAAAAATTCTCCAAATTTCTTTTAATTTGGTTTAACATGACTTATCACTTTTTCAATTAAAATTTAATTTGTAATCAACTACAATTTTTATGTAATAAAATTAATTTATTTAAAATTTTTAACTTTTTATTGCAATAAAATTTTATTAAAATACATATTAAAATAATGATAACGAATACTTATAAATTATAAACAATTATAAAACTAATTTAATTTTTTAAATTTGATTATACAAATATATAATTATAAAAAATAAAACTCGTACTTAGTATGAATAATAAAGTTTGTCTCTATTGATTAAACGGTTGACCTTCTTAATAATTATTTAGTTATTTTAAATCAGTAAATAAATAAATAAATAACTGCACTTCTCTCCATTCGCACGTAGCGTGTAACACTCGCCAGATCTCCTTTACTAATTAAATCGTTGGACCTTACCATTTCTTTGAAAAGTTATATTTAAATAGGTATTTGTTATTTTATTTATTTTCATTCAATATCTAATTTAATTACTCACCTCTATGCTTTGAAATTCTTTCTATATAAACCTGACACTATCATTATTTACACACTTATTTGTGTGTGCTACGGGCACTAATATTTTAATAATATATATATATATATACTGGTCAGCTTATCAACAAAAATCTAAAATATAGATTATGAAAACTTTATTATCCTTGAAAATTTTATACTCCGTATTAGGAGTACCCATCAAATATTGTATATAAGAATTAAAATTGTCACTAATCATGACCACGCGGCCACCGGCCACCGCTATATATATACAGAAGCTGAGCTTGCTTCCTGTTCATAAATTAGCTGAGTTAGCGACCACATTTTCGAGTTCAAACATTAATTCTCCAACAACTCAGCTATGGCGTGCTTACAAAGTTATTTCTTTCTCTCTCTTCTTCTTTTCTCCGTTCTCTGCATCAATCACACCGTCAAGTGCGATGGTATGTGTTCTTGATTATAAACGCTTCATTTCTTGATCTTTAAATGATGTTTTGCTCTGTAATTTGTACTACTATTTGTTATGTTATGTTCATATGAAATAATTATAAGTTTATTGCTTCATGGGTCTTGTTGTATTGCACATTTGAAGCTACGTTGTATCACTTATTAAATGAAGATCTGGGATCTGGGTTTTTACTCTTTTGGGTACTTCATTTGTGTAGTTTCTAAGTGAAGTACACAAATTTCAATGTTGGAGTCCTCGAGCTGGGGTATGTTCAATTTCTATGGGAAAATGTTGTATATAGTTGGATCTGACAATTTCTTCATTTCATTCCCAGATGCTTTTTCTATCTCTCTCCCTCTTTTCTATTTTCTCTCTTTGGGTATGTTTTCAGAAAATAATTAAGGTTTTGTTAAAAGAAATCTCGAAGACAAATGGCTCTATTTATAATGTTAACATTTTCATTATGTATAATATTGGTATGCTAACTGGGCAGCTCATCTCAATCTGCAAGTTAAATTATACTAGAGAACAGGATCTGTATTTATCACTTGGCATATGTAGTTTTTTTAAATTGGGGTTTTCAAGTAATGAGTTTGTTCACCTTCCAGTTAAAGGGTTTCTATATTGGAGGTCCTAGACACCTTTCTTTTTCTCTTTTTCTTTGGGGGTGTGGGGTGGGCGTGATTGAGGGTTGGATATGTTCAAATTAGATTGGAAAACATTGCTTATACTTGGATCTGCCTATTTCCTCATTCTTTGTCTCTCCCTTTCCCCTCTTTTCTTCTCTGTAATTCCTTTTTTTTTCTTTTTGTAACTATTTTATTGTTTGGATAGTAGGAAGTATTGGGTTTGATGCAATGCGGTTCCTTTATGTGCCTAATATCTAATATCTATCATAGGAAGTACCGAGTTTAGGTTGCCCCTCCATAGAAAGTCAAATTTCAATATTTTCCTAGTTTATTTGCAAAGCTGTAAGTTTTTTAATTTGACTGTTGTTTGTTGGTTCAAAAGATTGTTTGAATTACTTAAAAAATTAATACTTGAATTAATACGAGTCTCCTTTCGTGGAATGGAGGCATATCATTTAGTTGGAATTTGGTATCCATTTAGCTTTTGTCTTACCTTATTGAGCTGCCTCTTTGCTGAAACATGATTATTATACGGAGTATATGATTAGCTTTGCATATTCCGTGCGAACTTGGTTCTCCTCACAGTGTTGAGATATGGTTTAATTTGCAGAACACAAGAAAGAGTGTATTTGCACCAACAACAATAAACTTTCCAACCATTGCTTTTAAATGTTGGCTTCTGGTACATAACAGAAAAACAGGACTAGCAAATCCAACCAAATCTTTCATTTATGTATTGGCACCAATTTTGCTCTTTGTCGCACTTACAGATGAGGAAAAGACTCTTCTTCGAGGCATCAACAGCTATAGAACAACTCTAAAATTGCCAGTTCTGACAGAGAATGAGAGAGCAGATTGCCTTGCAGAGGAAGTAGCAGAGCAGTTCAAAAATCAACCGTGTACGAACACCACAGGTGCGTACACAGTACTAGGAACCGAGCCTCAGATCTCAGACTTCCCGAAACTTCTCAACAAATGCAAGTTAAATGTCACCACCACAAGGGATGGAATCATAATGCCTGCCTGTGTGCCCAACCTTGCTCAGGACATAGTTCTCTCCAACTATACACAATCTCAGTACGCGAATTCTCTCAATGACTCAAAGTACACTGGCGTTGGAATTGGCTCTGAAAATAATTGGATGGTGGTCATTTTGACTACAAACACATCAACAGGGGATTATGATACTGCTTCTCCCAATTCAGTCAATTTTGTTTCCAAGCTTAGACCAGTTCATCAGATTCTGTTCGTGTTGATGGGACTTTTCTTCATGGGAACCAATTAGCAAAGCAATTTTCAAACCCCAAATATGTAGGAAAAATATGGTTTTTATATGGAGCTGATTAATTTAGTGGATGACAAATAATTCTTTTACCAGAAATATGCTCGACGCTCTCATCCTACCTCCATAGTGCAACGAAAAATCCATCCTCTTATAGTTGCAGTGGTGTATCCAGAAGTAACCGAACTTCATACGGAATTTATTTCATGTTTCTTTTGAGTTTGATGTTATGGAGGTGAGAACTAGAGCAAAATATTTTGAGTTTTCCGTTGAGTATTTGTTGATAACATTTTTTCCCTGATTTGCTTAAGGTGGTGTTTTCGTGAATATTATCTCCTGCTCAGTTCATCTGCTTGTCAAGTTTATGACATGAATTTCTATCATCAATACCTCCTGGCATGCACGACATTAAAGATTTTTATATTCACTACATCTTGAATTAGATTATGTTATGAAGTAAACCAAACCAAAAAAAAAAAAAACAAAAAAAAATTCTTTTATGAAAGTAAAATCCAGATTGTGGGGATTCTGCATCAAGTTGATGCACGACAAAATGACAACGCTTTTAAATATTCCCTCTGTTCTTAAAAAAAACAACATTTAAAAATTAGTTTTGTTTCAGAAAAAGAGCAAAATTGACATTGCTATTTTTTTAAAAAATTATCATTACAATCTCTTAATATTATCTTTAATTGAATATTTGTAATAAATTTTATGAGAAAAACTTATTATTTGTACATTCAATTATTAGTCAAAGATTGTTAGTTAAACGTGCAAAATTAATATTTGTCAAAAGTCTGAATATTATTGTTTTTATGAAACGAATGGAGTAACAACTCCAACTGAAAGTGACCGAGGCATAACCACCACCAAAAACACGATTTTTATGCTAATGGAGTAGGACTTTATTAGTAAATAGCTAGAGCTTAACAAGGTTCACAAGAACAGCCATGGCCATAACATTAAATTTATTAAACAAATGTGAGATCTGTGTTCATGAAATTAATAAAAATTGAAAAATATAAAATACAAAATGACAGAAACGGCGGACAGGACTAGGATGGAAGAGGATTGAATGCTATAAAGAATAGGAGGCACAACGGCACTTGGGCCAACACATTTCCAAAGTTGCCAAAATAAATTCCGGTATTGTGCCTTTCGCGCTTCGTTGTTCATAAGGAAGAAAGAAAACAAATGCTAACCATCTTCTCAGATTTATGAGCTCTTCAACTTGATATTGGTTAGAAACAATGATCTCCTCATGGCTATTAGCAATACCCATGTTGTCTTTGTTATCTTCTCCTTTATCATTAAGAGCAATGCTGAGCTTAGCACTGTCTTCATAATCTGCGCATCCAGACCTTTAAAGAATCCCAGTAGACCTTCCCTTTTCCATATGGCACGGAGTGTACTATAAAATGTTTTCTGAGATTTTACTTGAGTCTCATCATTTCCATCTTCATTTGATTCAGCAGATTGAATCATCACCTTACACCTGTTCAAATTCATATATTTTAAAACAAGATTGTGATTTTTGAAACTTGGGAGGTTCTTATTGTGTCATTTCTAATTTGTATAAATACTTCCAGATTGGAAGCATGAAAAGAATAATGGGACAAACTTCTTTTCAAGATGCTCTCAAAGCTACTAGCAAGTTACAGGAGAAGAATTACATGCAGGCAGCAATAACTAAATTAACAAGATTAAAGGGGAAAGGCAGAATATTAACCTGATTGCAGGGTATGTTAAGCACGTTGCAACACATTTTGAGACAGCACCAAATACAAAAGCAGAAAATGCAGAGAGGGCTTGCAGAGATATTTCTGTACTTCTATTGTTGCTTTGCTGTCCCTTTAGTACTCTTAGTTTCAATTGATCAAAAACTGTGTACTGCACGGAATATAATTTGATTTTATCACCTTATAGAAGCATACATTCTCATTATAAGGCAGGAAACATAACTATCAAATGTCTACTTTGAAATCCAATAAAACAACAGAAGAAGCTCTAAAGCATGACAAAATACCTGGATGGATGGATTTGCTGTTAGAAGAAGAGATATGCCTAGGCCATCAAATGCCTCACCCCAGGTACCCTCTGATAGAGATTTCCACAGCCCTTTAGACTTCCCAAATTCACTTGTCTGCATCCTCGACGATGCTGTATCTAGAGGCTGAAATGATAACCATCAGATTTAGAATATTAAAGATTAGGAGTACTTGGTAAAAACTGTACAACGGGGAGAATAAGATCCATGTAAAGATCACTCGGAAATAAAATCACAAGTTTGTGACCTGGGTTACAATGACAGTACAAGCTCCAGCAGCAGCAGCAAGAACCAAATTAGCTTTTGTTCCAATAGATTTTGATCCACTTTTCACCAAGTACAGCCTCTTAAAAAAGCTGTATCCGTAGAAGTACACAAACTGTGAGATAAAAGATTGGAGGTTCTTTGTTGCAAGACCTTGGTACAAAGAAAGCACTTGACGGTTAGAAATAGCCTCCAATAAAACATCAGAAAGATTCCTGCATAAACCAAAGAGGATCAGATTACTTTATTAAAATGCAAGTCTTGGTTTCACTCTTTGCTTCACTTGAGGCACAAATAACAACACAAGCAACATGTACACATTGAAACACTTATTGCTGAAAATTGCCGCCCGGAGCCTTGATTCTGTCAAAGACTTTTCCGTCATTTCAGCTAAAGGTCTAATATATATACTTATTCAGTTAAATGATGGCCCATAATTAAGGATAAAGGATCCTACAATTAAAGTGCATAAGCTTCAAAAGACCAACATGCTGAATAAACACAGACCATACTAGTTCAGATTATAAAGTCCTTGTTTTGAAACGTATAGAAATGAACACGAGCTCCTCAAAATATAGTTGGGGCTGCGAGAAGGGGATGAGAACCTGGTTTAAAAATGAAGACAGGTGCTACTGTGAGAATTACTTCAATCCAGTTTATGAACTCCCAGCTCCCAAGGGATGGAAATGATGAGGGTTAAATGTTATTGAAAACCTAGGTGTCCATAGAGAAAGATGGTCAAGATCAAGAAGTTCCACTAGGCATTAAGAAGAAAGAGGACTATAAGTTGCATAATCCTTCTTACCAATGACAATTATTCTTTCTAGATCCTCAAGTTTTTTCATTCCATATATAGTTCCCAGAACACCTATACATTTGGGTAGATCACCCCTTAAGTCATCACATGCACCAGCACCAATCATAATACTTTCATTGCAAATCTTCAAGATACAGACCAAGATTACCTATTGCATAATAGGGGGTTTAATCATTTCCATCACAAAAGATAGAAAATTGGAGGGTTTTTACTTACTTTTTAATTTTTTCAAGATTGAGTAGACGAATCCATACACATATATGGGAACAACATGGGCAGATAATATGTCGCTGATAACAAATATCGTGGATTTGATATTCAATAAGTTAATCTGGGTAAGAATTGGGAATGACCAAATAAGTTACAGATATGCACAGTTCCAGCATAGGTGTTATGAGCCTACTAACTACCGAGATACCCATACTTGGAAAAAGATTCACCATTAAGAAACTAGATGATCACATAAGGAGGACGGAGGTCGTGGATTAACTCAGTAGTAAAAGTAACTCCTCGACCTTTAGATTGGGGATCAAACCTCATGCGGAGGAGTAAAAGGTAGATTCAGGATTATGGTAATAAATTCTTAATCGTACTAAAAAACAAACTTTTAGTAAGTCTAATAATATAAGCTGGCAGCAGCAGGAAGCAGAATGGCTTTCTTGTCAAAAATAAGACCAACAACCGTGGTCGAGTCCATAATATTTATAGTAAAATTTCTCTAGATATTTAAATTTTTTCCAATTCCTAAAGCTAATCAACCCAACTTAAATTCACATCTATATTTTGCGACCCACGATCATATAATGATTTTCATCAAAAGGGCCTCTAGAATTTGATGAAAATACTTGACCCATCCAAATCATTCCCATAAATACACTTACAAATCATCCAATGACAGGAAATAGAACAAAGTTAAGCCAAAAAAAAAAAAACCTGTATTTAACGAGATGAGATTCGGGTCCTGGAATTTCAGCTTGGTATTTGGTTTTGCAGGTATCTAAAGGATACAGAACGGTAGTACTAACCAGAGCTCCGATCGCCCCAGAAGTTGCTTCCGCTAAAGATTCCATGTCAAACGCCATCTTCTATCCAACTCTGATTAAGTTATTATCACCACAATAACTCGAATTCCAAGAAAAATATATATATTACTCGTCTGTTTCGATTGGTTTTATTGCAGAAAGAAAGGCAAAGAAGGCAGGCAAGCCAAAGTTACGGTTGTTTGGTGACTTTTTGTGCGTTCAATTCTTTGATTTGTATGTATTTTTTTGTGTTTTTGTAGAAGTTGAGTTATATAGTAAGTAGTACTCCGTAGTAGCTAGGAGGATCGCATTGGGAATCGGAAAACGTGAAAAAAAAGGATTTTTTAATGTGTCCTTGTCTGCGTTTTGCTTTCGGTTTGTTTGAAGAAGGATCCGAGTAGTCAGCCCGCCTCAGTTGACTTGACCCGGCGGAACCATATACAGTACTAACAATGTTTTTCATAGGGACAAAGATAAAATGCAACTATTTCGGCACACCCGCTCCGACCACGTACAGTACAGGACATGTTTCTTTCCGGTTATTTCAAGTCGTACGTATATTTAAAATCAAATTAAATCCTTGTATAAAATTTATATTCAAATTTAATAATTTAATTTTTAATTTTAATTAACTAAAAAAGTGCAAACATATGTTTAATTAACACAATATTTTCTATTCTAAAATAAATTATCTATATACTTAAAAAAGTTTAGAAAAAAATAATTTACTAAAAATATTCAACTTAACATATATGTGCTATGCACGGGTTCTATAGCTAAATAATTATCCTGATCCGAGCATGTTCATTATCATTATTCAATCACCGCATTAATGACAAAAATTCAAATTGAAAAAATAGATAATAAATTATTTCGTTGTATAACTAACTGAACAACATCGTAAATAATTCTTAATTATTTTCATCTTTCTAAAAAAATACAAGTTAAAAACAAAAATAAAGAACTTGATAATACAACTCGTGTTGTGCACAGATATTTGATCGAGCTAGTATTTATACGAATATACTAATTGATAACAAGAGAACTTTTTAATTGGATCTGTTTGTACTAATCTATCTAATTATTTTATATATCTATATTTATATTAATATATTAACCTGACAAGAGTTTTTTACAAATCAAATTGATTGAAAGTGAACCTATTACAAATTAAATTACAATCAAATCGATCATTACATAATAAAAATAAGGGATTAAGAGAAATTAGCTATAACTCATGTTTATTTGTTTGTGAGCTAGACTATTCAAAATCATGTCGTTCTAATTTAAAAATAAAAATAAAATACTATCAAAACGAAGTATTTTTAGTTAGTCTAGCTCACAAAAAAGTATAAATTATGGCTCAATTCCCTTATTTCCTAAAAATAATTATTATTCAAATTTATGTGTTGTAATAATACTAATTATAATCACATTAATAATCACAAATAATAATGTAATTTCTATAATTAATCAATCCTAACAAAATCAATTATAATATTATTAATTAAATAAAACTAGTCAAACAAAATAATTATAATCAAATCAATGATAATAAATTATTGCACGGATTTTAAAACTAGTTTTAATTTATTTAGAATTTAGAACAAGTGATAAGGCATACAATCCCAAGGTCGATAAGTATTTTATTGTTATTTATGTTATGTTCATCAAAACATAATTAGACTTTAGCTTATGCATATGTAAATTGCTGTTAAGAATATCTTAACTTGTATTCAGACTAATTGACATAAAAGATAAATATTTTTTCTCACTCATATTCTTGTTACACCATTGTAGCTGTACTAATTTAGTAGGAAACTAGTAATAGAGCTACATAATTAACCAAGTCGACAATCTACTATCTCTTTGTTGATTTTATTTAACTAAATTTTTTACTAATTGTATAAAATGTTGGTCATCAGTTATTAATTTACTATTTGTTTCGATTAAACTCAAGTACTCAACTTCATGCTCGAGTTAAGATCGAATACATCCTTTGGATAATTAATTTTATTCAAAGTTCAATGTTTTCATTTGAATGTTTTCATGCGTATTCTCTTCAACTCGATCCAAAGTTCAATGTTTTCATTTGAATTATATATTTTTATTAAATTAATTATGAGTACAAATATCCAAAGAATACTTGATGCTCGAAATGTACTCAAAAATTATTCGGGAGATAAAAATAATTTGAGTAGCTCATGAGCTTTTCAATACCACATTTGTTTCCCAAAAAGAAAAAGTAAATTTATAAATAAATAAGAAAGAAAGTTTACCTCTGAAATTTTATGATTCAAACTCAATATATACTTCATTTGATTGATTTTAATTATAAAATAATATTAGATACTCCCTTACTTTAAAAATGATACTTTTTCTTACATTTACAAAATCTTATAATTCAAATTAGAAATACATTTGATCCGATCGACTTTAATTTTAAAATAATTAATTGTATTGTAAACCACAATGAAAAATTCAACCAAATTAAATTTTCATTCTATAAAAATATTGTAAAACTCATGTCACAAATTCAATTAAAATTTTATAATTTAATATAAAGAAAAAGGAAATGCGACTAAAAATAAAATGTAATGATTGGAGTCGTTTCGGAAGATATATAGGTTAAATACTCTCTCGACTCAAACCCAATAGTCAATACCAAGTCCAGTTGAAGCGTCAAGTATTCGATTGGACAATTACAGGATTTAAAAGGATTCAAGTTGTAACGTGTAAGCAAACATCTTGATTTGGAAAGCTCCTTGATTGGTATATTCTGTAATTTCATTTGATTCTAGGCTTGTTTTTGTTGTAGTATTCGGGATTGCAGGTTTCGGTTCAATCAAGATAATTACATGGAATTTCCCATTTATGATATCATCATTCTTTTATGTGTTCTCTTCGACGTCTCAGTATAATTATTGTGCTGAAAACGAGAAACTTTTATTTTGGTAATGGAATTGGAACAAGGTCTGCTATGATATGCTGATTTTTAGATTTTCAAATTTCCAAGTTAATTTGCTAGGGAGTAACTATTGATGGAAGGGGATGGAAGAGGAGTTTTTATGGGATCACGAGGGAAGGCGTGTCGAAGTGAAAGTCACTGGGATTATTGAACGTAAACCTAACATAAGCAAACAGAGTTAAAAGAGGTAGATAGCCTGAATTCTATAGACTCCGATTAACGACAACTTATAATCTGGGACCAACAAAATGGGATAACCAATTTATGTTATGTATTCAAAATCTTCAAAATTAGATTGGGAGTTTTATAAAGTTTTTCTCTGAACTTATTCACAAATGTAACAAAATTGAATCAATTATAAGTTTATAACATTTCCGAAATTCCAAGAGAGGAAATGAAGATTCTAAAGGATCTCAAGCATCCATCCATCGGTCTGAGACAACATTTTGTTATATTGATCTTTTTGGGAGCAGTATAATGTATCTGAGAACCTTATTTGTTTTGCCAACGGCAAGAGAGGAGGAATTATTCAATATATTTCATTGGAGACCTGTATGATTGAATAGATATACACATTTTACCTGTATTTGCTCTATCCGGCTCATATTCACTTCTCCGTATATTATTTGTTTCATGTGAAGTGTCATTGCTTAAATTTCTTCATAGTCATGGCTTGACATGTTTCTTTACTCATGGTTTGATATGTGGCTCACTGGTGCCAAATACATGAAGGTTACTCCATATTGAACGGTCATTTGCTCTTCAAATATTCTCCAGAGTGGACACAATCTGTTAGTAATTTTACACAACTCAGTTCTTGTATTTGATGACTATTTCCAATTCTTTTCTTGCATGTGATACTTACAAATTCAATTTTTAGTACTTTGTCTGGTCTAAAGGACAACAGAGAAGTTTCTTAGTTCTTTTGGGATCTCGAATTTCATTCTTTTTTATGTCATTTATGGGTATACTTTAATTTTAAATATCAGAAACATAAAACATCAAACATGTAAATTAAACATCTCTTTAACTTTTAGTTTCCAAGTTCACTCTGACATGATCGCAGACAAATTTTATGTACCTATTTGTTTCAGTTTAAAATTATGAGATTGTAGATTCCGTGTTAAAGATAAGAGTTGACAAAGTCTAACTCTATCTTCTTGTTTTAGCTGTTGTATGTAAAGATAGGATATGTACATATTTTTGTTTTGTTCTATCTTTTAATCTTTCTGTTATTTATTTAGATTAGCTATAGCTAACTAATAACTTGTACTATTTATATGTTTGCTTACTCAATGGAATAAAGTGTATCCTTCCATTCTCTCATGGTATTAGAGCAGGCGTTCACCTCCACCTAAATTTTTTTTTCTTTCTTCTTCTTCTTGCCGACACTTGTCTATATGGCAAACAATACAATCCCAAATGATGTTGAGCCCAGTCGTCCTCTCGTCATAGTTACTCTTTCGAATATCCTCAAACTAACCACCATAAACTACTTGTCCTGGAAGCTGCAGCTTGAAGCGACCCTCGTTGGCTATAGCCTGTTCAAATTCCTCGATGGCTCGCACTCTACACCACCCTTTACAGTCACCAATGCTACCGTTGTTACACCCAACCCAACTCATACAACCTAGGTACATCAAGACAAATTGCTCTTCGACGCTCTCACTGGGACGTTAGATCCCACTATCGTCCCACTTATATCTCGTGCATCCACAACCAAAGAAGCATGGGACATTCTAGCCTATACCTTTGCGCGTCGATCTTGTGGTCATGCCAAGCTGTTTAAAGCCAATTTTTGGCTCATCACCAAAGGCACTCAATCAGTATCTAAATTTACGAATGTTATTTGGGTGTGTGCTGATCAACTCGCTATCCTTGGAGATCCAGTCAAGCCGGAAGATCTCATGGAGCGTGTACTAGAAGGTTTACAGGATACTAATTATCAAGCCGTGATTCATGCGGTCAATGCTTGTGATACACTGAATACATTTGACGAGCTCCATGAAAAGCTCCTAATCAGGGAGGTAAGTTTGCGTACTTAATCTCATCTTAATTTTACCACCTTACCTACTATTGCTCATGCAACTGCCACCCGCTACCAACAACATATTGCCTCTCGCCAATCTAAACTCGATTACTGCCTCAACACAAACCCCAAACCTCTTGGAAACTACCACAAGAAAACCAACAACACAACCAAGGTAAGTTTGCGTACTCAATCTCGTCTGAATTCCACCATCTTACTTGCTATTACTCATGCAACTGTCACCCGTTACCAACAACATGCTGCCTCTCGCCAATCTGAACTCGGTTACCGCCTCAACACAAACCCCAAACCTCTTGGAAACTACCACAAGAAAACCAACAACACGACCAAGGGCCAAGGTTATCAAGGAAAATGCCAATGGTGTCATGCTCATGGTCACTCTCTTTACCATTGACCCATATTTTAGGAACATTTTCCTCAAGCTCGACCTACCCTACCACCATCGTCCAACACCTAACAGCCACCTCATGCTCATATTGCCACGGCAACTCCATGCAACCCATCCACTTCATGGTTGTTTGACACGGGAGCATCCCATCATGTTCATAACGATATGGCCAATCTTGCTTCGCATCACCCTTATAATGGCTCGGAGGACATTGTTATAGGTAATGGTATGAGCGTCTCTATCTCTCATATAGGTTCTTTCTCACTTCCTACTACCTCTAAGTCTTTATATCTATCTAATGTCCTGTGCGCCCCAACTATGTCTAGGAACATAATCTCAATTTCCAAATTATGCTCTGAAAATAATCTTCTAATAGAATTCTCTTCTGATTCTTACATTGTGAAAGATCGACTCACGGGGGCATATCTTATGAAGGGACCAACCAGGCAGGGAGTGTATGAGTTATCATCTTCTTCATCTATCTTAGCCTACTCTACAGCCAAAACTCCAGCAATTGATTGGCAACATAGGCTTGGGCACCATCTTTAGCTATTTTCAAGAATTTAGTTTCTCAATTCAAACTTGGTATTTCTAGTTCATTCACATTTAATTGTGATGCTTGTCGGTGTAATAAGATTCATAAGCTTTCATTTAGTCAATCAGCTTTAGTTTCGCATTTCCCTCTTCATCTTGTTTACGCAGATTTATAGATATCTCCTGCGTATTCTATAGATGGGTTCAAATATTATTTTATTTTTGTTGACCATTTTACAAAGTACATTTGGTTTTACCCCCTCAAAAAGATATCTGATACAAAAGCTATGTTCATTAGATTCAAGGCCTTAGTTGAAAAATATTTTGAGACAAAAATAAAAATACTATATTCTGATAATGGAAGCAAATATGAAGCCTTAGCCTCCTTCCTTACCATAGATGGAATCTCTCATTTAACCTAACCTCATCACACTCCCGAACACAATGGTTTTGTCGAACCCCGACATCGCCACATTGTTGAAACAAGTCTTTCCTTATTATCTTATGCACAACTTCCCATTTCATTCTGGACTTATGCCTTCACAGCTGCATCATACCTAATTAATCGGCTTCCTACGCCCATTCTTAATGGAAAATCTACGTTTCACTATCTCTTTGGTGTTCCACCAAACTATCTTAAGCTTCGAAGCTTTGGTTTTCTATGCTACCTTTGGCGCAAACCTTACACCACATAAACTAGAGCCAAAATCCAAACCATGTGTGTTTATTGGATATTCCAAGAGTCAGAGTGCCTATCATTGCTTCGATCCATCCACCAATCGGGTCTACACCTTTCGTCATGTCCGATTTGTGGAAACAGATTTCCCGTATGCTCGCCTAATAGCTCACTCTATGCTTCCGCCCACACCATCACCGGATACCTGGTGCCCATCCATCATTACATTGCCCATTCTCCAACCAACTATTCAGCAGCTTCAACCACCAACTCACCAGAATGAACATCATAACCCACCTCTAATGCCGCATGTTCCCATTCCTGATCCCTTTCCTACTCTTGCCAACTCCAGCACTAACACACACAACCTAGTCCAAACACCACCATCTCCTATCTCTCAGCCAACTACACCACTCATACCAACAATCCACCTTGACCAATCTGCTGACTCCACTACCAAACCCACCCCATCACAAGGAATCATTACCAGGTCCAAAAATAACATCAGAAAACCTAACCCCAAGTACGCAAACAACACCATTCTTTAGTCTCGGCCTAAAGAACCAACTACAGTGGCCCAAGCTTTAAAAGATCCGCTTTGGAGAAAAGCAATGGATGGGGAACTTTTATCACTTCACCAACTCGGCACTTGGGATTTGGTAACATCGGAACAAACTCAACATCTAGTACATTGCAAGTGGGTTTTTCTCATAAAATACACCAAGCATGGCACTATTGACATGTACAAGGCACACTTAGTGGCGAAGGGGTTCTAACAAAGACTGGGCATCAACTACAAAGAAACCTTCAGTCTGGTTGTTAAGCCGGCTACTATTCGCACACTACTTAGTCTAGTAGTTACTAAAGGCTCGCATCTTAGGCAACTTGACATCAACAATGCTTTCTTGCACGGTACACTTCATGAAGACGTGTATTGTGGATCCACAATTCCCTACTCATTTGTGCAAATTAAAGAAGACAACTTATGGTCTAAAACAAGCACATCGGGCATGGTATGCAGAATTCACCAAATTTTTGCTTGGTCTAGGCTTCAAACGAGCTGTTTCAGACACCTCACTCTTTACCTTCCACACCATGACGCATCCAATTTATCTTATTGTATATGTTGACGACATAATTGTCACTGACTCTAATGCATTTAATCTAGATTTGTTTGTCAAGAACTTGGCTAACAGATTTTTGTTGAAGGACCTCAGTGAACTATCTTATTTTTTAGGTGTTGAAGTCATGCCAACATCTATTAGACTCTTTCTGAGTCAACGGAAATACATATTGGATCTTCTTGAGCGACTTGGCATGCAAGATGCTAAGCTCGCACCTACACCTATGATAGTCTCTCAAACCTTAACTGCAATCTCAGGGACCCCACTTGAAGTTCTTAAGGATATCGGGCAGCCGTTGGTGGACTACAATATTTTACTTTCACCAGGCCGGATGTTGCTTTTGTGGTCAATAAACTATCTCAATTCATGCATTCCCCAACCACTGATCATTGGTTTGCTCTAAAACAACTCATGCATTACTTGTGTGGCACTCTCGACAAAGGAGTTCAAATATATCGTGAGATACCACCTATCCTTCATGCCTTTTCTGATTCGGATTGGGCGGGTAACAAGGACAAGTACACTTCAACGACGGGTCATGTTGTGTTCTTAGGTCACACTCCCATCACATGGAGTTCCAAGAAGCAAAAATCGCTAGCTCGATCCTCTACTCAGGCTGAATATAGAGCAGTTGCAGCTACAACAGCAGAATTGATGTGGGTAAGGAACTTATTAATCGAATTGGGAGTTCCTTTGTCTCAAGTTCCGGTTATTTACTGTGACAATCTTAGTGCGACTCATTTATGTGCAAATCCGGTGTTTTATTCAACGATGAAACATCTTGCCATTGCGTTTCACTTTATTCGAGAACAAGTGCAAAATGGTTCATTACGAGTCACGCATGTCCCTACGGGATATCAACTAGCTGACTTTCTTACAAAGCCACTCTCCAGACCAAAGCTTGATGTCTTACTAGCCAAGATTGGACTCACTGACCTGCAGTCCATCTTGCGGGGGCATGTTAGAGATAAGAGTTGACAAAGTCTAATTCTATCCTCTTGTTTTAGCTGTTGTACGTAAAGATAGGATATGCACATATCTTAGTTTTGTTTTACCTTTTAATCTTTCTGTTATTTATTTAGATTAGCTTTAGCTAACTAATAACTTGTACTATTTATATGTTTGCTTACTCAATGGAATAAAGTGTATCCTACCACTCTCTCATTCTAACAATGTAATTTATACTGTAAAAATCTAGATACTTCCGCTTTATGTTTTGCACTTGGCTCATAGATAATCGAAGTGCCCAGTGAAATTCATTGCATTTGCAACCAAATAAGAAACCATAAATTAATTTGTATATTCTTACACACACACTTAATATGTATTCATGCTTGTTATCCTTAACTAAATCGCGAAGTGCCTTGCCGTAGAGAATATCGTATCTGTTGTTGAAGTAGACCTGTGAGTAATGCATTTTGATCAATAATGTTTCCTTAGATTTCCTAATACTTATTAAGCAGCAGAAGTGCTTCAACACACTGTTTTGCTAACTTCATCATATGCTTCTACGCACTTATTAATAGCCATCCAGTCGTTCTGAAATATATAACTACAGAGCAGTAACAAATCGAAGTGTTTTTGGAGCATGCCTATTTAAAATTTAAATGTTTCGGTTTTTGACCATCTAAGCTGAATTGAACTACCACATTTAAACCCAATGACTGACATGTAAAGATGCCTCTATTTAACAGTAGTGGTTATTATGTATCCTGTTTATAACGTTGGGGAAAACCGTTGTCTGCATTCACATGCAACTACAGTATCACCTGGTAACGCTGGAGAGTGAAACAATGACTTCTATGGATTCGTATCTTATGTTTGTCTCTGTCGATCAGTTATATGTCATGATCTCTCAGCTTTGATAAAAATAATAATAATAATATCTCTTTTTATCAGTTTATGTCTTTGATTATGACAATTGAAACTTCCCATGGCAGAGATGATGTGCAAGATATATATAGGTGCACTAAAGACATCATCCCCAAAGGATTAAAGTGCGGCTACGTCGATTTGGGTTTGCATTTCCAGTCAAATGAATCTGTTATGTTGGTACTACATTATACTCCGTTCATTTTTGTTTAATAGTCATTTAAAGTAAAAACACATATTAAGGAAGCTGGTTAATGCTAATGTTGAGTGATAAATTAATGTCATTTTAAATTCCAATTTTATCCATGCTATACGACCTTGTTAATGGGTTTCATCCTCAATTACTCCAATGTTACTAAGTTTCCAATGTTTAGGATATTATAGGAATAAAACTTTACAATCCTTCTTGATTGTAGCAAACAACCAATATTTGCAAAAAAAAGATAAAAAATTCTAAAACGTCTAATATATGCGACCGGAGGGAGTATAAAATCGTATGTTACGTGATTCAAATTCAATGTTATATTGTGTGCCTGAAGCATGACAACTTACACTGCAATTTGCAGATATGGACATCCGGCAGGTCGAAGGAGGCAAGTCTTCAATTCAGCAATTAAATTTCAAGAGTAATATAAGTTCCTTTATTTGGTTATAGTAATATAGGTTCTTAAATGGAGTGGTCAGTAAACCATATTTATGCCAATCTCCACAGAGAGTCATTCATTCCCTTTTGAATTTTGATGTATATAGTTCTAGTTTTGGTCATATTGAAATATGTGTGTGAGTGCAGGCGTGCAGATGGTTGACAACCAAAAATCAGGACGTTACCACGAGATCACAATTATTGTTATTATTCTTTTTTTCATTTATTGTAGTCTGCCTGGGATTATCATAGAAGTAGTGCGTGACCAAAATATATCATTGTGTGATGCTGTGAAGTGTTGTTAATCCGGAATGTGAATCACAATATATGTGAAGGATAACTTTTCATTGAGCCTGTGTATAAAATAAATATGTGCGAAAATGTTCCATTTTTCACTATGCCGTTCAAATGAAGAAGTTTATCATGATGAGGAATTGTTTTGTGCAGCAAGATATGCGAATGTTAGTATGTCTTTCTATGTAAAATGTGCAAATGTCGAATTTATACAAAGTTTGTAAATCTAAATCGTTTGATTTAGCTCAACTCATTTGAATTTGTTCGGTTAGATTATCAATT
Source organism: Centella asiatica (assembly GCA_014636745.2). NCBI lineage: Eukaryota > Viridiplantae > Streptophyta > Magnoliopsida > Apiales > Apiaceae > Centella > Centella asiatica. The sequence goes on along the minus strand of CM025780.1, from coordinate 28,188,460 downwards.
TTTTTGTCCGTTAAATGGTTTAGATTCGATTTAAATTTCTAAAGATTTATGTTCGCCTAGTTCATCTTAATTATTTAAATTAGTTAAACCCAAACATAAATTTTCTCTTGTATAGAGTGAGGCTTTCTAGTGTAGAGTCTTCTTTTCCCTTAACGTAGAATTTAGTTGATAGTTGATATATTATTATTGAGTTTGAGATCGTTGGTATGTATATTTGTAATGATATTTGATAACATATATTTTTATGTATTTGACTAATAGAGATTATATATATGTATTTGTCTCATTTAATACACACACAATTATGTACAGTTCAGTTGCAGCTTTAGACAATTTTCAACACACTTCAAATTAATCCTTCATACAATTTTCTACCGCACCATGAAACCAATCCTGTGAAGGCATGATCTAAAATTACTACTGGATGCAGGAGATTTCTTATATGAATTCCTTAAATCGTGATCATCATTTATTGAAAATTAGACGACATAATACTGCTGGTCGTAATAATCAGTAGATCACGTATCATATTTTGGAAAATTATCCGGTAGTGTGTCCCTTAGAACTTTATGTACCGTGCAGTTTGTCAAAATTTCTATGTGCATTATAAAATTAAAGTTAGTCTTGGACTTTATTTATCGTGCAATTTGTTAAAAATTTTATGTGCACTATAAAATTAAAATTACTATTTGCAAAATTACCATCTTTAAAATTAAAATTACTATATATTAAAAACACCAATTTTTTAACTGATTAATATCAAAATCAATGTTATTATTCATATAAAACAATATTTACATCATCCTATATTGTTTTAGATTTATTATTAATTATTTTTTGAATTTTTTAGGAATATAGTAACTTTAAATTTATATATCCTTTTAGTTTTTGTAGATAGTATTTAAACTTAGACTGTACGTATAGAAACTTTGAGTTACTGGACTGTAGTTATTTTGGGCTCACAGCGTCCGTCGGTTAATGCCCTTAAATATTTTGTAAAATATAAAATAAAATAAAAACTGTATTTTTCTTTTCTATGTGCAAACAATGTATTTTATTACAACAAAAAAAAAAGTGCTCCCTCATTTCTAAAATTAGAGATAGTTTGTTTTTTAATGTAGCACTCTTTATAAATATTAAGGCTTCATTTGTGATATGGATTTGTAAAGATATTAAATAATAAAAGTTTATATTTGAGAGTATTTATTTTGTATTTTATTATATTTCATTTTAAAGTTATTAGAAACAAAAAAATTACTTTAATGTTGAATTATAGGTTTTTATAAATTTATTTTATGTGAACTGAAATATATCTATAATTTTAAAAATTATGGAATAAATAATAGTGAAATGTCCGAAGTGCATTAAGGCGTTGAACAAACCAAAAAGAAAACAGTAGTTAAATCGTGATTGATACACGTAGCTGGAGGAACATGGGCCTTCTAAGTCAAACCTTGTTATATAATATTATGCTTTATTACATAATTACATGCTACGATTGTTTCTTACCACAAAAGATTACAAGAACCCCACTAAATTCCCTTTGTTTCCTCACAAATAAAATGTGAGAGCCACTATATATGTTGGTGGGTAAGTTAAAAAAAGGAAAACACAATCTATTTTACTTTTTTGGATGGTTTGGCGGAATCAAGTGCGAAAATAATGGAAAATCAAAACGTATTAATTAAGAAAACAAACACAGTGTATTTGACTAATAGAAGAACTAAAAAAGAAAAGGAAAAAAAAAATACATGTTGAGAGATTTTTGTGATGGAATGAGGCGGATATGTCTTTTTCTAATTCCTTCTTTTCTAACAAAAAAGTCAAAAATTTATTGATGGGTAAAAGGTGCTAGACTGTGGAAGATCTCTGCATGATGAAAAGGTGAAATCTTTGTTGATTCACCAGAGAGGAAATAAACACATATTGACATCTTTGATAACAATAAGTAAAATGTTTTTCTTAGGAATTGATATCTCTACATTTTTAAAATTTTACATGGGGTTCCAAATTATATATGGTACACAAATATTTTATATACAAAATGTGATCGAGATCTACGCACGTGTAAGATTATTACAAATTATTTGTATCCATTATATATTGGTAACGAGTGTTATCTTGTTTTTTTCATAGACATTCCCTTATTCGGATTGTATCTTAATTTAAAAAGAAAAAAAAATAGTACAAAATACAATAGGATAGATTATCGAAGAAAATGCAATATAATCTTAAAACTAACGATTTTAACATAAACTTGATTCTCTCTCACAATTATTTACAATGCTTCTTCTTAATTTCCATTTGTGTGTTTCTTTCTCCCATTTAACCTATCTATTTAATTAAGATGTCTCCTTCATTGTCCTTCTGACTTTCTATCCATTATATCCACTATGCAAGAGCGCCATCGATCTCTTTTCCGTTTGCTCATACTTCAAAAATAATTATTTAAAAGAGCATTGCACTCCCTAAAAGAAAAGACTTGTCTAAATATTTTCTTTTTTATAACTTTAGTGGACACGATCTATTGAGTACCAACTTTTGTTTCCTTTCCATGCATGGTTCATACTTCATGTATACTCGTCCTTATCTTTTTTTTCTTTCTTTTTTCCTCTCTCTTTGCTTTGAAAAGTCTCTACCATTATTTTCATTTTCGCTCCTCAACATTTTGGCACCATTAATAATATGATGGACGACCGCCTAAGAACGCTAATAAATATAAAGTATGGTAATTAAGAATGTTTGTATGATTTGTTGGGTGGCTTTACTGTTTATTAATTATCTATTTTAAAAAATTGAGGGGTCAGTATTTCAAATTTTACGGCTACTAATTCTGAAAAGTGAGAGAGTTGGGATTTCAAATTTTGTAAATTAATGAAAAACTCTGCAAGATAGTTAATTATATGAGTGTATGTGTAAGTTTTTAAACAGTAAAAAAAACTCTATAAATTAGTTGAAGAGTGTGTGAATGTATGCATGAGTTTTTTAAAATATAATTAAAAATATAATAATTTCAATAATAAGATAAAGTATGAAATTACTTTATTATAAATCATAATTTTGTATTTAATTTTGGAAGATTTTCTTTAAAAAGAAAGAAAAAATCTAATTAAATTAGAAATATATAATTCAGGATAATAACCTGGGGTGGGGCAGATATGGAATAAGTGTTAATGGGACGACATAAGCTTAGAGAATTTTGCAATTTTAACGAGAACGGTTTGGGAAGGCATCCCATTCTTATTAGTCTTGTGATCATGCCTAAAAATTATACATGTATTGGAGTATATTAATAAACAATAAATAATATATAAAAATATAACATTAATAATTATATTAATAATAATAACCACGATTATTATCATTATTATTAAAGGATATCAAGCCTTTTAAGTACGTAACAGTGTCGGACTATTGGTAAACAAATATATTAATAATAGCGGGAGATGATCACTATTAGAAAAGAAAATTTTATATTATGAAAGTAATAAGAGGAATTTTATAATCTAGTGACAATTACGTTTTTAGGGGACAATGTTAGTCCGGTAAAGCATATGTTTTGGCTACACCATAGGGTAGGTAGTATTTAATCGCATTAGGCTGATGGAAAACTGGATTGGACAAAGAAATTGCACTGTCAAGGAAGATGTCTCACCACTTCAATCTTCATTGACATGCTCATCTAGTTGAGACTAGAATTTCCTCTCACTATTTTCAAAAGGGTATTGATTTTTCCACATTAAATTATACATGTGATCCCCATAATTTTGAATTATTTATTTATATTATGTGCATAAAAAATGAACTACATATAAAAAGTTATATTTCAATGTGAAGATATCAAAACCTCTTCTTTCTTTTTTTCTTTTTTTTTTAAGTATATTCTAAGTTATATATTTGAAGACTTAATACTCTTCTTTAGTTAATAAGACAAAACAAAAATTGAGAGACATTACATATTCTAATTAGAATGTATAAAATGTCAATAAAAATATTAATTAAAATCTAGTGACAAAAAAATTAAACTTAAGCAATACAAGTAATTAAATTTGTCAGTATTTTAAATTTGTCAATAAAACTTAGTTCAACAAGTTAAGATTCAGGAAATGTTTTTATTAGATTTTTCGAGTCTTACCAATTAAATTTGTAAGTATTATATAAGTTGTGATCCTAGATAAAATAACCTTTCTTTAATCTTTTTTTTTTTTACCGAAAAGATTAAAATATAGACCGAATTTATTTTATTTTGTGGGAAAGGTCAAACATAATTCCTTGAATTGGTTGGGTGTAGGTCCAATATAGGGTCGAGTAACATGCGGACATGCAAAAATAGAGTAGAGTAGACATGTTTATTCACGTGTTGGGATGTATGAGTTGAGAGCGAAATGGAGAGTTGGGCATTACGTCCAACGTCTTCCCATTATCGTATCATTATCCCTTACCTATATTTCTACCAATTGCACTCTAGCAGGAGTATATTTTATATTCGATTTTTCTTCTTTTTTTTTTTTTTTTTTTTTTTGTTGTGTACCGCAATATATGGTCATGATTCACGAATTACTTGGAATCACACGTAGTCATAGTAACGGGACGGATACAGAATAGATGAGTTGTTTCCAAATTTTTCTTGTAAACATAATATAGTCTATGAAATTAATCGCGTTCCGTTAACACTTTTATCAAACTTGTTCCGTCTCTATACTATTACTCAAAATTATTTTTTTTAATTTAATTAATTTATTTTTATTCTTTATTTTTTTTTATATTATTTTCTTACAAAATCTTCTAAATTTGTTTTATATATAAATGAGTCAAAGTCGGAGTTAAATAGGGTGAGACGGTAAATCTCATAATTTACCATAATCCTATAGAGTTCAAATAATCGAATCTCATTAACATTAAAATTAAATAAAATATTAACAGTTCGAGTGAAATTGTTACCGCTAATCACGCACATAGTTGAGTAGTTTTAGTAAAAAAAAAACTTATATTCCGTTAATTCTATGCAAAGGACAACCTTTAAATCGTTTTACATCGTTCAGAATATAAGTAGCATATGCTTCAGATTTTTTTCATTACATATATAGATAACATATTTTTATCTTTTGCAAATTTCATAATTTTTGGTAATACATAGAATAATTTTTATAACTACTCAAAATTACAAAAAAAATAGTAATATATAAGTATCACTATAAACTTTTAATAACTAACTAAACTTATAAAAAAATTTTAATAACTAAAAATACACTAGAAAATTACTCTCAAAAAGTTATTTAACTTGCAAAATTATAAAAACTATGGTTCACATAATAAAAACTTGTGAAAACTAAGAAGTTGTGTAAGTTACAAAATTATAAAAATTATCGTTCACATAATAAAAACTTATAAAAATTTACTATGGCTCGTATAATATCAAAAAATAAAAATCTGCAACTCATTTTTCATATTCTCGTATATATGCTTAAAATTTAGTAAAAGTAACACATATACTTGTCCCTTATATAGTGTTACACTTCCTAATCAACAAAGTGCTTTTATTTCAACTTTTCGAGTAGAACAATTGAATTGATGCTTATATTTAAAGAAATGAAAAGAAAAGTGTACCTAAATTGTGCACTAGCTTTGAGCATTGTTAAGTAAAATTAAAATATACACATTTTAATCCTTAGAATTAATTCTCCATATTAATATGTTAGCGAATTCAATAGAGTGAATGACAAAAAAAAAATTATAAATTTGTCGATTTTAACACTTTAACTTCACTATTAATATTTTAATAATTAAAATTGTAAATTAATTAAAAATATATAAGAATGACTTAAATTTAACTCAAAACTCAATTTTAATTAGTTAAAATCTGATGTAACGTCCTATTTGATAAATCTTTTATTATTATTTGTATAAGAATAACTCAAATTTAACACGAGACATAACTTTAGTTAATTAAAATCTCACTTAATGTCTTATTTGGTAATTCTTTTATTTGTAATTTTTATTTTAGTGATGTGATAATTGTCAAATAGGATGTCATGTCATATTTTAACTAGTTACAATTATGATTTGGGTAAAATTTGGTTCATTCCTATATAATTAAAAAATTAATTTAAAAATTTAAATTGTTAAAATGTTAAAAAATGAAAAATTTAAAGAATTTTTTGCGTTAATACAATTAGGGTTGTAATAGAATTCGCTTGGATTGAGATTCGCTTGGACGCGATTCAAAAATTAATCGACTCAAACCGAGTTCGATATGATAACTAACCAAATTTAATACTCTATTTAAAATTCAATAAGTTAAACGAGTAGAATTTGGACATAGAGGTACTCCTCGAATATATTCGTAAGTAGTTCAATTATTCTTTTTACACTAAAATATTATAACATATACCAAAATCTTTAGGGTATTTTTATCCTAATAATTTATTTAAGTATAATATATGTTGTATAATTTATTTTTGTAGTAATATTTATAAGTAAAATAATTATTACATATATAAAATGTGTTACAAAGTATGAGTTATATAAATATAATTTATATTTTAAAAAATTTAACAAATATAAATACTCGTGAATATTTTGAATTCGATTAAAATAAAATTTAAGCATTAAAATAATATTCGATCTAATACTCAAGATCAAATTTAATTATCAAAAATTTAATTAAAATAAAATTTAAACACACATTTGACTTGTTTAGGCCTCTGAATACAATCCCGTTGAATCTTTGATCTCATCCAATTGATGAGTGCCTGTACGTGTATCGTATAAACAATGCATGCTCAAATGGATTTATAATTATAAAAATGTTCAGTTGGTAGATTCAAGTAAACACGCTGAATTATATAGGAAGATAGAACTATACGTGTAATGCTTTAATTTGTTGAAATTACTAATTTTCCGAAGTGACCTACATGGATGAAATTATTATTAACAATTTAAACAGTAATTTATTTTGTCAATTCTACCTACTATACTACTACTAATTTATTCGGTCTTTCGCGCGCTTAGACGCCGGCGCGCATATATATATATATATAATCGCACATACTTTTATGTGTGTATGGTCTATGATATACACGTTAATTATAATTTTGTTGGTGACAAAACTGGTACTTGGTAGCAATTGCTTTGAAGAGGTCCAATCCTAGGCGACCACTAATTAAAGGTTAAACAGAAAGAAACGGACCGAACAAACAACATAAAAATGAAATAAATAGAACAAAGAATTAAAAGGCAAATAGAAGAGAGAGAGAGAGAGAGAGAATTGAATGGCGTTCTTTTGGAAAAGTTCATGTCAATATTGACGCTTTCGAGTAACTTTTGGGGAGTCCGACCTTTGCATACGTCACTCCTTTTAATTGCTTAATTAGGAAGGATGCTTGTACAAAAGATTCAATCGGATTGCTCTCTTTTGAGATTGTGAACCTTAATTTTTCACTTAATTATATATATATGTGTGTGTGTGTATGGATAAGTACTAGATAGATATGTGGCCAAATTTTAATGTTGAACACGTCAGATTAATTAGTTCTTTCTAATTACTTTATGCGACATGTGGAATTATATAGATGCAAATTCTGGTTGATTTTAAGTAAATATGTATTGTCCGTTTTTAGGGAGAGAAAAAATAATCATTAATTGCTTCTTAATAATTAGACAATCTTATAGTATATTAAAATATTGAATCTCTTAGGGGGTGTTTGAATTTTTTTTCATTTTCATTTTTTTTATTTTCATTTTAGTTTTTGAAAACAAATACAGTTTTTGGATTGTTTGGTTTCATTTTCATTTTCAAAAAAAATGAAAACGTTTTCATTTTGACCCTCATTTTTGAAAACACAAAAAAGGTGTTTTCACTTTTTTCATTTTCATTTTTCTCAACAATTTCAAAATTATGAAAATGTAATATACTACTATATATATGTGTGTGTAAAATAATATATATCATATGTATATATATATGTCTATATCATATGTATATTATATTATATAAAATATTATAATCAAATAATTAAATAATTAAATTAATCAAATAAAATTATTATATTATTGATTTTTTAATAAATAATTAAATAATTAAAATATATATTACAATAAATATATAGGTATATATATTATATATATATATATACCTATATATATATAATATACATATGATATAGATATATATATATATACATATATATATATATACATATATATATATATATATATATGTATATTATATTATATAAAATATTATAATCAAATAATTAAATTAATCAAATAAAATTATTATATTATTGATTTTTTTAATAAATAATTAAATAAGTAAAATATATATTACAATAAATATATAGGTATATATATATTATATATATATATACACCTATATATATATATATAATATACATATGATATAGATATATATATATACATATATATATATGTATATTATATTATATAAAATATTATAATTAAATAATTAAATTAATCAAATAAAA
>CM025780.1:28152232-28179574 GCA_014636745.2 Centella asiatica | reverse complement strand
ATAAATATATAACAACTTATATATAATATATAATATATTAGATGTTAATATAATATTTTATATTATTATTTATACTATAATATTATTATTATTTTGATAATATTGAACTATAATTTAAACAAAATATGTATAAATAATATTATATAGAGTATACAATATTATTTAATATATTATTTGTATTACGATAAGTTATTTTACGTATAATAATTAATAATAATGTAATATATGTAATATAATAATTAATTATTTATTAGATTATTAGAAACATGAAAAATATACAATTTTACAACTAATTAATTATACTTTATTTTAAAAATAAATTATATAAACAAAAATATTTATTCCAACCAAACGCATTTTTGTTTTTAATTTTCAAAATTTTCAAAAATAGAAAGTTCTAACCAAACGTCTTTTCATTTTCAAAAAAAATGAAAATGAAAACACTTTTCATTTTCATTATTTTTGAAAATGAAAAAATAAAAATGAAAAAGAATTCAAACGGGGACTTAATAACTATCTTTGGTGTTTTAAGATCCGTAACAAAAATAAAAAGTAACTGCCACAATTTAAGTAAAGACTCCCACTTTGCAACATGCAGAATAATTGGAAAAGAGATAATTTGACTAATAATCCTAAACGTAATTATCAATTTAACTTATAAATGTACTTTTTAATATTTGTGAATTTCTCTAAAGTGATTAATATTACAAACTAGAAGGAGTACCAAACATATATGTAATATTTGGATTTTTGATAAATATAAAAGATTGCATATGTGATTGAGAATTGTATGTTTTAATAATAAATTTTTTCATGAAAAATTTTGTAAATATTAAATTAATACATAATTATATAAGAATATTTTAATAATAAATTTTAAAAAATATAACATTTTTTTAAAAAAATTATGCAAATATAATTATTTTTTTGTTCGTGGAACGAACAGACTAACAGACATGTCTAACTTGTGCATTGTACATTATCGCTCTTTGCGAAATTTGAATTAGAGATTCGAGGATTTATTTATCAAGAACTAAAACTTCCTATTATCAAAATTAACAGGCTGTACGGTATATTTATAATTTTTATATCTAAACATAGATCAATAAAAAAGTTATAATATAACAGGAAAAATATTAGTATGATAAGTTTCATATAAATATAATAACATAAAACATATAATTTTAGTAATTAAAAATGATTAAATCTCAACTATATAAATTATATCAAAATTCTACTAGTAAGATGAATACGTTTTATATTATTAAATTGTATGAATCTTGATATACCTTTACTTCTTTTTTTTTTTCATTTTTCATGTTTTATCTATTTGTATAGTTAAAATTTTATAAAATATATACTATTCAAAAATATAAGAAACATAAAAAAAAATTGAGGGTAAAAAATAATGAAGAGGAGTAAATAATGAAGGGTAAAAGATAATAGCTTCCTTTGCCAACCTTTTATTCGAAACAAAACTCCAAAAAAACCAAAAAACCAGAAAAGAAAAACAAAACAAAAACATGCTATGTTTTAATCTGGGATAGAACTGAAACTAACGAATGGATAGCATGTCTCCACGAGAACGCTCTATCTTCACAAGGTGTTCGCAGCATATTTGTTGTATAATGCAACCAGCGTCATGACGCAAGAATAATAGATATGGTTATCGTAATTATTGATTTGTCTTTCTCAAAATATATTCTCAAATTACTTGTTTTTTAACAAAATATTTTTGGGGGGGCCTCTTTTAGCTTTTCTTTAATATCTTCTTGATAAGGACTAATTACTGTGAAAAATATCTGTCTGTGTCAGTTGGTGTATCATACATTATTTATCTGTAGTATTTCGACTTTCAGGATATTACCTATTTTTAGAAAGGGTGTTCTTAATTTTCCCAAAACATTTCGTTCTTTCCGTTTAAATTAATACTAATAAAGTTCTCTTTTTGATTTCCTCGTTTGTAGTGTATTTGAAAGTTTGAAGGGATACGAAAAAATGGGCACGTAATCTGAAAGGGGGAACGAATAGAGCAACCGCATATATACAGACATATAGTGGAATTGAATTGGAGCAACAGATTAGAATATTTTGAGCGGTAAATCTCATAAATTACCGAGAGGTAACGACTAAGGAAGGAACTTGGGAAAATGTGATACTTTACTCTCTCTCGGTTTACATTTAATTGTAATCCCAAAAATCTATATATTTATTAAAAAAAATAATATAAATAACATTGATAATATATTTATTCACACTCAATTAAATATTACTTTCGCACGACGCATTGTCTTTTATATAAAGATAAACACTATTCACATTACGATTTTTTTCTTAAAAAATGTGCATCTTGTGTAAGAGGATGCGCCTAGTTATACTTATGAAGTTCACGATTATTATCCGATGTCAAATATTATGGTATCAACAATGAATAATATTGATGTAAAACTAGTAGTTTATCTATATTCAATAATAAATACAGATTTAAAACAAAAATGATGCATGAGTGCGAGGGTAATTTAGTAAAATGGTGCATTGATTATTGCATCTGATAATTATTTTTGAATAAATAAAAATTTAAATATGACAAATATTACTGAACAGAGAGAGTATCACTCTTTCTATTTTTCAGAATCTGTTTTGATTTCTGGAATTTTAGGAAAACCCTATTTATACAAGAATATTTGTTATGTGAACATTTTAAATATTTTTGTGAAAATGTTAAAAAAAATTAATTGAAAAATATCTTATGAACTTGTCTCTTGGCTCCACTTTCTTTGACAAACACAAAATCAAATAATGAAATGGAAAAGAAGAATAAATTTAATAGTAAAATGGCGTCCAATATCAAAACTCAGAAAGTCAAAAGGGTGTTGGGCAATCAAACAACCCAAAAAATACCCACAATGCTTCCTTTTAATAGAGTTTCAATTTTCACAATCCAAATTGCCCTTTTTTATGAAGCAGAACTGGCATTAAAGCTGTCCTATCAATCATCACTGCCACCAAATTGCCCTTTTTTCCTTTTGTGCGATAATACTAGCATTAATTCACCAGATCTTTTTTTCTTTTTGTGCGATAATACTGACATTAATTCACCGGATCTTATTAGAATTTTTTTCTTTTTGTGCGATAATACTAGCATTAATTCACCGGATCTTATTAGAATTTTGAAATTAAATTTACTTAAGCGAGAGTAGCGCTAGGATAAATATTCTCTAACAAGTTCTTATGGATCTTTTTAGAATTTTGAAATTAAGTTTACTTAAACGAGAGTAGCGCTAGGATAGGTAACCTCTAACAAGTTCTTATATTGCACCCTGAGAGTAGTATTAAGTGACCCCTTTAAAAATTCTAGTGTTATACCCCCACTTTTTATAGTTTATTTATCAAAAATAAAATCATCATTTTTAGATCAACGCACCAGCTATATTTCTCAAATACAATTCAAACATGCATATATTTGTCACCTATTGTCAATCTTATTCAACATGTATATTTGTTTGTTTGTAAAATAATCATTTATCTTTTAAAAATTATCGTGTGTTTATTTGTTTATGAGCATCTATGTTCTCATACAATATAATTTTTTTTATAGTTTCTTACTAATTTTTTTAAGTTTATTAGTTTTCAATATTAAATTTAAAGTTAATTTTGAGCTTAAAATACATTCCAATAACACTTAAAAGGTAAAATATCTTGATAGGGTAAATTGTAAGTATCACAGTAAATTCTCAGAAAAGTCGATAACATATCTTGACCCCGAAGTTGAAGAATTTCTCTCATCTAAATTTTATATAATAAAAAAAATTCAAATATATTTAATGTATCAAAATATTTAGAAATATTCCATTTAAATATATGTTTGAAATGTTTTAAAATTTGTGTCACGCACATTTAAGAAAATATTTGAAATAGACAGAGACCCATAGAACAGTCGGTACGATAGTGGAGGTGGGGGGCCGAGACGTTAGAGAAGAGACGCAGTTAGTGGTGACAAACACTATGATGCTGATGCATACACTACAAGAACATGATCTAGAAATGGGAAGATTTATTGGTCCCATTTAGTGTACGGACGCCTCGGTACAAATCTTGGCTCATAGATTTCAATTTTGATACCCTTCTGCAGCAGCGTCCTTGGTTTCCGTGCATCCCTCCCATTCACACGATCTTAAACGCTATCTCTTCCTCTTTCATTTTCGACTCTCCATTTCAATTTCTCAACTCGATCTCTCCAACTTTAACAATGGTGGTTAATATTATTGACCCAAACAAAGGGAATGTATGTGACACTCGGAAGGGGTATTATCCTTTGTTTCAAATGAATCAAATTGTTGGTTTGTTCAACTCGACTCGACTCGACTCGACTCATTTAAATTTTGACTTGATTTGATTCAAGTTGTTAAATGAGTCGAATTCAAACACAACTTTATGTTCATTTAATAATTTAGGCTCGGTTCGAACTCGAAAAACTCATCTTACCTTGACTAATTTATGTTGTCCGAGTCGTGTTCGGCTCTGTCTGACTCAATTACTTAAATGAACAGATTTTGAACATAATATTTTATTTTTTTTAATAATACATGTTCGACTCCACTCGTTTAATAGATAAGTTCAACTTTGAATTGACTTGATTCGTTTACGACCCTATTTAAGAATTCATCATCATTTTCGTAATTAGAAAAAATATTATTAATTTAAGTAGATGGAATTTATGTTCAAATGTAGGGTTTTTCAAATTTAAAAACTTTTCAGACTACCTACTTGCATGATATTCTCTTACGATTTCTAACACATCTAATTACTTATCAGTACATACTACAGGATATATATTGAAAATGTAATCTTTTATGGAAAAATCTAATTCAAAGAAAATGATTTATAATTCAGAAAACGGAGGTGAGAGATTTTGTTTACCAAATTTATAGTACAAGAATGTTTATATTACATTATTAACTAACTCTTTCAAGTCACTTTTAAGGACTTTGTACATATAAAGTGTCTCATGTCTCTAAACCCATTTATAATTAATCAAATAATAGATGAAATTCACACAATTAATCAATTTTAAATGCGGAGTATTAAATTTCTATAGTAATTCATATATAATTATTTATTTATCAATTGAATAATTTATAAATCTTAATTCTCTTACAAATAATCGTGAGTGTGTCTCCATTGAAATTGTAGACGTGCAATCGACAATTACAAATAGCTAGCTAGCCCTCTCTTAATTGGATTATCCTAATAATCAACAATTAATGCATGTCTTAATCCATTAACTTAGACCACTACGATTTCATAAAAATAAGAAATTAGTCAAATTCTGATCACTAGTAACCATATCGCTGTATTTAATTATTAGTAGTATTGACAATATTCTATCTATTTTTCAATTATGGTGGTTTTGACTTGTGCATAACAGACCAATTTGACGCATGCAACCTGTGCACCATGTTTTTCTTCCTTAAAATACTGTAATTATATATTATGCAATCTGTCTAGGGTTTTTGATAGGGTTTTTGGTTATATATATATATATATATATATATATATCATAGGGTATAGTATTATTGTAAAACTATTTTTAAATTGAATATATATGGTAGGGTATAGTATTATTGTAAAACTATTTATAATGATATTCAATTTAAATTAATTAATGCCACCGACTATGATTACTACTGTGGTGTTTAAAAAGCACTGGCAACTTGGCAAGTGTCGAGCATGATAACGACCTCCATGCAGAATCTTGAACCATTTCATGGTTGATTCCATTTGCCGTCACAAGGGCGGCTTATTTTATAAAAGAACTATTGTGTTCTTTTTTATTTTTTAATTTATAATAATGATATTATTAATAGAATGATGATATTTCAATAACTAAAAATAATGCATGTATTATTAGCATATAAACATGTTCCACTTCTTTTGCGAGAAGGTAATCGGTAGAAATATTATTCTTAATTGTCCCCCATCTTCAGATTATTAATCTTAAATATTAAATTGGACGTTATTACTAAGTATTTGTTACTAAAAACATAGTTTAATTATACATAGACAACTGATTTGTGTCAAAATATCTAATTAGTTTCGGAAATTTGTCTCAAAATTGTGTGTGAGTTAATTTTTTTTTCTTTTTTGTGTGAGATTATAAACGAAGCCAGTGCTTAGAACCCACACACACTCCTAACAATTTTAGCCATTAGAATTTGACCATTCAAACTCTTCACTCTTCAAAATAAATGGTTATATAATTATTTTCAACACATATCAAGTCAGTTAGTTATCAATTTTGTTTCATATATATACTACTCAATTTTTCGATTGTATATATATGATAAAAAAAAATTGTATTTAATGGTACTTTTAATTAGACAATATTGGGGGCGAGGAAAAAGAATTATAAATATTAACCAATGTTAATTAAATTTATACCAAAATTCAACCGCCATAATCTTGGAGATACCGTGCAGTATTAAAATTCAAAAAGTCATATATGTTAGTCCATCCGATTCACGATAATAGTTTCTTTGATTTTTTGTACGTAAATTTATGTGATATCTTTTATATGATAAATATTTTATTTTAATAAAAAAAATTTATTCATATTAATTCTTATATCAAATATTTTTTATTATTAATTTTTTAAACTTAAATAAAATATTTAACATATAAAAGATATCACCTAACTTACGTGAAAAATTCCAAGCGACTCTTATTTTAAACAGAATGAAGTAAATAAATTTTATCCAATTAATTAAAGCTAGAAAATCGACAAAAAAGGATTGAGACATGGTTGCCCATCCTTTTCAAGCTGTATTTATGTTTTCTAAAGATATTTTTCACATAGAAAATATTAGAAGGGTTGACACTGTTCGAGTTATGTAGTTAGCTGATTATGTTTGTGTCGACAGTATTATAGTTGTCGTAGACTTTTGTACATGAATTAGGTAGCAGCACTAAATATTTATTCCGCGTACATATATTGAGGGAAGATTCTTAATGTCTAGTAATGAACTTAAACTTATTCTCATAATTGTCTGATAAATTAATGGCAAACAAAATCTTCTGATTCAGTACTATATATCTAATCAATTGATTACTTAAAGAAGTGGTGACAACACCTATATGTGTAAGTCAATTACTACTCACAAAATTGATGAAACAAAAGAACAATCAAATTCTCATTTTCCTTTTTCATTTGAGCAAGTGACAAATTCAATGGACTAAATTTCTAAGTCTAGAAAATAATTTTTCTTTTTTTTTTAACAGTACTTTAGATAATACTTTACGTTATCAAACTTTAAAATATTCAAAATTTAAATTGAAACAAACACGTAGTGCACTAAAATTGAAAAATTACTCAAACAATATTAAAAACGGAGCATTAAAACTACTGCATAAAAAGTTTTAGAGTGAAAATGGTAATTTCAAGTGCCATGTGGTTTGAGTTCATTAGTGTCATAACCACTTCTTAATTTTCTAATTAAAAATAAGTTTTAATCGTGGTAATTAACTGATGACGGAAATGATTCTTAATAGGTAAATTTATAATAATTAATGAATAGCTTTTATTTTAATCATCTGTAGACTATGTTCGATCCAACAATTTAAGCGCTATAGATATTAAACATAACCATACTTTCAACTTCTTATTTGAATTTTAATCTATTTTCTTGTCTTTACCTTTTTTTTTACCCCGAGTGTGATTCATGTCTACGATGAATCTGAGAATGATAACATTATTACTCTTACAACATAGTTTTTATTCTAAATATGTCTAATTTTGGAGTTTTATTACTCCCTCCGTACAGATTTATTTATCACCATTTGATTGTACACAATTATTAAAAAAAATATATCATTAAAATACCTATATTCCATTGTTTTGAAAAAAGTGATATCAATTTGACTTTTAAACTCTCTAATACTATAATTAATGCACTCAACGATAAATTCTAAATCATAAATGAGGGTAATATTAAAAAGATACAATAAAAAGTAGTATTGAAATCAGAAGTGGATAAATAATTTCGTAACAAATTAAAATAGAAATAATGACAAGTAAAACCATAATATGTACAAGTATAGAAGATATAGAAGAATGGAGCTTATCAGCAGTACTCTATATTTGACAATTAAGCATATTAATGATTTAATAAATCTTAAATTTTATTTATACTTTATTATCCTATTCTTTCTAAATTTAGATGTTTGTGTATGTAAATAAAATTGATGACAGTTGACCTCCCTTAATCTCCGGAAGATAATGTAGGCACAGAACTCTACTTGGAAAAAACAGTTTAATATGTCTGTTAGTTTGATTTAGTAGGGGTATATGGGAATCAAAATGAAAGAGAGAACGGGGGGCCATTTCCATGTAGTAACGAGAATAACTACCAATCAGTCAAGCATGTTTCATGAAACATTTGATGAAAAAGAGAAAGGGGAACAAAAGGGGTTTAAGAAAAAGAAAAAGAAAAGAAAATAATAAACTGTCACATTACAAATTAAGATTAATGTAGAAAATTGGAAATCTTTTAAGAATTAATCAAGTAGCCACCCAAAATTGCTCCCAACTACACAATCCTTTGTCAGCACCATGCGGGCCTTCCTTGCACCTACCATGCCTTTGGAACTTTTCAATTCCCATTTCCACCCCAACTTCTTTCGTATTGCCCTCCATGTCCTTCTTCATGTATCCATCATTTTCATCTAATTCTCCAACATTTTTCATGTCTTCACCACCCCTCTTTTTAATCTCTTCTTTAACCTCTTCCCCAGCTTCAATATTATCATTATTATCTTCACTATTTTCTTGGTCCATAACTTTTTGTTCACTGAAAAACTCACAATTCTTTAACAACCTTAGTTGTAATCGGCCATTGCTCCGTTCTGCTTCGAAACAAGTACGTGTCGATGGCGCCTCGACGGCTTCAATGACTAGCCTTCCACCTTCACGGTGTGGCCTAAATTGAAGAGAAGTTGATGCACGTATACTTGTCAAAGGAGGTGGAAAACTTCGGGAATTCACCTTCTTTTGTGATGAAATTTGATGAGAGTCACATCTTTGTTGTGTTGTTGATGATCTTTTGGTTTGCGTTTCGAATGAGAAAATGCTGCTTTCACTTGTGTCACTACCCGTTTCACTTCCCAAATTTTCAGTACACAACTCTAAGCTTTTCTGGCTAAGCTTTAGTGAAGGGTATGAGTTAAAGGTCATAGGCTTGAGGTCATTTTGGGGATTTTGGGATGTGTTTGAGAGAGAAGGAAGGAAATCCCAACTACCCACATCAGGTTTTTTGGTAATTTTGCTGGTTGTAATGTTCTCATCATGAAAGTTCTCTACAACTTCCTTGGGATTAGTAGTATCTATCAATGACTTGGGTGCTGCCAATTTGAGCCTTAAGGTGGTGGTTGGTTCTTTGGGTTGGGGTTCAAGACACGATTGTAAACCTTGAAAAAGTATGGTTGACATGGCTATATATATATTTTAGGAAGATGCTAAAAAATGCGGAATAAAAGTTAATTATATATTTAAGATTGAAGAGAGGAAACAAAAAAAAACAGAGGATTTTTTTCGATTAAAAGTTTACAAGGTTTTTGGTAGAGAGAGACAAAGGGAAGCTAGAAGAAAGAAAGGGGGAAGCAGAAGTTGAACATGAGGGATAAGTGAAGCGGTGGGTTTGTATTTGTAGTACTCCAAAAGTGGCATGGAGTGGGGAGGTCGAAGCTTTTTACACCACTTGAATTATACAAGTATTTATCTGCCACATGCTACTCCAATATATATTTTTCTTATATATATATATATAAGAAAAATATGGATATAATTTTTATGAAGTAGGAAAAATTGACCATTTATTGTACCCTTAGGAGTATTTCTGTTCTTGGAAGTCTATTTCTAAATATTATTTCAAATTACTCCGGTACGTGCTCGTACGTGAGACACTTATATATATTTGAAAATTCAATTAAATGAATTTAATTAAATCCTTCACATTTTATTTGTATATGAAATTCTAATTTAAAATTTTTGTCAATAGTAGTGTACATGTATGTATTTATGTGTGTATGTTTATATGTGTGCGAGAGACTGAGAGGACCAATTGTATGTACATGATGTCATGGTGTACTACTAAGGGAAAGAAAAGATGGGCTTGAGCAAAGAATATACTAGTAGTTCACTTCACACTATTACCGAAAGAATATACTCTCATAAATAGTTCACATAAAGGGATTCAGATAGGAGTATCAAATAGACGGAATGCAGTTATTGGTATTTGTTTTTAATATTAACCTGTAATGTTTTCAATTTTATCATTAAATTAATAGAGAGTGGCTTTTCTGTATTGCAAACCAAAATATGTTTTAAATAATTATAGAGTTACATCGGAAAATGAGATATGTTTCATAAAAAGTATATTTTTTTTATTATAATGTAAAAAAATTTAAAATTTATTATTACAATGTTTTTATTTTATCATTAATTTAACATTTATAACAAATTTGATAATAAAAAAATTTATTATTCAAACATGTAATATTCAATCAGCATTCGTAAAAAAATACGTATTTTTTTATAACAGAAAAAAAAATTAAAAATAAATATTGGAGACGAATGTTAAAAATAAATACCAAACTCTTCATAATCCCAAATTAACATAAGAGTAATCAATTCCGAGAGCCAACATTTCGTTCACACAAGAGGAAGGAACATCACATATTCACATCCCTTGGCCGTTTTATCATTCTGACTTTCTAAGCATGGAATGTTCTTTAATTAAAATGCAAATGATCGGTGCCGTCCGCCATGTGTCAATTGACGAAAACACCCCTCCAACCAGTAAGTTTTCCCTGTAAGTTTGGAATTGTGTAGGACATTTGACATTTCTATTATTTTAAATTTTAGTCACCCTTTCACTGGACCGGCCAAATGAAAAGTACCCATAAGTTTACATGAGGGTGTGTGCCTACAAAGCTTATTAGGTATTAGTAATGATGGTTTATTTTTAATAATAAATTAATGGTTCTGTTGTTGCTATAACCTTCAAATCTTAGCCAAAACATATTAATAGAATAATCCTAAAAACTTTACTAATGCTTACGCACATTGTTGAAAAGGTTTTTGCTTATAATAGTCCGTACTATATATAAACATAATAAAATGCATAAAATTAAATATTTAGAAGCTTTAATTGAGGAGGAAAAAGTGATGAAATCACCTTCCACTACAAAGTTCCCTTTAATTTGTTTGTCGGGTAGGATGCACCTATAAATCTTAAAGAATATCTCCATGTTTCAAAATTAGTTTTGCATTTTATATTTCTTAAGCTAATTTAACTAAATACTTTTAAAGACAAATTAGATGTACAATTGAGTAGCCGGTTCTAGCCAATACTTTTAATTAAGATTTATAAATCATCAGGAATGAACTACTAATAGCGGTTTATATTTCAAAATATTAAAATTATCACGTATACTAAGTCTTAAGTAATTCTAATTTATCTTCAAAAGAAATATATGTTTCAAATTGTAGAAGGAATCATATCTAATATAATCTATAATTCTTTAGTCATCTATGGAAATTTTGAGTTAATTTGTGGATGTACTTGTTTTTTCAAGGTAGATTGTATTTACTTTTTCTTATAATACTTAGTTACTCCATTTTTTTAAACCATTTTGTATCTCGTAATTTATTTAGATCCTGACTAATTTACATCGACTCAAATTAGATTTCATAAAAAGAGAAGCTCTCACTCCTTGTGCAAGGAAAGAATGTCAAAAAAAATGAGATTTTCTAATTAACTGATAATTTATAACTAGCTTTAGTAGAAAATAAATGTGCTAACTTATCTAAAACGAAGGATATAGTTTTTATTTTACATTAATTGCCTCTTTAAGAACAATCTCTTCAAGAAATTAAAATGTTAGTTACAATTAGCACAAATTATAAATTACTTGAACTATTAATTTGTTTGCTTTTACCTTAAACAAGTATTAAAAGACAGTCGAGATGGAGTAGAAGATAGCGTAAGCCATGTGATTAGACAACAAATGACGCCTATATATACTCTAAAAATCTTTGGAAAGTAAGGCTCGTTATCCAACAAAGTTACGTTGCTGCTCCAGAGATTTAAGAATTGAGATGACTCTTTGACACTTGATGAGTTCTTTTATATTCTTATTTGTACTATACAATTTTAGAAAATTAATGCTCCCCATGTTCACCTCATGGGACAAAAATTTAGAACTTAGAAATAGAAATTTCCACGTAGATCTATGTATGTGAAAATATTAATATTATAAAAAATGTTAGGCAGGGTACAAATAGTAAATTAACGTTTAGCATCCAGAGATTTAATTAGAATTAATTGTAATTAAATAAAATAAAATATTATGCAGTATATGATCGTCTGGTGTCTAAATAAAAGAATAATCAAAGGATTTTTAACAACGGAGAATATGGTATTGTATAGAAATAGGTTGGTTGTTTGTGTTCCTGATTTTCTTATTACATGTTTCTTCCGTTCGCAACAAATTTATCAAAGCAATGACATGTATGTAACGTGTATTATTACGTTATCTTTTTTTCGTTTTGGTGCAAAAATTCGGAGAAGAAAATAAGGTATTCATTTCTCTTTGATTTAAAAATTCTAACGCTCACATCACACGCAACTCTTACCACTTATATCAAACCTCATCAAAATCGTAGGCAGCGATATTGAGCATACCAATTATATATAACAATTTTCATACTACATAGAAATGGTTAAGAAAAGTCAATATGTCCTTGGTCAAACTACAAAGTCAATGTTTCATGGCGCCAACTATGTATAATCAGCACCAGCTGTATTTATTTATCTCTAAAAACAAATTATCCATGCCCTTCTTCCATAAATAAAAATAAAAATATATGCTACTACACTGAAAAAATTATGATAATAAATAAATTGGAAATGATAATTTAGCAACAGCATGCAACTTGATTTCTTTCGGCTGCCTGCAGCTTTCTATCTATCCATCCCAGAAATTCCTCTCCTCTTTGATAAGATTGCACCACCTTCCACTAGCTTCTCCGGACGGACTACAAACTTTTGATGACGGCACCACCATATTCAGTTAATTCTTTTTACCTTATTAAATAATCACAGTTTATATATTTCATTTCATAAAAAATAAGTTTGCTAATTATTATAATTAAAAATTACATTGAGTTTCTTTTTTACTTTTTATAATACAAACTTTTATACTTTAATATTTTTATAAACTTATAACATAAATGAAATCTTAATATTTACAAATAATACAACATTAAAAGATAAATGAATCTTTAATTTTAAAAGGGATGGAGTATTGATTAACTTCGTTTAATTTTAATCAATTGTTGTCTAAATTTTAATTCTTATTTTACAGTCTAAGTGTACAAAGTGCACTATACCATTATCAATTGTTCTAAAATTAAATATATATTTTATCTTTTTGGATCGAATGATGGTGTATTAAAATTCAAAATTAGAGTTGATTTTTAGTTAATAAAATTATTAAAATATTATGGTTTATAATAAAAAGTTTAATTACAACATAATTTGTATCTCAAATTTTTTTGAATTACATTAATTTTAAAATTTAAAATGTAGTCGTTTGACTCAAAAAGTCTAAATATTACAATAAACTAATATAGTTAAGGTATTTTTTTATGGAAATTTATCTTCGATTATCATCGACTCATCGAGGATGGTTGAAATTATATTCTCACATTCATTATGGGTTTTTTGTCTTTTACTTTGGGCCTCTCCTCCTCCTTTTTCTTTCTTTTTCCATATCAAGCTCGCAAGAACAATAAACTGAAGGGTGAGGTTAATTATCTTATATATTGAAGAACAAAATCGTAAAAATACAAAAAATTAATTAGACCCTTTCTTTTATATAGCTAAAATAATCATGTTGAAAGAATATAATTTGAAACAAAATACAGTAATTTAATTTTAACCACTAGACCAAAACCTCATTGATAACTGATTAAATAAGATACATAAAAAGACTACGAGTGTCTAATTTACAACTCTGTCAATAAAAGATAACAAACCACTTAATTATTATATAGGCTGCCAAGCTCATTACAGTTAATGTGGTCCTAAATCGAATTTATCAACCCTTCTTATACATACACAGTCAATCTAATTAGAGTTAATGACTTAATGTGGCCCCACAATGAGCTAATTAGCAACCCTTCGAAACTCTAAACGAGCAAAATTTATTCAGATTTGCAAGTACAAAAAGCTTCTTTAGTTACAAATAACATATATTAATTAAATTAATCTTTGTTTTAATTCTCACTTTTGCACAAAAAGAGAAAGCTAGCAATAAGTTTAGCATCATAGACCATATGTTTTGATACTTAATTAATTTATACTGTTGAATTAAGCTAAGAATGACGAGATTATGCATCCGACTCGAAAGAGAATGGATGAGAGAAAGAAAAGATCCGTCAATTTGCATAAGAATCCATTTATTTTTCAAAATAATAAATTAAACTAAGAAAGTAAGAGTATGTCATGTTTCTTGGCATCAAGTGATAACTTAAAGTTGCCTTTTCTGATATTTTGCTTAATTATTGTAAATTTTAATGAGAATTGACTAAGAAAGACAAGAGAATCCAATTCATAGCTAACACAAAACAAATAAAATAGGAAAAGCAAACCCTCCCTGCTTTTGTTGCCCACCATGTTAGTGCCAACTTTCTTAATTACTTAGTTAATACTTATAATTAATTAATTAATTCTCTTTTGCAAAAATAGCTAGGAAGGCAAGTACATGAAAAACATGCAAACATGTCATGCAATTAATGGTACTAATTACTTACGTAATACTCCTCCGTTCCTAAGAAAATTGTTATATATATATATATATATTTTTTTTTTATTTCATAATAATTATCGTTTGACTTTTTCGAACGTAACTCTAGGTGAATTATTTTACATGTTAAATATATTTCATTTATTTTTAAAAAAATAATAAAAATAAATGTTTTAATTAATAATTAATATGAATAAATGTTTTTGAACGTAAATTTAGGCAATTTTTTTTGTTATATAGGAGATTATTGCCTAAATACTTGTACACTTATTTACACACTCATTAGCAATTACCATACAATTTTTTTTTTATTATTCTTCAATGTTCATAACTCAGATCACTTCACTTTTTAGAATAGAGAGTCGATAACGAGTGAAACGAATTTTATCAATGAAAAGAGCATCTACACAAAAATTAATGGAAATCTAGCAAATCAAACAACAATATGCGAGACTAAGATCGTGTTTGTTTCAGTTTAAATTTTAAAATTTTTACAATATAAATTATATTACCATAATCTAAAATTTCTAACATTTAAGTTAAAATAAACGTGTCTGATTGATTTAGACAAATATTTTTAATTATTGACTCCCTTCGATTCACAATAACAATCGTTGTGACTTTTTACACATAAGTTTTTGTGATGTCTTTTATATGGTAAATATTTTATTTTTGTAAAAAAAAATTATTCATGTTAATTCTTATATCAAATATTTTTTATTATTAATTTTTTAAAATTAAATAAAATATTTAATATATAAAAAATATCACTTAAACTTACGTGCAAAAGGTTAAAACGACTGTTATTTTAAACCGGAGAGAGTAATATATGCTACTCACTCCGTTACATAATAACTATCATTTAATTTTTTTATATGTATGTTTAGATGAATTTTTTTATATGTTAAATATTTTATTTTAGTAAAAAAATTATTCATGTTAATTCTTATTTAAAATATTTTTTATTATTAATTTTTTTATTAAATAAAATATTAACATATAAAAAAAATCGTATAACAAAATCAAATGAATGAGGTAGAACTTCCTAATATGCCTCGAGCTCATGAAAAGGCATAAATACTAATTAATGGCATGTTAACGTCGATCAATGTCGAAGGTTAGCTTTATAGTCCGACAATGCTCAGATAATCCTATCGAATCTCAACTGGCAAGCATGATTATGAATGATCACCTCAAAATGTATGTCATTTCCGTACTCTTATAGATATTAATTATTAATTAGTATATTAATTAGAGGGAAAAAGATATATAAACTTACAAAATTTTAGATTTTTTGGTTTATATATTGACATGTTCGAAAATTTATATTTAATTTTATAGGGAACAAAAAATCAAAAACAATAAAATAATAAAGATGTACAACACAAAATCAAACATGTGGCAACAAATATTCTAGCTTAAACTAATATATCTAAATCAGAATAGATTCATCTAGCAACTCCTCCCTAACGAGAGATGGCTGCCAGAGATTTAGCAAGTTGATATTTGTTGTTTAATTAATAATATGTAACAATGGAGGAGTAAAATTTTAAATTGTTCTTGGTAGATCAGCTAAAATTTTAAATTGTTCTTGGTAGATCAGCTAGTTCATGCAAGTAGAGATATCAAGGCTAGAGATTTGGCAAGTTGTTTTTGTTTTTTTTTTTTAAAGGTTAATGTAGTCTTGTTAAACATGCGGTTAATTAAAATAATGATCGGCCAACGTAAGTTGGTTTAATTGATAAAACTTAGTAAGCGCTCTTATTAGATTAAAAGTTCGAGTTTTGCTAGTTATTTTTCGTATTACTGTAAATCTTCCAAAAAATCAATGACATACCTTACAAAAATGTTGCGAGTTCGAATTTTGTTAATCGTTCAAATTCTCAAAAAGACTGATGACATATTATGTCTTTATTGAAAAATCTTTCATTACCTAAATTTTTTGTAACAAAAAATTAACAATAATAATCACAATCAACACACGTGTATAAGCCTTGGTAATTTATTAGAGCTTCGACATTTGTTTTAATGGTTAAAACTCATTCTACAAACATTATTAAAAGTTTAATCCTTACATGAACACGTAAAACTGTGATCCTTGAAAGTATCAAATATATATAAGTTTGTACCGTACGATATAAAAATACTTCGTGCATTATAGTTGTATTGCATTATAAATTTATTTATAATAACCAGTTAGGTCTCACGCACGAAGTATTATAACTGTATTACATCGTAAATTTACTTATAATAACTAGTTAGGTTCCACATGCGTGGTGCGTGAGTCTCTTCGGTGTTCTCTAATTATAAATTTTTATTATGTAAATTTAATTATTAATTTTAGTTTAATAATTGTCTTGTAATTTTATAAATTATCTTCTATGTATATATTGATATTCTAGTATGAATTTATTTATATTATACAATAAGATAATGTCATTAAATTCTACAATAACTAAAATTAAATAATTCTACATCATGTTTTAGAATTTAAAAAATTTTCTTCGAACAATAAAATTTACATTAAAATAAGTAGAAATATATAAGTTATACATATATACGTAAGATATGAAATTTAAAGATGTGTATAGCTTTCAAAAATGTGAAATGATTCTTATTTTAATATGTCTATAACCAATTAGCCCAAACTACAGTCAAAAAGGGCAAATCTGGGAGCCCAGTAATGTCAGTCGTTGTCCTCTCCAGCCCATAATTTCTTATCCATCATGACCACTGTTATTGGAGCCCATATTTCAGGTTGAGTGAAAATCTGAGTAATAATGGAAAAGATCGACAATTAAAACTTGCTACTCGTACACAATAATTGTGGTAGCGACTAAAGAATTACTTCAAAGATAATTAAGATTGATTAAGAATAATTGTCAATAACAACAACAACAAAAAACATAATTATTGCGGAAGGAATCATCCTACCTTTTCCCTTCTGACTGGAAACTTACGTCATATAATTCTTGAGCATTTTTTAGGATAAGAGAAATGATATTGAAAATATTTTTTTATAAGAGATTTCGGCTTTTTTGTATTGAAGTTTTTTTTTGAGTACAGAGATCGAGAGAAAAAGGTGTTATGGAATTTATTTTTAATTTCATTGAATAAAGTCGCAAATTAATCTTGGCTCAAATTTTCGTAATATGTACGGAGTATCATTATTTCTTTTGCGACTATTTGTAAATCATCCCAAAAAAATTCTCAAAAAAAAAAAATCATTTAACATAAATTTATTCATTTATTATATTAGGTCGCAAAGGGAAAAATATTAGAAGGGTTTAAACAGTGTTTTTTCAAATTTAAGTCTTACTTGTAAAATTTCCAATTAAAAAAATTTGTTGCTTATTAAAAATCTTTCTTATATTTTGAAAAGAGTTAACAGTGAAATTTATAATAAAGAACCCTTAACTTTAAAAGGAATGGTTTGAGACAACAATGTCAGTAAATTTTTGCTAAATGAGTTTAGCAGAAATTGAGCAAAGCAGATATAAAGGGAATAACCAATGTATACGATAAGCAGTAAAATAAAGTGAACAAGAGAAATTTTATAGTAGTTCGATCTAAATCTACTCCACTCTTCTTCTCTTTATTTGAGAAGGCACTCACTAAGAAAGTTCACACAAAACAAAAATACAGCAAGACACTTAGTTCAAAAATACAATAGGTCATTAAGACTAGATTGAGTCACACAAACTAAAAGAAGATAAAATATTTGGTTTGTTATCTCTAGTAAGCTCCTTATTGAGCAGATTAGATAACACTTGTTTAAGTGAAAATTCGTGTATTGCTGAACTTTGAAGATATCAGATTGTTAAAGCAATTTCTTGGTAGTTCAGTTGTCATAAATGAAATTTATGACTCTTATTTATACTACTCCAAAAAATCTATCCGTTGAAAATTTCAAATAGATCCGTTATAGTTGTATTATCTTGATAGTGACTTGTACATTTACAGTTGTTCCTTAGTTAGTTCAAATAGATAGCCGTTATTTTATCTTCTAGTCCTTTTTGAAAAACTTTCTAGAAGTTGACTAAGCAAGACAAAAATTAGAGTCTTTTTCTGACATTCTTACTTGGATCAAGGTAAGGTATCTTGCTACATCAGACCTTGCGTATCTCCATTATAAGCAAGACTATCCATGAAAGTAACTGCATATCTTCAACATCCCTCTTGATCAATGAGCAGAATCTTCACTTATGATCACAATCCTTCCTTAACTATAGCAAAATATATTCACCTAACAAGTTAGATATTTTTGTAAGTCCTTTTACATCATATAAGAAATAACTATATTACATCATCAATTCTTGTAAAAGTAAAAATAATTCTTTAAGCAAGAGTAATATAAGCAATGGTGCATTAATAATCTTCCCCTAATTGATGATGTCAAAACGAGTCATTTTGATCACTTTAGTAAGGAACAAGATATATTTCATTTCATTAAAAAAAAAAAGATATATGAATAAATGAAATTCAATACATGAAAGACAACTGAGAAATAAAATACTATTCTTGTTTCCCTTCATCATTTGCAGATTCTTCAGACCCTTGTTGTTGTTCCATTTCGAAGTTCAACAGATCCAGCCTTCTGTTTTCTTCAACAACCTCATTTTTTCTCTTTAAAAATTCTGGCTCTTGTTTTCTCCTTTCCATTCTTTCCTTTTTGCGATTGTACTCTTTTTCATTTTGTCGATATTTGAGTTTCTTCATTTCCAACTCGTACTGCTTGATCTTGGATTCAGAATCTTTGATGCTAGCATGTTTGTCCCGTGTGAGTAATTGTAGAAGGGGGTTGAATACAATTACAAACTTTTCTTCAAAACTAAACTGTTATGAACAATTTAATTTCTAAGAATAGTTATAAAACTTTACTGAAATGATACAACAATAGACACAGTAAAGCAAAATTGTAAGATATAAATTGTAATCAACAATAAAGAATGATATTGTCAATTAAATTGAATCTTTACAATTTCTTCTGTTTAAAAAAAACAGCTTCTCAAGTTGTAATAACTTGCTTCTTTTTCTGTAAAACTAATTACAGCTGCTAACTCTCTATATGTATGGAAGTATTGTTCTGAGAGATATGTGATATGAGATATATATTTGTTGTTATTAGTTGTTTCTCAGTTCTCAGATTCACACACACTTCTATTTTTACCTCAGCTGCTCTATGTCTATTTATAGACACAACTTTCATGTACTCCAATCTTCTATTCTGAGCTATTTACCAAAAATATCTCTGTAGTTTATTGATACTTGCAGCTCTGTCACACAACTTTCTTCATTATACAGCCTCCCTTGGATGCCAGACTATTTATGTGACTTTTCTAGTGTATATTTACTGCACCAGCTTCCATTTTTCTCCTTGGAGTTCCCAAGATAAGATATCAGTAGAATATATCTTATCTTTGTGGGCTTCTCTGGACATAATTAGTCCAGCTTCAATGAACTTCTTGATTCAAGTTGTTATAAGTTGTCTCTACAGTATTTCAACTTGTTATTTTGCAGGTTTCATGCTTGCGGCTTTGCAGGTTTCATACTTGCAACTTGATGTGTGTGTGTGTATAACTTATTTCCTTGAAACTTCCTTGGTAGCCAATCTCTCCTTATTGGACAACCATCCTTATCTTTATTTCCACCGTCTTTAGTCATATGTCATCCCTTATGTCAGTGGAAATTTATTCTCTGATGAATAGTCTCTGGTTGCTTCAACATTAGTCTTTGATGAACAAACACTTAGTCTCTGATAGACCAAAAACTTAGTCTCTGACAGTTCAAAAAACTTAGTCTCTGATAGTTCAAAAACTTAGTCTCTGATAGATCACAAACTTAGTCTCTGACAGTTAAAAAACTTAGTCTCCGACAGCCAAAAAACTTAGTCTCTGACAGACAAAAACTTAGTCTCCGACAGTCAAAAAACTTAGTCTCCGACAGCCAAAATCTTAGTCTCTGACAGACAAAAAACTTAGTCTCCGACAGCCAAAAACTTAGTCTCCGACAGCCAAAATCTTAGTCTCTAACAGACAAAAAACTTAGTCTCCAATAGCCAAAAACTTAGTCTCTAACAGACAAAAAACTTAGTCTCCGACAGCTAAAAAACTTAGTCTCCGACAGCCAAAAGCTTAGTCTCCGATAGGCAAAAACTTAGTTCCCGATAGGCGAAAAGCTTAGTTTCCGATAAACAAAAACTTAGTCTCCGATAGGCTAATTTTGCTTGATCAACTTTGACATTTGTTGAACTCTCCAAGTGCATTCATTGTAGTCTCTGATGCTTTCCTGCAGTTTCTTGATAGTAAATTCTCATAGCGCATTATTGCAGGTACTTGTACATTTACAAAATTTATCAATTCTAAGTGTTTATACATCATCATCAAATGCTATAATTCCTAACATAGCAAGCAGTTTGAGACTCTCAGCAGGCCCTGACTTCTTCAAAATTACATCGACTTCCTCAAGTGCCTTTTGAAGTCTCATGTAAAGAAAAAGATTCAGAATTTGCACAACAAAGTTAGAGATGACTTTAGGAACTCTTCCTTTAGCAGCAAGAGCAACATAATGAGGAATTATAGTTACATCTTGTTGCTACTGAGCTTCTTCTCTCTCCCCCTTTTAGATATCATTAGCCATCAGAGGGAGGAAGTCAATGAGTTTGTTTAGGGTCAGCAAGATCTGATCCTGCTTACGCTCAATTTTGTTGATCTAATCTTTAAGCTCAAAAGCAGCATGAGCAGCCTTAGAACTTTGCACAGATTCAGCAAGCTGAAAGTTAACGCTGACCAACACTTTATCCATTTTGGAATCAAGCTAAACAAGCCTTTTCTTGGTCGACTTAGAGTGCGAGTGAGCTGATTTGGCAGGCTTGGAGGCAGCAGATGGAGGCTTAGAAAGAGTTGAAGGATAGGTGTCCTCAAGCCTAACTGGAACAGTGGACTTACTAGAAGCAAATGGTCTTATTCTTGCACAGGAAAAATCTTCATATGAGAGGTCAACAGGAGGAATATATCCCTAGGCAACAGGAGGAATATATCCTTAGGCAGCAAGAATGATGTGAAATTTATGTTTGGGCATGTCCATATGAAGCCTGCTGGCAAAGGCAGCAGCAGTATCAGCAGAATACAGGGCCGAATCAATCATATTCCATACTGCTTTCCAAAGATTTTCAATGAGCACCATGAAGTTGGGAGATCTTCAGAAGGAGTCTGAAATAGCTAGCATGCCCATTCAACACTAGTAGTAATGAAGCATGGGAAGACATAAAATGAAATCAGCAGGAAACATTTATGAGAAGAAATCATCATTTAGTCCAAGCCATAATCTTTAGCTCCTTGTTGATGCTTCAAAAGAAATGATCTCTTCCTGAAGTTCTCATCTTGTAACTGTTGATGTTTCATAGATGCTGCTTATGTTTTCAGTAAGAAAGTCCTTGAATTTTCTGCAAGCAAACGATTAAGAAAGTGCTCGAAGTGCACAATTTCCTTTTCTGCAAAAGTATAGAAAGATGTGTGCCTGACGGGTGCATCAAAACCAAGCTCCTTTAACTGTTTCAGCAAGAACCGTCAGAAGTGCCTTACTGTGAAGTCAAGATCATAATCAAAAAGGCAATAGTCATTTTGAAGGTCAAAGCTGTTATCTTTAGTTAAATCTTTTTTGACCATCCTGATTCCAACAACAGTTACCTTGGCCATACACTCTTTGTCTGATATCTTACTTAGATTTTGTTCTCCCTCAACAATAGGCTCCTCTTTAGCAGGGATAATATTGACATTTGCTGCTTCATTGTCCTTCTCTTCTTCAACAGGCACCCCTTCAGCAAGTACCCGCAGTGGTGAAAGGCCGCTAGGTCCTTCAAGAATTTGTTCAGCAACATATACCTTGGGATCCATGTCAGCTTGTTCTGCATCTTCTATTAGCAGAGTTCAAATGAGTTCTTTAGATTTTTTTTTTATTCGTCTTTTAGTAGGAACCTCATCAGAGTTGCTATTAGAGTCACTGCTGTTTGACTCTATGATTTTCTTTGTTTTACCATTCTTTTTCGCAACAATGTGTTTCTCTTTGAAGGTTGCACATTATCTCTAATGGCATCGAGAGGCAACACAAGTCTTTGAGCAGTAGGTTTGTTGATGGCAGCTGGAGTCTCTGCTGATTGATCATTCTAGAATTCTTCCTCTGCAATTGGCTCTGGTTTTGATCAAATTAGCAAGACGTATGTTTGTATGTTGTTGTTCTCTAGTAATCTTGATGTCAGCATCATCTTCCTTTGCTTTTGGACCTGTGACACTATCAGGTGTGTCAGCAAGTTCTAGTACTTAAGTGATGATGACCACTTCAGTAGGGGTGGAAGCATCACTTGCTGATGGTAGTTCAGTAGTGGGAATTGGTTGGTTCACAGCAAGGACTTCCTCTGTGACAGCATTAATCTCCTTAAAAAGTTCATTAGACAAACTTTTCAAAGTGGCAACAACAACCAATGGCGACTTGGTAGCAGGATGATAATTGTCGATCTCTTTGAAAAGTTCATCTTCTACAGATATTGTCGTGATGGGGACTACAAAAGGAATTTCCTGATGGCCTTGTTCTTCCTTCTCATCAGTAGGAGGCTTAATGTCTAATCCTCTTTGAGTAATTGCCTTTGAAGCAGCATCCTCATCATATAATTCTATGAAAAAATCATACATTTCTCTTTCTTTTGAGTTCAGAGTGTTTGGATCAAAATCACCACCAGCTGCAACTTACTTCTTTTTCTTTTTCGGTCGTTGTAGTTGAGCAGCAAAAGGTCTTTTCTTAGTGGGTGATCAGTCAAAAACCTACCGGAAGTGTGCGGGTCAAGTACTATAGGTCAGAGTGAGTAAGGTATCGTTCCCACGAACAAGGGTAGTCAAATACCAAATTAAGAAACTCCTAATATTATCTAGACAATCTAATAGTGGTTGTTTTAAAATGACTTAAAAATAAAAATTATTACTAAAATTGAGCAAACATGAGAAATTGGTAGTAAGAAAATATATGGGTAAATGTTATAGGACTAGAACTTCGCCAGTTGACTTACTCCAATGGAAATAAACTAATCTCAGGTTTGAGAATAAACTAATTGCAATGGTCAAATTTCTGAATGTATATAATTTCCTCTATCAAGGTAAACTATGCATATTTATAAAACTTTATGTCTACTTTCGTGATCACAAAAGTTGATATAAACTCATTAAAAATAGTGAAATTTGCAATTACATAAAACCACTTCAAGTTTATAACTATCTTTAAAATTATACTGCAAGAAGTTTGATAATCCTATGAACTAGTATTGAACTTCCACTCTCGCTTCATCATTCAATACTTTGAACATGTAATTACTTGGCCAGAATAATAACAAGACTATCAAATTGTAACTAGATAAACTCAAATCATTCAATCAAATTACTCCATTGAAATAAAATCAAAAGGCTACACCTTTGGTCTAAACCTATTCCACTCTTCTTCTCTTTACTTGAGAAGGCACTCACTAAGAATGTCACACAAAACAAAAATAAAGCAAGATATTTAGTCCAAAAATACAATAGGTCACTGAGACCAGATTGAGTCACACAAACTAAAAGAAGATAAAATATCTCTAAACAGTAAGCTATTTGTTGAGCAGATTAGATAATACTTGTTCAGGTGAAAATTTGTGTCTTGCTAAATTTTTAATATATCAGATTGTCGGAGCAATTTATTGGTAGTTCAATTGTCATAAATGAAATTTATGACTCCTATTTATACTACTCCAAAAAATCTATCCGTTGAGAATTTAAAATAGATCCGTTGGAGTTGTATTGTCTTGACAATGACTTGTACATTTACAGTTATTCCTTCCTTAGTTCAAATAGATAGCCTATTATTTTGTCTTATAATACTTTTTGAAAAACTTTTTAGAAGTTGACTAAGTATGGCAAAAGGTAGGATCCTTTTCTAACATTCTTGTTTGGATCAAGGTAAGAGATCTTGCTACATCAGACCTTGCTTATCTCCATTATAAGGAAGATTGTCCTTGAAAATATCTTCACATTTTTAGCATCCTTCTTGATCAATGAATAGAGTCTTTATTTGTGATCAAAATCATTCCTTAACTATAATAGAATATATTCACCTAACAAGTTGGATATTTTTCTAAGTTCTTTTATATCATATAAGCAAGAACTATATTACATCATCAATTTTTGTAAAAGTAAAGATAATTCTTTAAACAAGAGTAATATAAGCAGGGGTGCATTAACATATTATACGAGCCATAACAAGTATTAACAAAGGAAATTGCTAAAATATACTTTCTTTGCTAAAATATGAAATATAATATAATTAGTTTCATCGTCCGTGTAAAAACGGGCACATTTTTATATTGTTTTATATATTTTTGTTATAATTTATTTAAAATATGTATTATATTTATAATTTTTTTGATCATTTATACCTAATAACGAAATTAAAATTAATGTTGGATAAAAATAGTTATGTGAATATTTATATTATATTTATGATATTTATGTGTTTGTTATTGAGTTTTTATTCTTTGATTTTGAATTTTGATGATATTATATTTTTGTTCATATTGTAGTTGCTTACGCATGATTTTTTTTTTCATCATGTAATTAATTTTTCAATCATTCTTTTTAATTATTTATTGTTAGAGATAAATGATGATGATGATTATGTAATAAATTGTGCAACTGTAAATACTTAAGGTATCTTATAAACCTTAAGATCAGCACAAGTTTTGCACCCACTGATGATACACTTATTCATCAGTGTATGGTTAATAACTTCACAAGACAAGTCAGAAAACAGAAACATTCAAAGGACTTGACAAAGTGAAGAAAAATGTCTAATACTACTTGTAAACAGTCAAAGTATTCCGCACATCAGAAATTCTAATCAAAGTTACGTTGATTAAGTCCCATCAGGGGGAACCCGTCAGGGGAACCCATCAGGGGGAACCCATCAGGGGAACCCATCAGGGGAACCCATCAGGGGGAACCCATCAGGGTATGATGAAGGCAGACCAACCCGTTAGGGAAACACTTCAGGATATGTCATTGTCAGGCAAACCAATCAGGGCAACCCGTCAGGGGAATGACCAACATGACATCAGTGGAAGCCATCAGTGTATGTCGTCAGTCATAACCATCAGGATCAAGAAGCACTGAGTGAAACTCAAGTGAAGGTTGAAGCCCTGATCCAGTCAATAAGCATCAGGGGATCCAAAAGCACTAATCAAAGTCCGTCAGGGCTGGCAATCAGTGGATCGTTGTGACAGCATGCACCCGTCATCAGTTCTTACACGGAAATCAACGTAACGTGTTACAAAAGCAAGAAATATCAACTGGAAAGATATTTCTTGAAGTTTCTTTATGATCCAATGAGAACTCTCACGCATTAAATACACACAGATCAGGGGAAGAAAAGTAGCAACAAAGCATGCAGCAGTATGACACATAAAGTTTCGATGTGACATACTGGCGGCTAAGTTGAGAAGAGCAGCACGTCTCAAGCACGTGATTTCATCCCACTGATTTATCATATAAGCAATGGAGCTCTCATTACAAAAACACAGAGATTAAATCTATCCAACAGAAAAAAACAAACGCTGAAGCACACAAACACTAGAGAGAAGCTTTGTAATAGATCTTGAGAGAGATATTTCAAAGAAAATTAGAAGCTAGTAAGTGTGAGAAGCTGTGAACTTTGTTCACAGATTTTGTAGCTGTAAATCACAATTGTGATTATACAGATTTCCAAAAAAACCTCAAGTTTTAATATAACTATTTTAACTTGAATCTGTGTGTTCATTTCTTATAGTTTTTCTGTTTGTTACAACTGTTTTTCAGTAAGCACTTCTAAGTTTAAAAAGAGCGAAAAGTTTCAGGTGTTTGTATTCATCCCCCCCCCCCCCCCTCCTTCTACAAACACTCGTGCTTATATTGCACTAACATTTATTGATTATATAATTGTATTGATTTTTATATGTTAATTAGTTTTATAATAATTGATAAATTGTTTAGTGATTTTATGGGGATGATAATGCCAGAACAAGTTTTATTTTGTCAGGCAATAAAATTTAAAATTATAAAAATACCTTTATCTCACATGGACCCACTATTAATTGCTCTGGCAATAAAAAAATTTGTTTAAATATTACCGATTTTGTTAGAAATAAAATAATGATGATGATGATTATGTAATAAATTGTGCAACTGTAAATACTTGAGGTATTTTATAAACCTTAAGATCAGCACAAGTTTTGCATCCACTGATGATAAGTTTATTCATCAGTGGATAGTTAATAAACTTCACAAGACAAGTCAGAAAACAGGAACATTCAAAGAACTTGACAAAGTGAAGGAGAATGACTGATGCTCTTGTAAGCAAACGAAGTATAGTAACATCAGGCGGACCCCGTCAGGGGGAACCCGTCAGGGGGACCCCGTCAGGGGGACC
>CM025780.1:28065532-28152004 GCA_014636745.2 Centella asiatica | reverse complement strand
TTATTCACAGAATTTGTAGCTGTAAATCACATTTGTGATTATACAGAATTCCAGAAAAACCTCGAGTTATAATATAACTATTTTAACTTGAATCTGCGTGTTCATTTCATATAGTTTTTCCTGGTTGTTCAACTGTTTTCAATAAGCATTATAATATTTTAAGTGCGAAAAGTTTCAGGTGTTTGTATTCAACCCACCCTTCTACAAACACTTGTGCTAATATTGCACTAACAGATTTTTATTATATGTTGGTCCAAAAGTTTCAACTCGTTCTCAAAATTTCTCGTATGAAAATTACTCATATATTTTAGAGTTAAAAAAAAATATTATATCATTAAAAATAAAATAAAAATAATAACTAAATTAATTGAGTCGTACTAATTCAACAAAGTGAACTCGATAAAATGAACTCAAAATAAAATTGTCATATGAGTTTTTATATATAAATATAGGTATAGGTATATAGAGGTACAGTTATAGATATACGCCACCCATAAATAAATATTAAATTAAAGAATCAGTTAACTCTCATGTAAAATTATCTTTACTCAAATGTAATTAAATGATGTAGGTACACACAGATGGATAGATATCACCTTATCGAGATTTCAAAATTTGTTATGTAATATATATATAGACATTTTACCTCTCCACCTCCCCACCTCTCCAACTTCTCCACCTCCCCACCTGTCCAACTTCTCCACTTATCCACCTCTCCACTTGTATAGCTTTTCTTGTACATTTTATTGCCTATAAATAGAGGCATTGTATAATGGTTTTGGATACATTGAAGTTGAGATATAATATAGAAATAACATTGCTCTCTCTCTTTTTACTTTTGCTTTATATTATAACACGTTATCAGCACGAGTTTGCTCTAGTCAAATTGCGATTGGATTTTGTTTCGAGAAAAAAGTACTTTTTAGATTGTATCTTCTTAATCTTTACTTTTGTTTTATGTTTTATTTTATTTAACATTGTATGAAAGTAATACTTTCATTCCCAGAAGAGAATGATAAATTAAGTACTTTCATTCCCAGAAGAAAATGATAAATTACGTACTTTCATTCCCAAAAGAGAATGATAAATTAAGTACATGATAAAACCAGAAGTTTTTATTATAATTTAGATTTTTGTTAAAAAGAAAGAACCTGAAGTTCTTAATTTTTATAAAAGAGAACCTGGAGTTATTTGCCTAGCATTATATATATATATATATATATATATGTCTCTAATACTTAATTCTCTTAATAACCAAAAGTTATTAAGATTCTTTTCCTTAGTCATTTTATTTATGTTTATTGAATATAAATGCATATTTTAAATTCGTAACATTTTTTTTTGTAGTTCTTATGGCCAACATTTCTAAACTTGAGTTCAATACTCTTGATATATCGGGCAAGAATTATCTCTCATGGACTCTCGATGCCGAGATCCACCTTACAGCAAATAATCTTGGAGAAACAATAAAAGATGAAAATAAGGCCTCCCCGCAGGAGAAAGCCAAAGCAATGATATTTCTCTATCATCATCTCCACGAGGATTTAAAAACTAAATACTTAACGATGAAAGATCCGTTAGAATTGTGGAGAAATTTAAAAGAAAGGTATTACCATAAAAAACAAGTACTCCTCCCAAAAGCTAGTTATGAATGACTTCATTTAAGGTTACAAAATTTTAAATCTGTAAGTAAATATAATTCTGCAATGTTTCGTATAACTTCTGAATTAAACTTACGTGGAGAAAAGATTACTGATGAAGACATGTTAGAGAAAACATTATCTACATTTCATGCCACAAATTTGCTCATGCAGCAGCAATATCGTGAGCGTGGTTTCAAAAAATATTCAGAACTGATATCATGTCTTCTTGTTGCGGAACAAAATAATGAGTTTTTGATGAAAAATCATCAATCACGACCCACTGGTTCTAGTCCATTCCCTGAAGTGAATGCGACATCATTTAAAGGAGGTCAAGGACGAGGACGTGGTCGCATCCCCAGAAGAGGCCGTGGATATGGTTGCACTAATGTTTGGCGACGTGATGGTCATAATCCTAAATCAAATGAAAACAATGTTGGGAGATATGAAAAGGGAAATAATTCTTCATCTTCTAAGAAACATGAAAATGTTTGCTTTAGATGTGGTATGATAAACCATTGGTCACGTACATGTCATACTCCAAAGCACTTGGTCAAACTCTACCAAGCTTCCGTCAAGAAAAAAGGAAAAGAAGTAGAAACAAATCTAGTTGAAAATGATTCGAATGATTTGCTTATAGATACACACCTAGATGTTTCTGATTTCTTTGAAAATGTTGATGAAGAGATTAATGTCATGAAGTAGTTTTTGTTATTTTTAATTATAAATTTAGTTTAATTTCTTTTCCTCTTTATATATGTTTGTAAGTCAGTTTGTCATGAAATAAAAATTAGTTTTTCTTTTATTTGATCTTATATATATCTTTTCTTATTCCAAGGAAAAAGAATATGATTGGAGACTCAAGAAAAGATATGGCAAATAGTAAAGATGAATGTTTAGTAGGCAGTGGAACAACAAACTCTATACTAAAAAGTAAGAGATATTTTTCTCAATTGTCTCCTGCAAAGACACATGTTAATATAATATCTGGCACTAGTAATTTAATTGAAGGCTTTGGAAGAGCTTGTATTTTGTTACCTGAAGGAACAAAATTATTTATAAACGATGCATTATACTCAAGTAAATCCAGAAGAAATTTACTAAGCTTTAAGGGTATTAGAAGGAATGGTTATCATCTTGAAACCATGACTGAAAATAATATTGAGTATCTTCACATTACATCTATTGAATATGGCCAGAAGATCATATTGGAAAAGTTGGAAACTTTATCCTCTAGATTATATTGTACGAACATAAGTCCAATAGAATCAAATATGGTCAGCAACCAGAAGTTACTTGACACAAAGACATTTATTCTGTGGCATGACAGGTTAGGTCATCCAGGTAGCACTATGATGAGGAGAATAATTGAAAGTGCAAATGGGCATCTCCTAAAGGACCAGAAGATCCTAGTATCAAAAGATTTATCATGTGCAGCATGCTCTCTTGAAAAATTAATAATTAGGCCATCTTCAAATAAAATTGAAAATGAATCTCCTTCATTTTTAGAAAGAATTCAAGGAGATATTTGTGGGCCTATTTTTTCTCCATGTGGATCATTTAGATATTTTATGGTTTTAATTTATGCATCAACTCGATGGTCACATGTTTGTCTATTGGTAATAAGAAATGTTGCATTTGCTAGACTATTAGCACAAATAATCCAACTGAGAGCAAATTTTTCAGATTATCAAATTAAAAGCATTAGACTTGATAATGCAGGAGAGTTTACATCCCAATCTTTTAATTATTATTGTATGTCAATTGGAATTATGGCAGAACATCCAGTGCCTCATGTACATACACAAAATGGTTTAGCAGAATCATTAATTAAGAGATTAGAACTGATTGCTAGACCATTACTGATGAAAAGTAATCTACCATCTTTTGCATGGGGACATGCTATTTTACTTGTTGCTGCACTTATTAGATTAAGACCAACTGCATATCATAAATTTTTTCCATTACAATTGGTCTCCGGAAGAGAACCAAACTTGTCTCATCTTAAAATTTTTGATTGTGTTGTGTATGTTCTAATTTCTCCACCACAACGTACCAAAATGGGACCACAAAAAAGATTAGGAATTTATATTGGTTTTAACTCTCCATCAATTATTAAATATTTAGAACCAAAAACTGGAGATGTTTTTACAGCACGTTTTGCTGACTGTCAATTTAATGAGACAATATTCCCAATCTTAGGGGGAGAAAAAGAAAAGCTAGAACAAGAAGTAAATTGGAATGCATCATCATTATCTTATCTTGATCCCCGAAGTGGTCAATGTGAACTAGAAGTTCAAAAGATTATACATTTGCAAAGAATAGCAAATGAATTACCAGATGCATTTGTGGATACAAAAAGGGTTACTAAATCACATGTACCAGCTTTAAATGCACCTGCTCGAATTAATGTAATCCCATCAGAGGTTTCTATACAAAGAAAACGTGGAAGACCAATCGGTTCCAAAGATCGAAATCCACGAAAAAGGAAAGAGCAGAATAGAGCAGTTGGTGTAACCTCAGAAGAGGTTATCGATAAAACCCCAGAAGAGGTCGATGAAACCCCAGAAGAGGTTGATGAAGTTCTAGAAGAAACTTAGATACCTAATGATTATGAGATCTCAATAAATTATGTACAAAATAGTACAATATGGAACCGCAATGAAACAAGTGTTGATCAAATTTTTGCATATGCTATAGCAACTGATGTGCTAAATGAGAATGATTATGTGCCAAAAACTCTTGAAGAGTGTAGGCATAGAAATGATTGGCCAAAATGGAAAGATGCCCTGAAGTCTGAATTAGATTCACTTGAAAAACGCAATGTTTTTGGACCTGTAGTCCTAACTCCCAAAGATGTTAACCATGTAGGTTACAAGTGGGTATTTGCAATAAAAAAGAATGAGAAAAATGAGATTGTGAGATATAAAGCAAGGCTTGTGGTACAAGGTTTTACACAAATACCAGGAGTTGATTATGCAGGAACGTATTCACCTGTAGTTGATGCAATAACTCTCAGATTCCTAATTAGTCTCATAATCACTGAAAAACTTCAATGCGTCTCATGGATGTAGTCACAGCTTATTTATATGGATCACTTGATAATGATATCTATATGAAAGTCCATGAAGGACTAAAAATGCCTGAAGCACTTGAAACAAAACCTCGAGAAATGTATTCTATAAAGTTACGGAGATCTTTATATGGACTAAAACAGTCGAGTCGAATGTGGTATAATCGACTAAGTGAATATCTCATAAAAGTGAGATATAAATCTAATGAAATTAGTCCATGTGTTTTTATTAAAAGAACAATCTTGGCTTTTACAATTATTGCAGTATATGTTGATGATTTGAATATCATTGGGTCTCCTGAAGAGATCGAAAAGACTGCAAATTTATTAAAGAAAGAATTTGAAATGAAAGATCTTGGTGTAACAAAATTATGTCTTGGCCTACAGATCGAACATTTGAATAATGGTATTTTTGTCCATCAATCGAATTACATCCAGAAAATGTTAAAACGTTTTAATATGGACAAAACTCATCCTCTAAGTACACCAATGGTTGTTCGATCACTTGACATAGAAAAGAATCCTTATCGTCCTCGAGAAAAGAATGAAGAAGGTCTTGGTCCAGAAGTACCATACTTAAGTGCAATAGGGGCTTTGATGTATTTTGCTAATAATACAAGACCTGATATTGCATTTTCTGTCAATATATTGGCAAGATATAGCTCTGATCCAACACGCCGACATTAGAACGGAATTAAACATGTGTTTCGTTACCTTTGCGGGACAAGTGATATGAGACTATTTTATCAAAAGAATAAAAAATCCAAATTAGTTGGATATGCAAATGCAGGGTATTTATCAGATCCACATAAAGTTCAGTCACAATCTAGATATGTATTTACATATGGTGATACTGCAATTTCATGGCGATCAACAAAACAGACACTGATAGCGACATCATCAAATAATGCCGAATTAATTGCTCTATATGATGCTGGACGAGAATGTGTATGGTTAATATCAGTGATTCAACACATCCAGGAGGAATGTGGACTCAAGTCAATCAAAGGAAACCCAACTATGATATATGAAGACAATGCAACATGTATTGCTCAAATCAAAGAAGGATATATTAAAGGTGACAGAACCAAACACATCTCACCAAAATTCTTCTCAACACATGATCTAATAGAAGGATGGTTTGATAAATGTTTGTTAAATTAGGTCAAGTGATAATTTGGCAGATCTATTCACAAAATCATTGCCGAGAAAAGTTTTTGAACAACTTACACAGAAGATTGGTATCCGTCGTTTCAGAGATATACATTAAAATGAGGGGAAGTATTATACACGTTGTACTCTTTTTCCTTCACTAAGTTTTATCCCACTGGGTTTTCTTAGTAAGGTTTTAATGAGGTAACATAACTGATCCAGAAGTATCAGTTAATTTTTGGTCCTGACGTACCTAATTTATAATTTGTCCTACAGAACATATTAATTGTGTATAATATAAGGTAAAATGTTTAAGGGGGACTGTTATGTAATATATATATAGACATTTTACCTCCCCACCTCTCCAACTTCTCCACCTCCCCACCTCTCCAACTTCTCCACCTCCCCACCTCTCCAACTTCTCCACCTCCCCACCTCTCCAACTTCTCCACCTCCCCACCTCTCCAACTTCTCCACTTATCCACCTCTCACCAACTTCTCCAACTTCTTGTTTTTTTTTCATCATGTAATTAATTTTTCAGTCATTCTTTTTAATTATTTATACATTGTATAATTGTATTGATTTTTATCTGTTAATTATTTTTATAATAATTGATAAATTGTTTAGTGATTTTATGGGGATGATAATGCCAGAACAAGTTTTATTTTGTCGGAGCAATAAAATTTAAAATTATGAAAATACCCTTATCTCACATGGACCCACTATTAATTGCTCTGGCAATAAAAAAATTTGTTTAAATATTACCGATTTTTATTATATGTTGGTCCAAAAGTTTCAACTCGTTTTCAAAATTTGTCGTATGAAAATTACTCATATATTTTAGAGTTAAAAAAAATATTATATCATTAAAAATAAAATAAAAATAATAACTAAATTAATTGAGTCGTACTAATTCAACAAAGTGAACTCGATAAAATGAACTCAAAATAAAATTGTCATCCGAGTTTTTATATATAAATATAGGTATAGGTATATAGAGGTATAGATATAGATATACGCCACTCATAAATAAATATTAAATTAAATAATCAGTTAACTCTCACTTAAAATTATCTTTACTCAAATGTAATTAAGTGATGTAGGTACACACAGATGGATAGATATCACCTTATCGAGATTTCAAAATTTTATTTTATTTGACGATCCCTTTATTTGTCACTCATCTTCCTTTTTTTTTAATCTCCTAAGCGATAAGAATGCAGGTGACACGTGAGTTACTCTTTTTGAGGTTTTATTTACGTTTTTTACTTTACACGAAACCATAATTTGCAATTATCACACCTCAAACCTTAATATATTTATTCACTACTACATGCATTAAATTATGCATAAATAAATATATATAAATTAATATAAAAATTGATGAATTTTTTAAAAATTCACATTTTAAAAATAAATATTTTAAAATTAAAAATATATTTTAATTTTTTGAAATTAAACGATGACATATTTGATTTTAAATTAATATCAATTTAATTGATTTTAATTAAAATAATTATTATAATCTTGTAGTTATGACAAAAATTTTTGATTTAAACATAATTTATATTTAAAATTTTCATAAATTACATTAATTTTGAGATTCAGTATATCGTCCTTTGAATTTAAAAAATTAAAACAAATTTTTAATTTTAAAATAAAAAGAGTATATATTTATGTATTTATTTATGTAAATTGTTAGTGTTTAT
The DNA here is from genome assembly GCA_014636745.2 of Centella asiatica. Classification (NCBI taxonomy): domain Eukaryota; kingdom Viridiplantae; phylum Streptophyta; class Magnoliopsida; order Apiales; family Apiaceae; genus Centella; species Centella asiatica. The sequence continues at coordinate 28,144,429 of CM025780.1, read as the reverse complement.
AGTGCATGGCAGAATATTATTTTTCATTTCCTCACTATAATATTAGAAACATAATTAAATAAAAATAAAACTGAAGTTAGGAGTGGTGTAATAACTGCGACCCTTTCAAGGGCGAGATTGTCGCAAAGGAGAGGAGAGTGAAAGAGACAAGTGTGTGTGTGTGTGTGTTGAGAGGAAAATTTTGTTTTTATTGTTGTGGTGGTTACTGCTCTCTCTCTCTCTCTCTCTCTCTCTCTCTCGTTCTCTCTCCCTCCCTATAATAGCTAGGTTGAACGCCGACCGATCTCCGATGGCTACGCCGACGGCGACGCCGATGTTGGACTTGACCTCAATCACCACCAGCAACATTGTATCGTCACCAGCTGCCCTTATTCTCTTCTTCCTTATGCTGCTTCTCATCTTTCTTCTCATCATTTTCGCCTGCAAGCCATGGCGCTTATTCTCCTCTCGATTCCCCCGCTCATCCCGCACGATCAAGGCCCCCAAGGTCCCCATTTTCTCTCTTCCTCTGTCCCTCCCTCTTTCGCTATATGTATGTATGTGTATGTATAGCCTGATACGTGTTAATTTGTTTTGAATTTAGGGTTTTTGGTTTTTTAGTCGACTGCGGATAACATGTGAACTGGATATAATATTTATGTTTTGCTTTGGCGTTAAGATTGTTAGGGTTTTAATATTAATTTTTTATGTTGTGGTATTATGGAACTGGATGCTGATTGCATTTTGATTTGAGTTTTAACTGATTGAGATCAATAAGTTAATGAAAGTTATTGGATAATTAATTAAGGATCTTTTATTGAAAATGAAAATTCAAAATTCAGCTTGGCATTGGTGAGAAATTTTAGAATTAACTCATTTTAGCATTAATTACATAAGTAGATATATGCTTTTGGAAGATTAATGTTGTGAGGAATTTGATCTGTGTATGAATGTTATTAAGGTATTAGCTCAACCTGGGATTTGACGGTGAGATAGATATGTGATAGCTGAAGCTCTATTCAAACTAAATTGCCAGCTTAATCAATCTAGGGAGAGGCAGAAACTTTAGCTTCACTCAGCATTTGTCTCCATTTGAAAGTTTCCCAACATAATTACCTTGCTTCCCTCTCTTCATGTATGAATCATAGATTTAGTTCTTTAGTTAAAACAATCTTGACATAGTTTGGTTAAATCAATTATTTAACCGGTAGCGCGGTAGGGTCCACTTGGTATGCCTCCCCTCCACTAAAGTATAGCTCGAGGATCGATTCGTGGCAGCAACAACATATTAAAGAGAAGAAAGTAGGCTATCCCCTTCCCCAGGTTCCAGATATTACACTTGTAATCAAAATAGTTAGGACATTCACAAAAATAAAATGTGAGAATCACTTGTTAAAGTTGACAGCTTGCCAAGGAAGTAAGTGTAGTATAAAAAAGTTGTTTTTCTAGGTCGACGGAGCTGTGTGAAGGTCCTTTGTACTCTCCCTGTAGCTTGCTACTAAGCCTAACAAGTCAGTGAAATTGCTTTGTCAACCTTTTTTAGTTACTGTTTCGCACAATTTCATTTCTTGATAAGTAATGACAACTTTTAATGTCACCTTTTTATTAGAAAAGTATAGTACCTCTCCACATAATAGATATCCTTTAGACTTGAAAATCTATTTAAACAACACAATTACTACATTAATTTCATATCTCCGAAGACCTTTAGACGCAAACGGGACATTTATGGACACAATTGGCTAATTGCTTGTGGGAAGCAATGCTAACTCTTCCAATTTGTGGAGTCTACAAAGAAACCTAGGAAGAATAAAATCTGGCTGGAGGTATCAAATTGCTAAAACAAGTCGGATATGATTTGTATTCCTTGTGAGATTTGTCGGTTAGATTTGGCATTTACTGAATCATCAACTTTTGACCAAAAGTTTAATGCTAATGCATCATCTTCGGTAATCTTTATTTTTTAAAAAAAAAAGTAGAAAAAGAATAAACGGATAGAATGAGACAATCGGCAGGCCTAAATAATCATTTTCTCACCTTTGTATGTTACTTGGCAACACCGATCAACTCCTCCCTTATCCTCCAAAGCCATGGCGACTGTGAATTCATCCCAGGCAACAGCTGTAAGCCTATTTCTTCTTCTTTTTTTGGTTCATCATGTTCAATCTCTCCCTGCTTCTCGTTGATTCATCTTGTTTATCTAAAAATAGTCAAAAATGTGTTGTGGTGATTGCAATATTGAAGATCTGGGTTCTATGAACTAATATGGCAGTTGCTTTAATTTATTACTTAATTAGTAAAAAAATATTCATTAGTTCTACACTTCTAATAATTACTTAAAACTGATATTAGTTTAAAAAAAAATTAATATAGAAATAAATGTGAAATCATGTTGATTGTTATACTTGTAAATCACGTAATCTTAGTCTTGTAATTTATGGTGTTGAAACAAATAATATATATATAAAAATTCCAGATTTTCCTAATCTCCGATTCTCGAGAGGCTGTAAGTAATAAAATTTCAGGTTTATAAATGTTTAGTTTTTGTATGTTATTTATTTTCCTAATCTCCGATTCTCCAATATTTTGAGATTTTTTGAACCTCCAAATTCGATACGCCAAACCCTAGTCCCAGCACTCAAATTCATGCTTCATAAGAATAAATTGTTTGGTGACCGCAAAGGTGCTGTCAAGTTCTCCAATACTTTCATCAAAGTTAATATCACATCTTTTTTACCACATTTCCTCCAAACTAAATTTTGTTCGTTATCCGTAAATTTAATGAACCTGTCTTTTCAAATCCCTCACAAATAGTTTCAGGTTTCAGCCTCTTTTTCAATTAATTCGAAGATATTATTCTAAAATAGATAGATAATAAATAAATAAATAAATATATATATATATATATATATAAATATAAACTTATTAGCGCACGCACACACATGCACGTCTGCTTTATGCATGTTAAGTTAAAAATATGTAAAGTTTTGTAACTCTCAATCACCTTCCCTCTTTTGTAAGACAATCTTGACCGCATAAAGTTTAAGAAAACTGATATAAAAGCAATAAAATGCAACTTTATGGTTTGCATTTTCCACTTATGATACAGTTTACGACACTTACATATAACATGATTGTTGGAACATTGATACATGATATTATGAACAATTTAGCTCAAATAATATTTTCTTCCTATATAATGTGATTTTTACTAGATATCGAGTGTATTTTTATTTTTAATTCTTTTTGCAAGAAATGTGTTAAAATATGGCTCCATTGTTCCACCTAAGTTATCTCTCAGACAAACTCTATCAGTGAAAATTCGGGAAGTAATTTTGAAGTCCAAAGGTACCAATCAAGTAGAAATTGACATCTTTTAGCTTTCGTGTTGAAAATGGAATCAATCTTTCTTAGTTGTTTACTGGCGGAAAACTACTTAGAGAGAACCTTTCCTCTCTTTGAAGTGGTATTTAGCACGGTTCTCCATTTCATTACAAACTGTGGGGATATGTCTTTGTGCATCTGTTACAATTTTTAAGTGTGACTTTCTCAATACTGAATCCAACATGAAGGCCCATGTAGCTTCTGTAAACAGTAATTGCAATTCTGTACTTGTTGTGATGTGTATCTCACTTCATGGCTTACTTCTAGATTTTTTGGGGGATATGGATATTCAGTTAACTTGCTTACTTTTATTTGTATTGTGGTCAGAGAGTTATTAATTTGCCCATTGTGATTATATATTAGGTTGAGGACATAGAGAGACCCCTGGTATCTGAAGATTCAGACTTGGTTCAAAACCATAACACTGAGATTGGTAAGAGTTATGGCCTAGAGGGGGCATCCCATCAAGCGGATGGGCACTTTAACTCACCAGGGGCACATGGACTTGCTCATAAACACAGGCTTCCACCAACAGCTCCCCAATTAACCCATAGTAAACAACTTTATCGTGTTATATTTTTTCACTAACATTGGTTTCTCATATGTACTCATATGGTATACAGTTTTTATCATATATTTATTGTTTTTATCCAAAACTAAAGCATTATCCTTTTTCTTCTAGACGATAGCTTTGTTCTTGACATATCGGATGATGCTTTGGTTGGTCAGACACTTAAGCGCCCTTTGTTGACAACCCAGTCTGCTGAAAAACAAAGGCTAGGTAGAAAGGAGGATATTTATAATGACTCGAAATTTGGTTCAGAGGAGGATAGACTTAATGAGTTTACTCCAAAATATACTGCAGATCAAAGTAATTTCTCTTTCTCTTTCTGATAAACGAATTTTCTATTTAGCTAATTATCAAATAATTTTCATTTTAATTATATTTAAAACATAAAATGAAACAAAATAATATACTTCATAGGATTTAGCAAACCGATGGTAGGCGATATGTCACTGTTCTCCTTTCTTGTTAATCAATGGAATAGGTAAAACATGTCATCATATTTTTCTGTTAGAAGTGCAGGAAGCATTCTAATGCTGGAGGTTGTCTCTGGTCCTTCTCGTGGGCTTCGTTATTCCGTTCAGTCAACAAGTACATCTGAGCTTCCGGTTACTCTTGGAAGAGTTTCACCAAGTGCTGTGTTACTGAAGGATTCTGAGGTTTCAGGAAAGCATGCAATGATTAATTGGAACTTAAATGTAAAATTCTCGAAAGCTATAGTACTTCATCCATTACAGTGCAAGTTTGTCGGAAAGTAACTCATTTTTTGGGTGGGATATTGTTGCAGAACTTAAAATGGGAGTTGATTGACATGGGTAGTTTGAATGGAACCCTCTTGAACTCCCAGTCAATCCACCACGCTCATTCTGGGAGTAGGCATTGGGGTGACCCAGTAAAGCTAGCAAGTGGAGATACCATAACTCTTGGAACAACCTCAAAGATAATTGTAAGTCTATTTCCTGCTTTGCATCATGGGATACCATTCATTTTATTTTGATACTAGCAGAATGAATTCCTTGTTTGAATGACTTGTAGCAAAGCCCATTTGTCTATGCTATGCCCTATATGAGAAATTATTTGCTGAATTGTCAGTTTTTTATGTTGATGCTGTACCTGCAACTTGTTCCATCTTGTGGATATTGGCCTGGTAGTTGGAGCAGATCTACATGTATTTTCATAACAGTTAGGATGTTGTATGTATCATCTTTTGGCTGTTTATTTTGGAGCTAGAAAGTGCTGATCCACTTTAAATTACTCTTAAACAATGATAGTGTTACAATGCTTAATAGAATGGCATGTATAATATCAGAAAGATTTAACTTCCAACTTCAACAATAAATGGGAAGTAACACACAATCAAGTTAACATACACATCGAGTGTTCGTATAAGAATAATGCAAGTGAAATAAATAATAATATACTCAGTTATCTCTCTTGGAAAAACTACATAAGTGTTCAGTTAACATTTCTTGTTAAGTATGCTAAAGAGGATGTTATAATGGTATATTTTTGCCTCACCTCTAAATATCTTTTGCACACTTGGACGAGTAATAATCTTGCTTATGGTGTGCTTCAGGATTCGACGATTCGTTTAAAACTATATAGTTCCTTGCGATAGTAGGCTTTTAATCGCCTTTGATTTGCTTCTCTAGGTTAACAAAAAATAGATGTAATAAATACTCAATCCTATTTGTCTTGTAACTAACTTGCCATTTGTTAATAGGAGTGACCAATATTGTGCTCTTATAATATGCAATTTAAATGTTTATTTCCTCAGTACCGAATTTACATTAGTTTACACTGTTACACATATCCAATAGCTTTGTTTAACCCATCATTTAATATGTCACGTTTATGTTCCATAAAATTTCTTTTGCACTATCAAATGATTTCTTAGGTGATATATAATGGTAGACTTTTTGGTCATGGTATTTCTTAACCATAGTGTTTAGCTATGTTAACATGGTCTTTAAAGAGGTTGTTCAAGTAAAAGTTCATTTTTTGGTGTCCTTACAGCACTTCCGCTTATTTATCCATCTCTGCTACATGGGGAACTAAATCCTTGTAATTTGTTTATCTTTTGTTTTTGTGCAAGTAATTCTACAACTTGTTTTGTTGTTCACAACTTTTTAATTTCTCATCCTTGATAATTATATAGGTTCAGATAACTTCTCAAAATAAGATCCCTTTTGGAGTTGGCATTGCATCAGATCCCATGTCTTTGCGTCGAGGAGGGAAGAAGCTGCCTATGGAAGATGTCTGCTATTACCAGTGGCCTCTTCTTGGGATTGATGAGGTTTCACAATTAGAGAACATATTCTTCTTAAAATTTTATTCTGTTTTCAGGGAGTGCTAAATTGTTTGTTACTGACTCTGCAGTTTGGGGTGTTTGGGATATGTGATGGACATGGGGGAGCAGCAGCTGCCATATCCGCTAGCAAGTAAGTTATTGATTTCAGTGTTTGACTAACTTACCTTAAAAGTGTGATCCCATCTTTTTTTTTTGTTTACGTTTTTCAGTGTTTTATATGGGAATTGTGATTGTAAGTTTGAGATATGAATAGCTGATTGCAGAATACCAAGTTGGGCAAAACCAACATGTTCAGCAAAAACTGTCCTTTATATTAGAGTCTGTTTCTTCCTTATAAATAAATTACAGCATGTGCTACATGCCTTCATATAATGCTGTAGCAGTAGCACCTGCCAAATACAATTTGCTGCAGGCCATCAAACCTAGACTTGTTATGTACAAAATGGAATATATTACTCTTTGTATATTTACCACTCTTTTGAGTTCTGATTATAGATGGTACCCTTCTAGATTCGTGCATTCTCAATCATGTATATTGTTTAGCTATACTTCTTAATTTCTTACTTTCAAATGATATTATGTCCAGATTATTGCCTGAGGTTGTTGCTAGTATCTTGGGGGATTCATTTCAAAAAGAGAAGGTCTTATCAAAATGTGATGCTTCGGATGTCCTGCGAGAAGCATTCTCTCAAGCAGAAGCATGCATGAACCACTTTTATGAGGTTTTTTTTTAATTTCACTTCAATTGTTCCGCTCGTCTTTCCTTATACATGTTTCTTCTTGACTTGTGATTGAACTTGCCAATGTGTTCCTCTGTTTGCTTTTATGTGCTTTAACAATTACTGTTCTCTCTCCTGATGAGGTTGCTAATATTCCCAAAAATGTGGTTTATTAGTCTAAGAGTTGTTCTATATATATGTGTTCACGATTTTGTTTTGGCAATTTGACTATCTCTGTTAACTTAAATTAAGTTGGCTAAATTTGTGCAATCACCGTAGTTAACGATTAAGATCTATTAATTGAATTGTTTATTTCTTTTTGCATCGACAAATTGAATAGTTGGTTGCTTCTCCTTAAGAAAAGGGAAGTGAGTGCTGACTGATATAATTAGATGTCTTGTCCCACAAAAGATTATGTAGTTTTGTGTATGCCCTACGTTGTTTTGTGGGACATTGCACCAATTATGTGGCTGTTATCCCTTTTATAACCACTAAAGCATCACGTCTCTTGTTTCATATTGTTCGAGACTTCTGGTATTGTATGAGGTTTATGGTTTAATTTTGTAATATAATAATCAAAATTTCAGGGTTGCACTGCAACATTGCTTATGGTTTGGACCGACGGTCATGAAAATTACTTCGCACAATGCGCGAATGTTGGAGACTCTGCTTGTGTTGTAAAGTATGTGGCTGCATTTTCATTCCACATTCATTGGTTACTTATGAGTTATTGTCTGTTTGACATGAGAAGCATGATGATTTTCTTGCAATATCTCACTATATTGATGGGATTGAAATATATCTTTTAGTTACTAGGAACTCCTTTTGGTTTCACTTTAAATTTTTGGTAAATGGCTGTAGTTCACTACATTCTTCCACCTTCCTTGAAAGAAAGTCTGTCCACAAAAGGATGATTTAATTACATTATTGGTATAGAGGCTAGCCTCAATTATCACGTCTGGGACCCCTAAGAGTAAATTGGCATTTAATTAATTAGTTTCAAACTTTTATATAATGTGTAACCAATTAGGGGTATATTGGAGCAGTATGTACTTTTCCTCCTCACTTGATTTTCTTAATTTGTGTGACAACTCTAATTTTATATCATATTTTTATGGACATTGTTAGCATACCTCTTTTCTATTTCTGCTTTCACATTCAACATTTTTTCATCACCCACAAGTGACAATTCAAGACTTTCATAAAGAATAGGAGTGCAATTATTGTCATGGGCACAAGATGTTCCATTGTTTTCTAGTCCCAGGGTTCAGGTAGCCACTGTAGTTGGTACCTGGCTAATGACTTTGTCTGTTGCTATGATTCCTAACGAGTGTCCTTTCTGTAGTCCCTTTGCCTTGTTTTTATATGCAATTAACCATATCGTCAACATAATGGTTAAGTGGTTACTTTTGCCCCTACTGTCGTATTCTCTTAAATAATGTATATAAGCCATTGTTTGAAATATCTAGACAGACATAATGTTTGACTTTCCTATTTCTTTGTTGGTTCTCACCATCAATCTCTTTCGATAACCTTCTTGCTTAGACTGAAATTAATTATATAATAACTTCTAAAAAAATTGCGCAAAAGCACTAGTTGCTAGCGCTTTTGCCATTCTCTGGCCCACTTCCTTTCCACTTATGGTATTGCCACCCTCTTTTCTGTCATCCACTAATTCAGAGCTTAATCAAGCCATATTTTGACCTGGACGTTTTCAGGATGCCACCAATAACCAACAAATGGCAATATTGTCAAGCCACCTACCGATCTTGCTTTAACTGATATGTTGCGAGTTACTTGACTTTTACATACAATTGGATGCAGTGATATTTGATGGTATCAAAAGATATATTGCAAAGTTTTAAAAACTCACTGGAGGCAATGGTCTTCAATCAGACAACAAAAATGTAGCCATAGCTAATGTTGATCGGGCATCATTCATATTTCAAATATCAACATGGTGTACTGGTTGCAAGCTTCATGCTTCATAAAATAAGACTATTATTAAGTGACAGCAACAAATATAGTGTTTCCTTTAATTATATAGCAACAATGGAGAAGCAATTTATTGCTGTGTTGCAAGAGCAAGAGATTATTACTATTGGTCTTTACCTTGATATTTAACATTATTGTATCTTTTATTAGGGGATGTTTGATGTTTGACATTATTGTATCTTTAATTAGGCGATGTTTACATTCTTGTTACAAATCTATTTCTCTTCTGGCAGTATTGATGAAAAGCAGATTAAGATGACAGAAGACCACAGAATTACAAGTTATTCTGAGAGACAACGCATCCAAGCAACAGGAGAACCTTTGAGAGATGGGGAAACCCGACTATGTGGTATTGCTTTTTTCGCACTCTCAGTGTCTCATTTTCTTGTTTAATTTCAGCGTGTAACTAACATATTTTTTCTTCTCCAGGTTTAAACCTTGCCCGGATGCTAGGAGACAAATTTCTTAAGCAGCAGGATGCTCGGTTCAGTTCAGAACCTTATATAAGTCAAGTTGTATACATACATCAAACAAGCAGGGCATTTGCAGTATTAGCTAGGTGAATTTTCTTACTGTTAAGTTTGGGCATCTGCTCAGGTATCAGTATGTCTTCATAGCTTTTGCTCATAGCCAGCTTTTCATTGGACAGTCCATTTATGTGAAAATGTTTTAGTTCTATGCAAGATGTTACTGCTGTTTCAATTTTTTTTCTCCTCCCAAGCATTTTCCCTCTCCTGGGCGTGTAAATGTTTATTACCCGAACTTAGTGTTATCACGGGAGGACCTATTTGTTTGAATTTACAACTGGTCTAGGTTATATCTTGTTGAACCCTCGTTTCTATTTGAAGTCATCATACGTGCATGCTCATTCTCTTTCTCATTTTTTCGTTCATGTGGTTTTGGCTTTTTGCACACAGCGATGGCTTTTGGGATGTTGTGAACTACAGGAAGGCATTTCAGATTGTCCATGAGGTACTCAACACTGCGCCTGATCATGTTTATTTGCTTTGATTATCTTTGACATTTTTATCTGGTTATCTTCGTAATAAGAGCTTAAATTGTTTTATCTTGAATTTACACAGACAAGAGAAAGAAATACTACAAATGGAGAGAATTCTGCAGAAAAGATTGCTAATATTTTGTTGACAGAGGCCAGAACACAGCGTACAAAGGATAATACATCTGTAATTTTCTTAGAGTTCGATAGTAATAGTAGACACTTCATGTAAATTTGGTTCTTAGAGAGATCTCATGGTTTAAATATAAGTACAAAATTTCAGTTAACTAATTTTCGTCAAAAGCTTTACTGCCAAAATTGCACTTTATGTTGGTTTATATGCATAATAATACTGTGTTTTTATGTTTTTCGGTATGGATTTAATCTTGTTATTTTAAAACTGAAGGAAGAGAAGCTAAAGGTTTCTTTCCAAATCTTTTTATCTTAAAATGTAAGAATTTAAGAATTTTAATATGAAATTGCACTTTTCTTAAATGCATTTCTTTTGAAAACTATTTTAGTAAGAAGTGTAACAAATTTGATATCTTAAAATAATTCAATAAATTTTTTGTAAAAGTTAAAATTTGAATTTAAATTTGTGACTTAGTAAGTTATTCAATGATTGACTCATTTAGTTATTTTGGTATTCTTAATATTATTTGAAGTTGTGTATTCTTTACAAATTTTGAAGTGAAAGTTGTGTATTAGTTTAGTAGATATAAAACTCAAAATCTTGTTAAACGATCATAACTTTTGAAATGTAAAATTTGAATAGAGAGTAATATTTTTATATTAATTTAGAATCTGTGCTTAAAATATACTAAGACGCGCATTTTAGTAATAATATTAGATAGACGGTGTATAAAGCCGAAATAATGGACCATTCTTTTCTTTTTTAAGTTCTTTTAATAGAGGGAGCATAGTTGAATGAAGTTGTAAACGTTTGTTCTCCATGCGAAACTTGAGAAACTTCCAGTGTTATGCTCTTGTGCTTCAAGGACCATTTTAATTTTCAAAAGTGAATATAAGTCATTTTAAATACATTTGTAATAAAAATTGTTCGAGATGATATCATATTAAGATTTATGATTATTAGAAATTCATGTGAGAAAACAAAAGTTACCAATTTTCAGAATAATAAATCTGAGCGATAATAGTTGTATTGTCAACATCATATAAAAAGTATGTCATCAAGACTAAAAAATAATAGAATTGTTTTACTATAGTAAATACAATATTAATATTATCGTAAACTTTATCATGAAACAATTGCATAATTCACATTTTCCTCATTTTATGCTTCAATGTTTACAAAATTAACAACTATATTAACTAAATAGAAGAGAAATGAGTTACAACTCAATTTTGTAATTATATCTATTAACTCCATTTTTAAAAATTTACACATTTTTCTAAAAAAATCTAACTGTAGAATTTGAAAGAACATTAAAAATTAAAGCGTACGTAAATTATTTTACCATTTTGTAGTGTATTGCATGATTCTTGTATCTACATACAATCAATATTTTTTAAAAGATTAAGATAAATAAATTATTACATACTCACTTTGTTTCACAATTAGTGATACATTTTTCTTTTAATATACTATTATTTGTAAATTATATAAATTTATTTGTGATATAAATTTGTAAAAATATAAAAATTTGTGTTTAGGAGTAATTTTCATGTGCATCGTGATATTTCACTTCAAATTTATTAATACTTAAAAAATTTCGCTTTAATCTTGATTTATAAAATTTCGCAAACCTATTTTGTATAACAAAAATGAATTTCTAGTTTCAAAACGGAGGGAGTTATATAAAACTATACTCCCTTCGGTTTATAGTAAATGTCACTTTAACTATTTATATATAAGTTTAGACGATATGTTTTATATGTTAATTTTTTTATTTTAGTTAAAAATCTTATATATATTAATTCTTATTTAATATAATTTTAATAATAAACATTGGTGACGTCACATAGCATTACAATTTTGAAAAAAAATCATTAATTTTAAACTAAACTGTTGATCTTCCATATGGGACATTTCAAGTTTCTCAAAATTTTAATACTGCTAGAAAACTTCCAAGAGATATGATCTGTAGAATTAAATCAAAATTACCGAATCTATATATAGTCACAACCAACAGCAAAAAATTTAGAATGATTGCATTTTATATTTGGTACGCTGACCTGGTTATTTTATTCTCCAGTTGACCCACTAAAACAAAACTTAACTAGATTTAAAGATCACTTGAAATGCATTTCAAATTTAGTCATACACTATTTTACCTAAAATGCATTTCGAATTTAGTCATACACTATTTTACCTAAAATGCATTTCAAATTTAGTCATACACTATTTTAATTTTATTATATCTTGAACTTAATGCTCCGTATCAACTTATTATATGACATTTTAGATCATAAAATCATTAAAAAAATTATCGTATAGTTGAATTTCCCAGTTAAACTTATATTAACACATTGTTACAGTTACGTCTTAAAAATGTTTAAATGGGAAAACAAATAACATGTTAGAACTGAAGAAGCAAAAATGTTTGTAGAAGAAAAATTGAATACAAACACTACAACTTTTTCGCTTTATTAAAAATTAATAAATACAAGCTGGAATCTCTACAAATTTGTCACTTGATGAGGATGAACTCAAAAAAACAGTATAAATATTTAAAATGAATATACAAGAATTCAATTTTACATTTTAAATAGTTGTATTATAACTTGATTTTTCTGAGAATCTGTATAATCACAAAGTAATTAAACAACTACAAATTTGTAAGTGAATATAACTTCTTGTTTCACACATCGCTATAATTTCTCTCAATAACTATTACACTCTTTAGTGTATGAAAATGACAGAAATATTTTTAAGTTAATCAATATCTTATTTTTCTCTCTCTTGTTATTTTTGGTAGTGTGTAATAACTATTACGTATATAGGAAAACATAGCTAGAATTCATGTGCTTGTCATGCTTCTTTCTCTCTTGTTGTTTTTGGTAGTGTGTAACAACCATTACCTATATAGGAAAACAGAACTAGAATTCATGTGCTTGTCATGCTTCTTTTCAACGTAGTCGCAGTATGTTCTGTCATTGTCATTTCGGAGATACAAGTGTCATACTATTATTGACTACAGTTGTTTCTATTTCAGTCCTCGTTCTCCATGTATTTTTTGTGTAAAAGTTGTTATTGGACTACCAAATTTCAAGAAATTTCTTCCCAGATATACCCATTGCTTCCATATAAAGTATCAATGCATATTTCTTAATTCTCGATGATGTGTGGATTAGATCTTAATTATCCTCTGATGATAAGTCTTGATGTTAACGTGATCAGTGCTTCTGGATCTCCTAATGACAAGTCCTAATGTAAACTTGATCAGTATTTCACTAGCCACTTATGTTAATCCCTGATATAAAATTAAATCAGTGTTTCTTGATCCCCCGGATGTTAAAAACTCAATGCCATCAACTGATATCATTCATTGATGCAGTGTTCAGGTTATCCCCTGATGATATCCCCTAACAGATTCAACTATTGACTGTATGCCCTGATGGTATTCCCTGAAGGTAAAACTATTCCCTGTGTATCCCCTGACAGTCAAGTTATCCACTAATGGTATTCCTTGACTGTATCCCTTGATAGATTTATCCACTGATGACATCCACTGACGATATCCCCTTACGGTTTTATCCACTAATCCTTTTTTAAATACTTATATTTTTAATCATTGATAGTACGTTGGTATTTCCTTGAATGTATGATGTGCAAAATACTTAAACATGAAGTACAATTAAACATTCTCTAATACAATTAAGTCCTTGAAATATTCACTCAGGACTTTCTTAGTGCAGTAATGGTTATTCCTTGACAGACTGAGTTGTCTATCAGTGAATACTTATTTGTACAATTATACTAAGACTTATAAAATACCTTAAGTATTTACAAGTGTATAGTTATTAAAATAATACACAATTCATCATCATCGATTTGGGTGAAAGTTTGTTAGTTTTTTTTAACCCTTTTTATCCTTAATTTGGGGAAATTATTTTTTTAATAATAACAATTGTTAGCGGCTTTGCCACTTGTCTTTTTTGTTGAACAAATTCTATTATCAAATGTTATTATTTTATGAAACAAGGAGAATAATAGAAAAAATAAAAGTTATAAATGTTTAATCAATTTATACCAGAATCTATCTATCTATCTATCTATCTATCTATATATATATATATATATATATATATATATATATATATATATATTAAGTACCAGAAACTCTAAAATTGATGTCACTTTTCACTCACTCTATTTAATACTTTAAATGTTCTTTTTTATGCATTTTTGTTATACTTTTTCATAAAATAAAAAAAAGATGTCAATTTTAAAAATATTATAAGTTATTATGATTATTCTCATAATCAAAATACTATTACAATTCTTTTATATAAAATTTTGGGTGACCTAATTTATATTGTTATCTATATATTTGAGGAAGGAAGGACCCAAAATTTGTACTTTTTTTTCTATATAATATCTGTAATATTTTTGGACATTTTTGATGTTTAACATCTCATATAACATGATAAGATTTTTAACGATATGATAAATTTATAAATCCATACTATTATTTTCATAATCAGAACGTGACTACGTACTACTTTTTCTCTCATCTTATTTTAATTACTTATATAACATATTTACACATCAAAGAAATACACAATAATAAAATAAAATTATATATAACATATAAAGGATATGAAAAATAAATAACTGCTTATTTCAACAGTCGGTTTATAATAATGATAATTATAAGATATATTATAATTTAACACAATTTTCATACAACCAGATTTACATAAATTAGGCTAACTATGAAATATGTCTTTGAATGGTCAACTATTAAAAAAAATAAATTATTATTTGGTAATGATGGTAACTGTTGAAATATTTTTTTTCTTCAATCACTTATTTCATATTTCCCCTAATATATATGTTGTTTAAAATTTTAATTTTATCTTTAATTATTATAAAAAATGTGCACTATTTATATAATTGTTTTACTAAAATAAGGAAAAATAAATTTGTATATAAAATAAACAATGTTATGGATGTCCCAGTGTAAAAATATTTTTTAAACATTTTGTTTTGATTATTTCCCACAAACCTTGTAAATGATTTAATTTTTAGGTAAAATGAGATCAATTTACTTAATTTTTCTAACTAAATATATATATATATATATATATATATATATATCATTTTGCTTAATTTATTTTACTCCTCACAAAAAAAAGATTTTAATAATAATAAACTTTATATGTCCTTACTATTGTTCACATAATTAGAAAGCTAATACTATATTTTTTCTTATTTTATCTTGGTCATATAAAATTTAATTTAGATGGATAGATATCTGAGACATGACATTAACAATGTTTGAAAATGAATTACAATGTTACTATTATTTATAAATTAAAAATTTAAGACAATTATACTACATATTTTTCTTCGAAAAAGTAAATAATAACAAAATAAAATTATCTATATATTGGAGGAAGGAAAGCCCCAATTTTTTTTTCTTTTTCCAATATAATGTTTGTAATGTTTTTGGACATCTTTTTTTGTTAACACCTCATATAACATGATAAGATTTTTAACAATATGATAAATTTATAAATTCATACTATTATTTTCATAATCAGAAAGTGACTATGTACTGCTTTTTCTCTCATTTTATTTTAATTACTTACATTACATATTTACACATTAAAGAAATAAAGAATAATAAAATAAAATTATATATAATATATAAAGTATCTGGAAAATAAATGACCGCTTAATTCAACAGTCGGTCTATATTAATGATAATTATAAGATGTACTATAATTTGACACAATTTTCATATAATTAGATTTACATAAACTAGGGTAACTATGAAATATATTTTTGGATGGTCCATTATTATAAAAATTATTATTTGATAATTATGGTAACTGTTGAAATATTTTCCTTCTTCAATCACTTATTTCATGTTTGCCCTAATATATATGTTGTTTAAAATTTTAATTTTATCTTTAATTATTATAAGAAATGTGCACTATTTATATAATTGTTTTACTAAAATAAGGGAAAAATAAATAATTTTATGGATGTTCCAATGTAAATATATTTTTTAAATATTTTGTTTTGATTATTTCCTACAAACCTTATAAATGATTTAATTTTTAGGTAAATGAGATCACTTTACTTAATTTTTCTAACTAAAGATATATATATCATTTTGCTTAATTTATTTTACTCCTCACAAAAAAAAGATTTTAATAATAATAAACTTTATAAGTTCTTACTATTGTTCACATAATTAGAAAACTCGTACTATTGTTCACATAATTATAAAATTTAGTTTAGATGGAGAGGCATCTCAGACATGCCATTAACAATGTTTAAAAAGGAATTACAATGTTACTACTATTTATAAATTAAAAATTTAAGACAATTATACTACATATTTTTCTCCAAAAAAATAAAAATAACAAAATAAAATTAATACTTATATTTTTTTCTTTACTTTTTGCAAGGAAGATAATACATTAAATAAAAATTAACTGATTCACTATATTTTTGATACAAAATATTTTAGGAGGTGAAATTTGCAACAAATTTATTTAGTAAAAATTTACATTGTTATCTTAATATAGTTGAATATATATTTTTACTTTTTGAACACACGTGCATTGTTAAAGAAATTTATACTTCTATATCACTAGTATTATTCACATAATTAAAATGTTATTTTTTTTTTCAGTTTTATTTTAGTTACATAAAATATAAATAACCTAAAATACATTAAAAAAATCTTATTATATATAATATACAAGTACTGGCATAATAAAAAATTCTTAATATAGTACTAAATTACTTTATAATTATGTTAAGAAAATAATAAATTTATTAAGTAATTTTTAAAATTTTAATCATTTTTTTTATTGCTCGACATATATTAAATTACATCATCATTAATAGATATAAAGTATTTATAATGTATAATTTTATATAATAAACAAATATAGACTTATTATAAATGAAAACAATATCTCACTATTTCAACTTTATTTTTACCATTTCGTACTAGTAATAATGCAATATTTAAGAAAAATATGTTTTGTTTTTCTAAATTAAATTTTATGGGTATTTTGTTTTTAACCTTTTAATGAAAACTATGTTTTATATTTTTAAATTCTCGAAACTTGATAAACTTTCTAATTCTTTTATATTTTATCTTTTGATACAATTAAAATTATGTAAAATAAATTATATTAAAAATTATACAGTTCATTAAAGTAATTAGAAAAAATAACTAATGAAGAAGAAATAAGAACATAAATTCTTATTGCAACCCAAAAAATATGAAATAGAATGTATTTAGTAATAAATTATAATAACATACAAAATATATACATCAAAATCATTAAATCTAAAATTTTAGATTAATAATTAACGAAAACTCATTTTCTAATTTTATTCATCCTAATGATTTAAGTTTTCAACTCTTATTCTATAATTTTTACAATATTTATTAATTCATCTCGCTTTACTTCATAATAAAAAATCAAAATTATTACGATTTAAGTTTATAACTATTCTTGACACTTGTATGAAAAAATTACAAATTTTTGTGTGTAGCAAGAGATTAATGGGGTAGTTATTATAATGTGCGAGAAAGTATCAAATCGATAAGAAAAATCATAGGCATCTTTAATTTCTTTTTCATTTTGCTCTTTCACTTTTCGAAGTATTAATTGTGTGTGATAAATAAAAATTGGATTGCAACTCATTAGTGTGAGATATCAATTGAGACATCACAATTTGTAAAGGATAATTATCTCTTCTTTTTTTTTTTTGACAATTATAGTTTATGTAATATTATAATCCACTTGATTTATCAGATCAAAATGTGAAAAAAAATATAAAAATATTCTATTCAAATATATCTCTATAATGTTACGCATTTTCAGTTTACATATTTATATATATTTGTATCGCATATATCAAAAACGTGTTGTAAATAGATAAAAATCACGAGAATATTATATGTAAAAGATAAAAATTATATAATGATATTATATGATTCAATAAAAAAAAATTGTACCATGTAATATATCAGGAGGGAAAGACTCCGCGCTATAGCGCTAACTAGTATTTTAAGAAGTGAAACATAATTATCTCATTCCCCTTTTCCCCTGATTAAATTGACTAAACTTTTCTACCTTCTCTCCCTCTGTATTGCTCCTTTGTGTGTTCTTCCCAGTAAAGTCGCGTTTTTCTTGGTTTCGGAGAAGAGAAAGAGTGAAAATGGCGAAGAAGAAGAAGAGAGAAGAATCAGAAACTGAAGCACAAGGTCATACCGAAAGA
This sequence comes from Centella asiatica, assembly GCA_014636745.2. Lineage (NCBI taxonomy): Eukaryota > Viridiplantae > Streptophyta > Magnoliopsida > Apiales > Apiaceae > Centella > Centella asiatica. Next base: position 28,126,039 of record CM025780.1, on the reverse strand, counting down.
AATCAAAATGTAGAAAACGAGCTCGAGCGCGCTAATGGGGATTCACACGAAAAAGTTAAGAAGAAGAAGAAGAAAAAGAAGATAGACAACGAGCAAAACGATACAGTGCCAAATGAGAACCCTACAGTTAGCATTGCGTTACCTGGCTCCATCATCCACAACGCTCAATCACTTGAACTTGCCACCCGCGTAAGTTTTTGAATTGTATGACAAGTGTTTGATCATTTGTCGCTGTGGAGAAATCATTTGATCCTTGTAACTTCATTTACTTTAAGTTTGCTGCTTTCTCAGTTGGCTGGGCAGATTGCTCGGGCTGCAACCATTTTCCGAATAGACGAGGTTATAATTTTAATTTTTTTTAATTCTTTTGTCTGTAGTTGTTTTTGGATATTTGAATTGAGGATCAGTTGTTGTGAAAGTTAGTACTTTTTGTATGTCTTTCATTAATTTTGGATGGCCATTCTTTGATTTATTGACAGCGCACTTTAATCTGACGGTTAGGTACTATATAGGGATTGAAGTTAGAGGCATTCTATTAGGTTTGTAGAGCTAATGTTTATTGATTCCCGGTTTTTATTGTGTGAGCAGGTCGTTGTATTTGACAATAAAAGCTCTTCAACGAATGATACAAGTATTACATTGATGGATTCTTCAGATGAGAATGAAACTGGTTCAGCGTTCCTGATAAGGATCTTGAGGTATCTTGAGACACCACAGTATCTGAGAAAAGCTCTTTTTGGAAAGCATAACAGCTTAAGATTTGTGGTGAGCATTAGATTTATGTCTTTGCACTTTTGATCCGACTGCAGATGGTCTGCTTATTCTCACACTGTTCCATTGTTGAGAGTATTATGTGATTCTTTGCAGGGATTATTGCCTCCTCTTGATGCTCCCCATCATTTGCGCAAGCATGAATGGGCTCCATATCGTGAAGGTAGCATCATCTTAAATCTGCTCTACAGATGCATCTTAGGACTCACCAACATGCATATGTTGCCTTACAAGTCGCATATTTCATGTCACATCGTTTATCAATACTACTAGCCGAGTATTCTAAGCCAAACTAATTGCCTCTTTGTTTTATAATGTCTTGCAGTCATATTACCATATACTCATGATTCATGAATCTTAATACATATATCATATGTCAGCATCAGAAGTACTCGCCAAGTATTCTAACCATATTAATGACTGATGTGTTTTATGATGTTGCGACTTATGCGAGGAATATATTAAGTATTTCAAAATAAATGATAGGGATTTATGGCATATACTTGGTGCTTAGAGAGATTTTTTATATGCTTTGGATTAATTTACTATTTTTGTTTTTGTTTTGTTTGTTTTTTTTTTATTATTATTTTTTGTTAACCTGCAAAAGTACTTGATTATCACAAAGGGGAAAGTGAAAGAGAATTCTGCTCTACAGTTAGAGTGCATACACCAAGTTTTATCTTCTGTGCAGATAAATTCTCTGACATACCATTTGCAGATAATATTCTTGAAGTTTCCTTTAATGGTGTGGAGGTGGGATATCACCTATATATACCTGTGAATATTAGTTTCTCTACATATGACATTAAGAAGTGGGATTTTACTGGTTCAGTGTAGTCCCTGTAGGGTTAGAAATGGGATATTGGGTCGACAAAAGTATAGTCGGTGAGAAATATGAATTATGTACCAGTGAAATAAAAATCAAGATAAACTTTCACAATATCGGTTCCTCAGCAACTTTTGGGTTCAATGTACTAATTAAATCTTGGGTTGCAAGAAAGTGTCATTATGTGCACTGAAAGGACATGGAACAATATTTGGTCAATTGACACCTCTATGATTTTGTATTCTGTTGTTATATAGGTAGTATATTAATATTATAGGCAAAATATCTATATTGAACCAAATGAAAATCTATATATTGTCTAAAATATGGGGTCAAATTAATATTTTATACTTACATCCATATAATTATATAAGATATTGCTCTCAACTCTGCATAGAAAACCAAGTTGCTAACTACTACAAACAGATTTCAAAAAATGAATTTCATACATAACTGAGTGTATATATGTGTTCCCATGGATTTACTATTATATAAAGTTGCACACATGCACACACACAGAGCCTGTAAAAATTCAGGGACGTCCCTGATTATATGGAACACCTGATGTAACATTGTTATTTTTTTGAATGAATTTCATAGAGACATGAATCGCTTCACTTTGCATATAAATTATCATTCAATTATTATTGAATTATTTTTTCATTGTTGGCAAAAGCTAAAAATATATATTTTTTTTTACCATTTTATAGGAGTCACACTAAAGGAAGCAGCTCCTTCTGGTGGATCACTTGTTGATGTTGGGTTGAATAAGGTAAATCATATTCTATATAATTAAGATTTAATATGTGATACATGCACAGTAATCTTTGCACAGAAAGCCAGTTATATAGAAATTACACACCTTTGTCAAAAGATTCTAGATCATCCTAATATGGACTCAGTTCATTAAGGATTCAGCTTTGGCATAGTTTCTAAACATTGATATAAGAATCTTTTTTCTATCTTTTGGCCGGGTCACAATCAACCTATCCCTTGAAATATAGAGGCCGGGAATTGAGTCCTCAAAAGTAGTCAGTTTTCAGTCAATCAAGTCATAACACGAAAACTGACTAATCTGAATTTTTCCCAGATCAACAGCGAGTATTGCATGCACTATTGTGGTATCCATGTCTTTCTATAGCCTGTAATGAATTGATTACAATTTAACCTAGAATTTGTTCAACAATTTATTTCTTGTACTGTCAACTTAGAATCTACTTGCTATATTTTACTGTCTTAGATTTTTTTTCAATTTCTGATCTTGATATATGCTGTAGACTGTGCCAATGGAATTGAGAAGAAAAGTAAAATAAGGACCCTGTTCTTTCTTTCTCCCTAATTTTATTTGGGTGCAAATATGTGATTAATGTGATCCCTTTGTGTTGTTTGCTAATCAAAAACCATGTTCTCTGCAGAATATTGTCATTGATCAAGTGCTCAAACCTGGAACTAGAGTCACTGTTGCAATGGGAACCAATCGCCAGTTGGATGGTATGCTAACTTTCGGGAGTGTTGGTTTTGCTAAAATGGAATTCCCTTTGAAGTTTAAAATCTGTTCAAGATCACGTCCTTCAATTTTTACTCGATGCTGATTCATCTTCAGTACATGACGAGGAAGGTGGAGAGGACTAGACTATAACTACACTAAGAAAACTTAATTATCCAGAACCACACAAAAGTATCAGTTAAAGAATAGTTTTACCCGGCAAATGTATAGTCTAGTTGGTTTAGGTTTGACTTCTCTGATATTAGTTTTTGTTTTAAATGATTGCAATATCACATCAAGGTAGTGATCCTTTTTTGAGTTTACTGTCTTGGCAAAGGATGAATAAAGTTGCATTAAATTTGTGAAGTGCTTGGTTTTTCTTTGTTGCAAGAACTGAAGTGAATTTTGGGTCAAGTCAATGTTGTAAGTTATTCGCACATGTAACTCATGAAGTTGGTGATTCTGTGTTTTAATTCTAGATCGACAACACCAGGTTATCTCATCTTCAAACCCTAAACAAGAGGCAGGAATGTACTGGGGCTATAAAGTGAGATATGCTGCCAATATCAGCTCGGTATTCAATTGCTGTCCATACAAGGTATATAATGCTGGGATACAGTAGTTCTATCTGATTAATCATTATTTGTAATGATTTGTATTCCTATCCCTTTATGGAAGGGATTCTTGCATAAACTTTTCATAATTCCTACTGTAGGGTGGGTATGATCATCTGATAGGTACCTCAGAGCATGGTCTGTTTTATAAGTCATCCGAGCTTAACCTACCTCCGTTCAGGTATAATTTAATTTGCTTATTTTCGATTTCTCCTGTAATATTGCGGAGCACCTGAGAACCAGCAGAGATCAGTTGTCTATATGACTGAATGTTATGGTGATGGGAAGCAATTGCCCTCCAGTTTTGAGATCTTAGAAGTAATTATAAATGAAAAGATGATGTGACCATCTGTACATATGTCCATGTCTATCACTAGCTTATGGCACTGCTACTACTGCATGTAATGAGAATAATAATACAGAGCTGGGTACAGTTCTTTGATATGTTGGGGGAATAGATCACTGTTATCATTTATCACACATCAATAAGTCTAAGCTATTCTCCAATGGGGTGAATGGAAAGTAAATCTTTACTGTCTGTTTTGTAGCTTTGTGTTTTGTTGGTGTTTATTTGTACATTTGAACATGGTATTGTTCTAAATAATCATAGTTAATTTGGCAAAAATAATTTGTACACTTGAAAATGGTCTGGCATTTTGCTATCTCTCGTAGGCACTTGTTAATTGCTTTTGGCGGGCTTGCTGGGTTAGAAGAGTGTTTTGAAGAAGACAATCACCTGAAGGTCTGTATTACAAATTTTTTCACTGTATTGTAGTATGAATCTTTCTCTCTATACACACACACACACACAGAGGCTGTGAGGAAAGGAAAAGGCTGAAGAGGTTCCAATAAGTGGATTTCATATAAGTATTTTTCTTCTCAGGGGAAAAAACCTGGTGAGGTATTTCATTCATACCTGAATGTTTGCCCTAATCAAGGTAGCAGAACTATACGAACAGAGGTACTCCACTACTATCTGGCTTGATATATCTTGTGATAAAATTGTCAGCTTCTTACATGATTACTGCATTTGTATTTTCTTCCAACAGGAGGCTGTGTTTATATCTCTTCAATACTTCCAAGAGCCGATAAGTCGTGCATTGCAAGGTTTTGATGGACTTTTGAAGATTAAAGTCATCTAACTTCCTGTTATCATTAGTACAGCATAGAACTTCAGATATAGTGCATCAGTTTACTCAGTTTCAACAAAGTAGATCCTGAAGCTGGTTTTGAGATACACAAGAAGAGTGAAGATAGAAGTTCTTCGAATTAATTATTTTCGTAGGACTTGTTATTGCACAGTTCAACCGGGGGAAGGCGAAGGCATATATAGGGGCAAATTTTGTTACTGAATTCTGGGCTTTCTGGCTATTTAAACTTCAAAGGTTATTTGCAGTTCTATTCTGAGTTTAGAATTCTACTTGTTAAAGTCCATTTTGCTCACTTCACACAATGGTATGAGAAAACATATTGCAGATCCGTTATGGAATTTTATTGTGTTTAGTGGTGTTTTTTCCATTAACACGGTTGATTATTTCCCAAATTTGATTTTATTTTTGACATTCTGATTTGTAAGATGGTCCCAAAGTGGAATGGAACAGTTTTTAATCATCATCACTTGCAGCCTTGTAACATTGCAACATGAAACTGAAGTCGCCCGAATTCTTTATATCTTCAAAGTTAGGTTTCTCAGGAAATAAGCTATTTAAATGATAACTATTTTTATCTCAATAATACTCGTAAATCATCCAAAGCGATATTCATGTTTCATTATTAATAATTTTGTTATCGGCTTTAGCAGATTCTTTAATAATATTAACAAATGTTTTGTTAATGTCACTAATTAATTGATGTATCAATATTATTAACTAGCCTATTAATCTTATTAAACACTTAAAAAGAAGAGATGTCTTTTGACTTTTTCCAAAACTAACGATGCTACAATTTTTAAATGCACAAGTAATTAGATGTTTTTGTGAGTCAACTAAATTAACATTAACTTAAAGTTTGATATATCAATGTTTGACTTGACATTAACTTAAAATTTGATATGCCAATGTTTGACTTAAAATAAATAAATTTATGATTTTGGAACACAGCCAAGATTATCTATTTGCACTGTGATGGAACTTTTAAATATATATTATATAGTTTAGTATCACAATTCGTCCAACATGTTATTTTCCCTTCTCATAAATATGGAACAAGTGAAATGAGTTGTGCTCGTGTATTTTGTAATCATTGAAAATTCAAATTTTATACGGTCAGGAAAATTATATGTCGTGGCGATTATTAAAAGAATTGCTTATTTTCACACCATTAAATCGCTTAAGATTATTTTGAAGTTGTGTATAAAAAAATTATTTGAATAGCTTTGGAAGAAGTTAACGACTCATTTTTCATATCGTATAGTACAAACCTCATAATGAAACAGATGATTTAGTATGCTTAAAATTATGAAATGATGATTATGCAGTTAATATCTAGTAATGTTGTACTTAAAAACGTTAAACAAAAAGAAATTTATTTAATTTTCTTTTATCTGTTTAACTTTTAAGACCATAAGTTAATACAATAGAGTTTCATTGATATACAATTTATATTTGTCATTAATTTAATCTATCCTAATTACTGTAATTACTCTTTCCGTTCACTTTCAGTTTTCATCCTAAAAACATTCACACATATTAAAAAATGATATTAATATTACTATATTATAATTAATTAATTTATGATAATTTTAAATTATTTAATTGTCTTTTCCTATAATAAATATCATATAGAATGAAAATTAAAGGGATGCACTAAATATGTAGATAATATATCTCTTAATTCATTTTGAATCATATACATGTGAATTTAATTATGACAAACAAAAAGCCAAATACAAAATAAAAAAGCACAAAGGGGTGAAATCAATCAATAATTATAAATTTTATCTATGTTGTGCACAACATAGATTTTAAAACTTCTATGTATATAAGTTGTTCAATAGACAATATCCTTGTACCTAACTTAGCCTTGTTATTTAAATCGAGCAAATTATAAAAATGTTCCTCAAAGTATAATTCATGTTACAAAATTAATTTTAATGTATGAAAATTTGCAATTCACACCCCACATGTGGCAATCAGTAACTAAGACACACCCTTAGTAATGTTTTGAAAAAAAATAGTTAAAAAAATTCAAATTCTTCGACGAAATATACCTTTTATACATGTTAATTAATTTTATATTTGTTGACCGTGTTTCTAAACAAAAAAAAATAAAATGAAAGGATACATATTTCTTCACTTTTCTCATCTGAAAATAAAAAGATACATATCCAAAAAAAATTATGTACTTTGATTGAAAATACACATCTTTTTATTTTTTTTATTTTTAAATATGGACAACATGTATGAAACTAATTAACATAAAAAGTACATATGGTTGGAGAATTTGAATTTTCTAACAATTATTTTTTCCGGAACATTGACAAATATTTGTATCGGTTACGAATTGACACTTTTGTAGTTTATTCTTCAGAAATTACTCATTTTCGATAAAAAGAAACTAGTTTGTAAGTCCGTGAGTAGCACGAGTATTTTTTTTTTCTAAGTAATATTAAGAGAGTTATAATTTTGTAGATTTTTTATTTCTAATATTTTCGTATATGTAATTATATGTATAAGGTATTTTTTTTAATTATTAACTTATTCAAAGTCAAAATTAAATAGTATTTGTTCTAAATATGAAACAGAAACTCATTTAAAGTCGAATTTGAATTTGAGTTAATTAAAATTATTTTTAACAATAATAGAAATAAAAAGCAAATGAAAGAATAATCAAATTGAGTAAGTCAATACTTAAACATGATTTTCAATCGGTATATAGTAACGTGTTTCTCTTTACCAGGGGCAATTGGGTCATTCAAATAATTGAATAGGGGTGGGAAACTGTATTAGCACAAAGGGAAAGGACTTTGACGCAATTGCATAGATATGAGGACTATCGCAAGTCGCAACACAACATTACGAAAGAGAAAGAGAGGACGTGGGTGTGTTTTAGATTTGGGTATTTTACAGAAGAAAGAAAGAAAACAGTTTCAGATTTTATTTTATCAGATATATATATATATACCGTTAGATTCACAACCTGTTTTTATTTTTATTTCAAAATATAATTTAACAAAACCAAAATTAAATTAAAATCAACAGTGGTATAGTATTGGTTCATCATCATCTTCATTCTTCCCGCCATGGTAGCTCAGGTTATGGAGGAGAGAGAAAGCTACCTCGAATTCGATCACATTGAGAACACCAAGACCTTAATTTGCGCTCTCAACCTTCTCTCTCGTAATCTCCCTCTTCCTCCTCACCTCTTCGATGCCGTCTCCGCCATCTACGCCGCCTCTTCTTCCTCTGTCGACGGTGACGGCGCCGATGGATCTGACTCCACGGCTGTTGATAATGTAAGACACTTTCATTGTTTACTTGTTGATACTCTCTTTTTCAATTTTGTCCAGTTCTGCTAATTCCGTTAGTTAGGGCTATTTAATTGTGCTTGAATTTTGCGTTCTGGATTTTTCTTACTTCCGTGTAAGAGTATGGGCTTTTCAATTCTAATTTGGTCGTTGTATGTGTAAAATTTCCCTCAATTTGAATTGAAGAGTCATGTTAGTCCACCCTCCCTGTCCACGGATTTTAGACCAATTTATCTTCAAGAAATCAAAAGCTGTTCTGTTTGTTTTCTTTTATTATTCCTTCCCTTTCTTGTGATCCTGTTCTGAAGTTGATATGCTTATATGTATATCGATGATGAGTACAGAAGATGGGAATTCTGGGAGATAGAGATTGCTTTGCCTACAGAAGATATTCTTGTTCTGGAAATTTTATTTACGGACAGAAGGTGCGATAATACTTGACAGAACGAATAAATATGGAGAAAAGAAAAGTTCGAAGCTTTATGAATTTTAGATTCTTGATAATTTGTTCTTTCATGGTCTTGCTTTGATATGTAAATTTTACTACATTTTAATACTTCAAACGAAGTAGTATGATTATCATATGATATTCCCTCCGTTTCATAAAAAGGATCACATTTCTTATTATTTGTACCAGGTTGCAAAATCCTAAAATTCAAAGTGTGACATGATTTTAACTATATTTTCATATGACAGATTTTATTTTGCTGGAATTTTTATGTATTTCATAATTCAAATCATTTTACAATCAAAATCAAACAAATGTCTATCAAATTTAAATTATAGCATTTCGCAAGAGTACAATAAATTATTTGCGACTCTTTTTTGGGAATGAAGGGAGTAATAAACACTAATCCACATGCCAGGTGAAATTAAATACAGTGCTGTTGCACAAATAGAAAATTTAAGCCGAAATCATCTTGCGACTCTGTTCCAATGCACTGGTTGGGCCAAAGTAAAAGTAGGACCCACCAATCTATACCCTATCCTTCCCTGAATAAACAAGTAAGTTGCAGTAATTTTCTTGGCATGAATGGTCAGAAAGTTTATCAATGCTCAATTAAATAACATCTGAGAATAAGAACAGTTTGCTATGTGTTATCCCTTGCTGGGGTATGAGAGTAGGGTTCTTCTGTTAAGACCAAATGGTTTAGTAGTGGAAGCATGAGAAATACTTGGCTTCTACACTAAAAAATACAATGCTGCTTCTAGGATGGAAAATTTGTACTTTCCTTAAGGATCTGGTGTTATTTATCTTGTGAAATTAGTGCATAATGTGGTTTACATCTGTTCTCGACTAAAATTAGGGAACTTTTTCATTAGCTCATATCATCCTCACATCTTTCCATATAATCTAGGGTGAACAGGAGAGGCAGTGTTTCCCTTGCCCCAAACATATTTACGGGCACAATAAGTATGTTGTTATGTGAAATTATGACCTAGTACCTTTTCCAATTCAAATTCCTAGCAACTCCAATGGTAGCCAAAGTTTACAATAACTCTCCCTTTTTATTTTTTTCTTTCTGTTTCAGGATGGCCATGAAATGTATGGAGATTTGATAGCAGACCTTGAGGATGCATTGGTGAAGCAACGATCAAATTTTTTGTCAAGTTCTGAGTTAGCAGAATCTAAGGAAAATCGTTTACGGAGCAAGATCCAGCATCGTCTAACTGAACTTGAAGGTTATGTGTGTGTGTGGGTGCACATATTTTCATAGAATATTTACCATGTAAACCTTTTTGCAATTTACATGTTTTTATTTCTGTATCTCTTTCTTTTTGCAAATATTTGACTAGTTCCGTATCGATGGTTATTTCCAGTACCTTATGCTACAAAACATTTACTGAGGAGTTATTAAGCAATCACATTGATATATTGAGAGTTGTTTTTGAATATGCTTGGAACACATTCTGTAAGCTGCTCGTGGTTATACTATTATTTATTATATGATTTATGAGATGAAATGCAGATTTTGAAATGGTTGGTAAGATTACGTGCGATTTTCTAATATTAATTTGGAAGAATATGAAGTAAGGACCATTTAAATTGGATTCTATCATCATTTGTAGGTTTCTAATGGTTATTTAGAAAAAAGATGAGGCGATGACATCTTGAAACTTTTATTCTAATGATTGGGGTGGTGTGGGGGTCGGGGGTGGGGGGGGGGGGGGCGTGGAAGATGAGGTAATTATGTCAAAAGAAAAGAAAAACAAAGAACATGGGTTATTGAACATTTTGGAATGGATTGTAAGATAACTAGTAGTCATGATTATTTCAAAAAGGCGAGGGTAACAAAATTTTTGATTGATAGTATAAGTTTTAGGTTTTTTATGATTGTTTCAAAGAAGATGAGGGATTGACATTTTAGGATTATGGAGGTTCTATTTCTTTTACATCACACGACCAGAATGATTGTTTGGAAGATGGTAATCTAACAACATTTGAGACTGATAGTAAGATCACTTGTTGGATTCTAATGCTTGTTTCCGAGAACATGCGTAGTTGGTTAAAAAGAGAAATATGTGATAATTAAATTCACTGCATCTTACATTCTTACCAAACTTTGATTTAACCCACTCATCGTAATTCAGCAATATTTCAACTTTCTCATTTTGAAATTTTATAATTGAAAAAGTGCGAAAAGACCAAAATTGTAGGATGGAAGGAATTGTAGCTTATAGAATGTTATATAGATATGATGAGTATAGAACTGATTATTCAACTACTTTAAATTTTTCTTAAGCTACCTTATTTATTTACTTCTGCAATCAGATTATTGAACTCTTTTTTAGCTTTTAATTGAACTCTTTAGGTTTTTATTTAGTGAACTGAACTATCTCAAAGATGCAATTGACTCATTACGTCCAAAATCAATAAGCGGTGTTACCTTTATAATGATACAGTATACAGAAAAGCAAGTAAAACCATTAGTAGTGACTAGGCACACTGGTCACTTGTCAATTGTGGGGTCAGATAGGTACCAAAGGATGGCAGCCTCCTTTCTGCATACTTGCAAGAACACCCGCATTCTAGTCAAGTAACTTATATCCAGGATCAAATTAATGGCATATCTAAATCCAATCATTATAGTTTTTAAACTTCATTTATTTATTTATATTTATATTTTTTTCATTTTATTAATTAATTATTTTGCTCAATGTATTTGGACAGAATGGGTTAATTGCAATCTCTCTGTTTAGTGTGGTTGGTTAATTGAATAATTTTAAAATGACCTAATGTATGCAACAATGCAAGTGCATAGTGGTCTAAGTGTGGATTTGACTCTGTCATATTAGACCGAGAGTTTGAACTGCGATGACATGCATAAGCTTAAGGAAGGCAGGATTTTTTTCTATATATTTTGATACTATTAAGAAATCCTATCATATATTACAATGGAAGAGGGGTGTTTGAACCTTGGTCTATTGCCAAGGGAGATGAGCTTTTATGGGAGCTAATGCTCCAGCTCAAGGGAAGTGGGAATTTGAAATTCAAAAGAGTGCCTTAATTAGCTTAATAGTTATTATGTAACTATTATTAACTTTTTGTACCATAAGGGTTATGATAGATCATAGATGTCTTAAGATTCTGATAAGTGAATCGAGTTTCTTAGAAAGCTTTCCTTTTCATATGCTATATTTCATTCTGTTATCATATCTTCTGAAAGATATGCATACAAATCATAATAACCTTTTTGCCATTCATAAAATACTTAGGTACTAAATGCAGGTAATTGTTAATATTGCTAATAATATGTTGTAATTTTTATCTTCATTTCCCCTGTTCAACATATTGGTCAAATTGATGGTATATGTGGATATCAGCCATGTAATATTTCATTGTTGGTGTAGGTCCACATTGCCCAATAAGTTTTTCCCTTTAAGTATATAAGTTATTCCCCTTTCCTGTACTTACTTTCTGGGACTCGGCTGTTTTAGTTATTTAGTGGCCCTATTTAATGATCTTTTTCCCAACAAAATTAATTTCCCTAAGATATCGACACATGACTCTAACAAACACGTATCACTACTAATTATATCCATGTCTTATTTCATATGGAATGCTTTTGTGTTTTTATTCAATTTTGATTATATTTTTGTATATCATATGCATACTATTATGTTGCTCAAAATTTGATCTGAAACAGAATTGCCAACAAGCAGAGGAGAGGACCTGCAATCAAAGTGCCTGCTTGAACTCTATGGACTAAAGGTATACTTGAGTTTGAAGTGAAGTTTTACTTGTTGACCCTCTTTTTTTCTTTTTAACTAGCGTGCATATGATACATACTTACATCTATCGGTTGAAGTGTCAACAGTCATAAGAATGCATGAATAGCATAACTTGGTTGCAGTGGAATGAGATTATTTTTGCTCTAACCAAGACTTACCTTCAAAATGGAAATTCAAGCAGAGAAGGATCTTTTTCTTCTACTCTTTCCCAACGGTTCCTTTTATTGAAAATTGTTAAAATATTTTCCTTATATATTTTTTGCAAAAGAAATTCTATGAAAAAGAAAAGACCTAAATCTTTAGTCATGAATTCTAAAGTTGTACATTGTTTTATCTCATCTTCTTTGGTTGGGAGGTATGGAAATAGCTTGTACTGATAATCATAAACATAAATTTTTCTTGCACTCTCTTTTGTAACAGAAATAAATTATCTATAGATACAAATGCAAATGCAATCACATTTCCTTCTAGCTTTCATTAACTATTGGAATCAAGGATTTCACTGGTTTTTGTCTTGGTTGACAATAAATGTCATTCCTTCCAGCTGGCAGAGTTGCAGAGCAAGGTTCGATCTGATGTTAGTTCAGAATACTGGCTTCGTATGAATTGTGCATCTCCTGAAAAGCAATTGTTTGACTGGGGAATGATGCGTTTGCGCCGTCCTCTATATGGGGTGGGAGATGCTTTTGCGATGGAAACCAATGACCAATTGAAGAAGAAACGAGATGCTGAGGTGATTTTATTGTTCATGTTATATAGATTAAGTCTTACATTGATTAGTAATTTTAGGAGCATGGAATATATTATCTATGTAAGATCTGCAAGAGGTTGTGTCCTTCTCGAAGACTATCGGACACATTGTAATAATTAGATTTGATATGTTAGGTGAAGATAGACACTTCTGATCTCAAATAATTGTATTTTGGTAACTTCTGTAATACGTTGATATGATATGAGATCTTATAGAATAGGACCGTCTCAGTCAGTGAAATATGATATCTATTTACCCCTTAGTACGTTCTTGTTGGGATCATCAATTACTACATTTGTAAGGCATTGCAGACCAGAACTTTCGAGAGTTTAAGATCTAGATCCATAATCTACCTCTGTAATGATTTATGTATAATGTGAGTGCAAGCATGCACAATACACTGCTCATACGTTATATTCTTTGTCGCAGAGGCTGTCTAAATTGGAGGAGGAGGAGAAGAACAGAATTGAGAACAAGAAAAGAAAGTTCTTTGCCGAGATACTTGATGCAGCTCGTGAACTGCAATTACAAATACAGGCAGCTCAAAAGCGCCGGAAGCAAAGAAATGATGGTGTTCAGGCATGCTATTTGTAGAGTATGTGATATTCATAGCAGTTTTCTTGTATTCCTAGTATAAATTCGAGCATTCTACCTTAATCAGGCATGGCATGGAAGGCAAAGGCAACGTGCTACTCGGGCAGAGAAATTGAGGATCCAAGCTTTAAGAGCTGATGATCAGGAAGCTTACATGAGAATGGTCGAGGAGAGCAAGAATGAAAGGTTAACTATGCTGCTAGGAAAAACAAATGAGCTGCTTGTTCGTTTGGGTGCTGCTGTTCAACGTCAAAAAGATGCTGAGCATGATGATGGTATTGAGCCCTTGAATGGATCAGAAGATGACACGATTGATTTGTCTCCCTCGAAGGCTGAAATCCTTGGGGATCCAGTTCAAGATGAGGATGCAGATTTAGTTGATGCAGAACCTGATAAAGGAGTCAAGCCTGGTGATCTACTTGAAGGTCAACGACAGTATAATTCAGTTATCCACTCAATTCAGGAGAAGGTAAATGATTTAGTCTTAATTTTCTGCTTTGAGTTTTTGATACCTGTTGCTTTTGAATTTTTTATTATATTCTTCAAAATAACATGATATATGCACTCTACTGACATTCATGGGAAGTAATCATTAAATTGTTTGAATGTCGATGGAGCTTTTCAAATCATGGTTTTTATTGGAGAATTTATTATCCCTTCAAAATGCACGGTTGCTATAGGCTTTAAAACTTTTGCATCTCTGATTGACTCCTCCAGCATAAATGATGATTAAATCATGCTCTACCGTCCCTCTGCATTACCACATTTAATTTTTCAAATTTAAGCATAAAGGCTGCATCCCAGCTTACAAACCCAGAGGATGCACTTTGTTGGTCACTGTAATTTGTGGGATCTGTTTTGCGGAAATTGTTCTGAACTTGCAAGAACTTTAGAGATTATAAAGTATTTAGTTCACACCGTAAATGAAATATTTAATCATTTCTGAACTCTGCAGGTAACAGAGCAGCCATCCATGCTTCAGGGTGGAGAACTAAGAGCATACCAATTAGAAGGTCTTCAATGGATGCTGTCTTTGTTTAACAACAATCTGAATGGAATCTTAGCTGATGAGATGGGCTTGGGCAAGACAATTCAAACCATTTCCTTGATTGCATATCTCATGGAGAACAAGAATGTAACTGGCCCCCATTTGATTGTGGCCCCAAAAGCTGTACTACCAAATTGGATGAATGAATTCTCTACATGGGCACCCAGGTATGCACAGAAGTGAAATTGTGTTAGAGTCTTCTGCTCACATCTTTTGCACTTTGAATCACTCTATGCCTCATAATGCAACTTTAACAGTTGTCGATTTTTTTCTTGTTTCAGTATTGTTGTTGTTCTTTATGACGGCCGTATAGATGAGAGGAAGATGATGAGGGAAGAGTATTCAGGAGAAGGGAAATTCAATGTTCTGCTCACTCACTACGATCTTATCATGAGAGATAAAGCTTTTTTGAAAAAAATTCATTGGCACTACATGATAGTTGATGAAGGACATCGTTTGAAAAATCATGAATGTGCTCTTGCAAGGACGTTAGACTCAGGGTATGCTGCATTATACTTCTCTTATTCCGGCTGTCACTGTTATCCCCAATCCCCCCTTCCCCTGGCTCTACCTCCCTCCCTCTATTTTAGTGGCTTTCATCCCATTCTAGTTTAATGTGTTTTACTCGTTAATTATTTGGTTGTAGAATTGTTGTCAATCAGTTCAGATGTTTTTAAGGCATTCCAAAACATATTATAATAGGAACACCCCTTACATAACAACCATATCTTTTATAAAATTTTCAAATCAAACTCCTTTCATCAAGCTATATTTTTTGTTGCTACTCCTTTCGTCAGGCTATTTTTAGTGCTTCCAATTATGTTGCTTTTCTTTTCTGACAAGTAAATGGTAACAAAACAAACGTTGGAAAAGAAAAGAAAAAACTCGTATAAGATGTGCTAATATTATTATTCTGCAGATACAAAATACGACGAAGACTTTTGTTGACTGGAACTCCAATACAGAATAGTTTACAGGAGTTATGGTCACTTCTTAATTTTCTTCTTCCAAACATCTTTAATTCTGTTGAGAACTTTGAGGAGTGGTTCAATGCACCATTTGCGGATCGGTGTGATGTTTCACTGACAGATGAAGAAGAGTTACTGATCATTCGGCGGTTGCACCATGTAGGTGTTGGTTCATAGTTTTTTTTCCCATTTATTCTTGTCCTAGATTCTTAATTTATAAAAAGTATTTTCTAGGTTATAAGGCCATTCATATTGAGAAGAAAGAAGGATGAGGTGGAGAAGTACCTGCCTCAGAAGTCGCAGGTCATATTGAAATGTGATATGTCAGCTTGGCAGAAAGTATATTATCATCAAGTCACCGATGTGGGAAGAGTGGGACTGGGTACTGGTATGTAGTTTCTGCCTGCCTATCTCTTTTATGTCGTGTTCTCTCTTGTGTAGTTCTCTTGACCTGACTAGAAGGAACAGGCTACTTTTCTTGGATTCAGAACTTATTTGTATTAGTAATTAAACTAGTAATAAACTTTCATAGTGTAACTAGCAGAATACTTTTATATATATTGGTAATGTTAAATGCACATGCTTCTTTGAAGAAAAATCCTATTTTTGTGTTATAGTAATATATTATCTATTTGTGTTTCCCTAACATCTTGATTCCTGATCAATTAAGAACTGTTGAACTCTTGACCAAACACAATTTGAACTCTCTCACCTTTTGCTTATGAAGAATTCCTTGAACATTTTAGTTCTGCTGGACCACAAGATCCTCTGAAGTTTTTTTGGCTCTTAATTATATGTGGTTGAATTCTGGACATAATGCTTAAATTGAGTTATATAGATTGAAGGATCATGAATGCATATAAATTCTTAACATGCTTGATCATGTTCTTTAGATTCTTGGTATTTATCTATTTTGGAGTATCATTTTTGTTTGCCTTGCTAGTGACTCTTATCTCCATCCTCATACCACTTTGACATGTAGAACTATTAATATAATATGTCGAGTAACTAAATCACAATGGGGGTGGTCTTATCATTAGATAAAATAATCAGTTTTATTTCTATGTTCTTCTTAGTTATGATAACTGCCTTCTTCTGGAAGTAGAAGTCGTCTTTGACGTGTACATAGTTTAAAAAGGGAATAAAATGACTAGCTGTTCCCAGTACTTTGTCTATTCTATTTTTCTTCATTAATGTCCATATTGACTTATTTGATAGATCAAGAAAGGGAATAAAACGACAAATTTGTCCATAGTACTTCTTTAGTTCCTTTTTCATTATCATTTTAGATTATCTCCATTCCGAAGAAGTATTAATCAATTTCTTGTCAATGCTAAACCTCTGTTTCTTCTTCCCAAAGTATCTTGTCTGATGTGATAACTCTCCATCTTCTCTCGCATTTATTTAATGATTGTCCGGAGTGTACAGCTGATATTTTATGCTACATTTGATTAAGAATATAAAAGGTATAATTATGTTCTTTCGTTTATTTGCATATCCTTAAAACTTCAATTATACAGGAACATAGGAGTAATTATTTATCTTTTCTACTATTTCCTTTTGAATTGGTCTTTTTCTGATCCATGTCTTGCGTTAGACACTAAGGCTCAATTAGTTTTATTAATCTTTAAGTGCTGAAAGTTGAATATAAAATCTGAATTATGGATAGTATTAAGAGTCGATGTCTAGATGCTAAATGCTGAACAATTTTGCTCGTTTCTTTACCAGAACTGAAAAAAGAATATCTGAATAAATTTTTCATTAGTCATTAACTGTATTTAAATTGACGTACAACATATAAATAATATCACATAAAAATGTTAGGAAAAAAGATGAAACTAGAAACTACTAAATATAACTTGAAGACTAGTAATAATACAGCATTGATTTAGGTGAGGTTTTGTATATGTTAAATAATTTATATAATTTTAATTTTTTAATTATATTAATTTTTATTTTAGATATTGTTTGGCTATTATTTTTATTAATAAAATAAAATATTATCTCGATTCTAAAATTAGAGATACATTTTACTTCATACTAAATAAGTTTGTGAAATCTTAGAATTCAAAATTGAAGCGACGTTTTATTTTTAATGACCTTGAAGTGAATATAAAATTATTCTTAATATCAACCTTTATATTTTTATAGTTCTACATATTTATATCACATCGTAGTAGTATTACATTGAAAGAATGTTGTCTATATTTTCTGATTGGGTACTCTCTGGATGATATGTGGGAAAAGAATGTTCTTGCTGTCACTGGAGTAGTAGTTTTCCCCTTTGATATTGCATTCTTGCTTCGAATCCTATTTAGTGGTATAACCTATCAAACCCTCAAGACTCATGTGCAGGGATAAACAATCCATTGGGGGTAATAAGACTGGTCAAGTAGTTAGAACCTCCATCCCAATAAATACTTATGGGATCATATTAGGATTGAAAAGCTGGGTCGACATCTTTGATCTTCCTATATGACTTATGATGCAAATAGTAATTGAACTGTAATCCTTTAAACAAGCATGGTGTAAGATACTTCCATGGGAAAATTAAATAATATGGGCCTTATTTTGGCAAGACATGGGCTATGATCATTTTCTTATTGTTCTTACCTTCTGCTGCCATATGCTCCATGTAGTGATGTACTATATTCTGAAAGAGAGATTTTGCCTTCCCTTTACTGATAAGACAAATTTGCAGGAACTGGGAAGTCTAAGAGTCTGCAGAACTTGTCAATGCAGCTCAGGAAGTGTTGTAACCACCCGTACCTTTTTGTTGGCGAATATAATATCTGGCGCAGAGAAGAGATTGTCAGAGCATCAGGGAAGTTCGAGCTACTTGATCGTTTACTTCCAAAACTGCATAAAGCAGGGCACAGAATACTCCTTTTCTCACAAATGACCCGCCTTATGGATATTCTTGGAGTTTATTTAGAACTTCATGGTTTTAAATTTCTTAGACTTGATGGCTCAACAAAAACTGAGGAAAGAGGGACATTGCTGAAGCAATTCAATGCTCCAGACTCTCCTTACTTCATGTTTCTTTTGAGTACCCGTGCTGGTGGTCTTGGCCTTAACTTACAGACAGCCGATACTGTGATTATATTTGACAGCGACTGGAATCCGCAAATGGACCAACAAGCAGAAGATCGAGCACACCGCATTGGGCAGAAGAAGGAAGTGAGGGTCTTTGTGTTGGTCAGTGTTGGATCAATTGAAGAGGTTATTTTGGAGCGTGCAAAGCAAAAGATGGGCATTGATGCAAAGGTCATTCAGGCAGGATTGTTCAACACCACATCTACAGGTTAGTCTATGGCGTTCATGTCCTGATAAAAGCACTTCTCATAAAGTCAGAAAAGAAAAGTAAAACGAGGAGATGGTGTAAATCTGTTCAAAAGAGGATATGATTTATGTTCACAAAAAAATATACAAGAGATAACAAATTTACTGTTCACAAAATATTTAGCCCAACAGATATCCCTATTATAAAGGCTGAGGCCCCTTGTAAAATTGAATTCAGGAAGCCTTCGGTTAAACTATTGCAGTAAAAAAAAGTGGTGCTAGAGACATCAGCTTGTATACAAACAAATGTGCACAAACTGATGTGGCTAAATTCGAAAAATGTTATGGACACTAACAACTTGCACAAACAAATATATATAAACACGTGTCAAATTATTAACACTGGGCCCATGAGGGTTCATCAATATTTTGTAGGGCTTAGTCACATCAGTTTGTGCACATTTATTTGTGTACAATTTGGTGGCTCTAGTCTCGGCTAAACCCTATAGCGGGTTAGTGAACCTTGATGGGTCCACAATTAAAATTTTAATGGTTGATGATTTGTCACATATATTTGTATACATTTGTTTGTGCAAGTTGTTGGTGTCTATAACATTATTGGTAAAAAAATTCTTATTATTTCTCCTAAGTCCTATCAATAAGGAATATCGCAAACAATGTAGGATATTAGTTGGTTTTATTTTTCAACTGTCAAGAAAAAAAATTAATTAACCAAAAAACAAAACAATTTCTCTTTTAAAACATTATCTTTTTTTCTCTGTTTTCCTCAAATTTCACGTCTGCACACGTAGTGCGTGCCTTTGTTATACTAGTATTTGTTTATTTCTCTAAGCTATATACTCGATTTTGACTTTCAAATTTTGAATGCTGATCATTTTTAAATTCAAGATTAATATGAGCTAATGTAATATTATTCACAGCAAGTATGAAAATTGTAAACCATCTCTGAGACAAATTTAGTTTATCAGAAATAAAATTGAATTGATCAATTCTGAACTTGGAAATGAATTGAATTCACTTTCAAAAGTTGAAATTAATCTTAGATTTGAATTAGAGAGAATATTTCATTATCTCGTAGTTGCATAATTCATATTTTGCATGTCTACTTTTATAAGTTGCAAGCTAATAATGCAAAACATCATTATGGAATTACACATTTTCTGTTTTTATAGATGTAGTATAACATATATGGTCTTAATCTTCCTGTAAGCAGCTCAAGATAGGAGAGAGATGTTGGAGGATATCATGCGTAGAGGTACCAGCTCACTTGGCCGAGATGTGCCTAGTGAGAGAGAGATCAATCGTCTTGCAGCTCGATCAGATGAAGAGTTCTGGATGTTTGAGAAAATGGACGAAGAGAGAAGGCAGAAGGAAAATTACAGATCTCGTCTCATGGAAGATCATGAGGTACCAGATTGGGCATATGCTCCCCCCGAGACCAAGGACAGCAAGGGAAAAGGATTTGACTATGAGAGTGCCAATATCAGTGGTAAGCGGCGTAGGAAGGAGGTTGTTTATGCCGATACGCTTAGTGAATTACAGTGGATGAAGGCTGTGGAAAATGGAGAAGAACCATCGAAGCATTCAACTAGAGGAAAGAAGAGAGAACATCTTCCTCCTGCAGGCAATGAACTAAGTTATAACAATGCTGAGGATGAGAGGAAAGTAGTGGAGTTGAAGAGCAAACCCCCGTCTCAGCCAAGTGAGGTTACAAATGAAAACACCATCAGTTTGACCCTAAAAAGGTCCAGGACTGAAGCAGCAAATTTCCCGAAAAATGATTTCCCAGATGACAATAATAATTTGGAAGGACGCATGTTGTCATGGAAGCCACACAAGAGGAAGCGGTCTAGCTTGATATCATGAATTTAAATGTAGCTGATTAAGAATTTAGCAACAGACAAATATTGATGAACATCATGGGCAGAGGGGTATGGTCATTTGATAGCATATATAGCCTACAGTAATTTTAGTTTTTATTTTATTTTATTTTTTAAATTTTGTAGGAGGCTCCGGGGCATCCTGTAAACTTGGAGCCTATGCCCTTAGTGCACCGGACAGTGAAATGTTAATGTCTGTCGCACTCATAGCCTATTTAGTATTTTCCGTTTCACCGTTTCCTTTAATCTATTTGTAAAATAGTTTTGCAATTTTGCATATTGGCAGTCATGTATTATTATCCATTTCATAATGAAGCTTTTATGTTTATTGTAGCTTTAGTTGCTTTTCATTTCACTAGCCCGGTAGAGGCCTCTCAGTTTGACGTGCCATTTATCTTGTGAATAACTAATACAGTAACTACTAGGAGGAACACTTGATTTCTCAAACTGCAAACTGGAAGCAATCGCATGCTAAAATTAAAATTGTAACAAAAAAAAAAGAATTAAAATTGTTTCTCTATATAGACAACTTTGGAAGTTTAAAGTCTAAAGGCCAAAATATAATATTGCAAGGAGAGGCCAAACGAAGCAATACGACCATTCTACAGAGAATAAATGTCAAGAAAGCATTCTCCAGTTAGATTAAGACTGGCTACTACAGAACTAAAATACTCCAGGGAAGAACTAATCTCGTCAACATATATGTCGAGGCCAGCTTCTACGGAGTTACTGCAAACTTGCTCGTGCTAAGCAAGATTTGGTAAACAGCCAACAAGATAATAATGATTACATTCTAATCTAGCATTTAGATTTTGAAACCTAATAGAACCTCACATCTCTTCACTGACGTCCAGATTCTTTAGTTTTGATTCCAGTCCATCCTCACTGCCTTCATCCTCATCTACAGATTCCTTGTCGACATCGTCGTGGTCATCCTCTCCATCAGGATCATTCTCATCCAAGGACCCAAGCATGTCAGGATATCTTTTAAAGATTTCTTTCAACTCATCAATGCCTTCATCAGAGATGAAATTCCCATCAATGGTAAGCAACTTGAATTGGGGCTTATGCACCACAGACTGAGCCAATACTCTAGCACCAACCCTTCTCAGAGAATTGGAGCTCAAATCAACTTCCCTCAATTCAACATGCCCTTCTTCAAGTGCTTTACTGATGGGAATTACGCCATCATCCTTGAGTTCATTCTCGGCCAGGTTCAGCTTGGTCAGACGCTGATTTGCTGCTATACAAGCAGCTAAACTAGAAGCAGATTCAGCTGTTATGTCATTTCCAGCCATTTCCAAGATTTCAAGTGAAAAGACTGTTTCCTTGAGAACGTTGGCTATGGAAATTGCCCCTTGATCTTCTAGATTTAAGTAGCTCAAATAAAGCTCCTTCAGATTTCCATATTTGGAAAGAGATTTACTCAGCACAATTCCAGCTTCTACACCAAACATGTTGTCTCGAAGGTCAAGCTTCTTCATTTGGACACACATTGCAAGAGCTTCAGACAATAATTTTCCTCCATCACAACCAACCCTAGTGGATGAGCATCGGAGATCCTGCAACAAAGGAGAACGTTTCACAACTTCTGCAATCGCAACAGCTCCTTCGTCTCCAGTCATGTTATTATGGAAATGGAGAACTCTTAGCTTCTCCGTTGAAGGGATTAGCTCACAAACAGCTTTTGCAGCTTCCTCAGAAATACCATCATTCATCAAATAAAGTTCCTCCAAGCAACCCTGAGATCGTAGGAGTGAACCAAATGCCCTGACGCCCTTCTCACCCAAGGCATTGTTTGAAAGATTCAAAGATTTCAAGGTGCATCCTTCCAATGCTTTTGAGAATATATTCATTACATCAAGAGCTTCAGCCTCCTGTCTTCCTGCAACAATATCAGACAAGTCAACTTCCTTCAACTGATCTTTAAGAGATGTCAAGATGGGCTCAGCAACATATGCAGCATCTAAGCCGAAGCTCCTATTGCTGAAGCATATCTTAGTGTAAGAATTTCCTGCTTCTTTTAATGGCTTCAAAAGTTCACGAGCCTCCTCTGAATCAATAAAGGTCCTCTGGCCTTTTGATATATCAAAAAATGTTACGTTGTTAGACTTCAAAACTTCTTTCCCCTTTGCCACAGAACCCTTTTTGAGAACTTCCAACACGAGTTTACTGCACTCCTGAGCATAAAATTGCACTGCAGAACTTCCATCACCATCTGGCTTCTTGTCATAGTGTTCATCAGCAGTGGAGAAAGCTGAGGCTTCAATTTCTTTTGCATTTGCTGCAGCCTCTTCTGCACCTAGACTGCCATACTTTTCAGTAAACACTGTCCGAGAAGAAAGATTTTTTGTCATTCTATCTACAAGTACTATCCGCGTGTTTTGGCTTGGAGGCCACAGTTTGATTGTAAAGGGCCGTCTTGGTGCATCTTCAGTAATGGCATCCATTGCAAGGCTTCAAAAAATGGGGAAATTTAATGAGTAACTATATGAACTAAAGGGTAAATAAAGGATCTCTAGAATGAAGTTATATAAACAACACAACTTTTTACTCGAATGGACAAGTTGCTTAAAATGAAGATAACTATTACTCAATAAGATTAGAACAGAAAACGAAAGTTGGTATTATAGTAATCGGATACATTAAGGATCATATATGCACATTTTAGGGGATGTTAGAAAATGGTTTACATAAAAAAGGAGTGATGATGGAATTTACTAAAATGGGGAAAAAACATATAATGATTCTTATAGTAGCATCCCCATGGTACAAACAAATGGACAATTAAACAAGAACATAAATTTATTTTATACATCTGGAAAAATATTCTAATCACTTTAAATCTCTTCTTGTTGCATCAAACTAATCCATCAGGCACAAACTCATCTATAAGAATCACACATTTGAAGAGAATTAACAAATTTAACATGGGTCTATAATCTTATGTAAATCTCTTAATGACTCTGCTTTGGAAGTCATAGCAGATTTAACTATTTTTTTGTTATATTCACTTTTTAAGATGAAATTTAGCAGTAAAAACGCTACACAATATTGCTAAAAAAATTAAAACACACACACACAACTTGCATCTACTCTTAATACCGAGTAAATAGGAACTACATAGATTTGAAGAGATAAAATATACAAGAATAAAGATAATAATGCTCAAAAAGTAAACAAACAAACAAACAAAAACATTACATGTAACCTACAAGTTTGATTTAACGGCTAAAAGTCGACAGTTGTACTTCCAAATGACATGAAAAAGTTATAAACATCAGACAGAAACAAAAAGAAAAATGAAATAAAGGTGGAAGATATCTGAAGTTGAAAATCTCAACAGATAATATCATAGAAGTAGAAAATTGTTTGAAAAAACAAAATGATTCATAGAGAAAAGTAAACCCTAAAATTACAAACAAAAACAATACGAATGGTTAAAATGGAGAGGAAAAGATGTAAAAAATAAAATTAAGTACCTATACGTTTGAATCTTCGGTTCCTAGTTGGCGCTCTTGGTTTGGCTAGGGCTCTAAACTCTAAAGATCGGAGAAAATATTTGTACATAAAAAGTAGTAAGAAGAGAAAAAGAATAGTGGAGGGAAAGGGACAGGCTTTGAAATTTGAAATTCATGGTAGGGCGCGATAAAGTTAAGTAGGTTTGTAGTTTCTTCATTTTCACATTTTATTTTTCGAAAAATGCGATGAACCCGAAACAAGTGCAAAGAGTAAGCGACAAAAGGGTGAAATCCTAAATTGCCCTTCTAACCAAAAAAAAAATAAATAACGGTTACCCACCGACTCTTTCGGGCCTTTAGAGCCTAAACTTAATCATGTTTTGTATTTTACATCATGGCAGTGAAAAGTGAAAAAAATTGAGTTGTATAAATATTTTTATTTTAAAATTAATTTAATGATTGTGAACAGTAAATTTTTAAATTTATAGTATTATTGTTTACATTCATCAAAATTATAATATTATTTTATATTATTCTATAATTCGACTTTATTACATATATTTATATATATATATGCACACACAAACACTAATATATTTTTTATATTAATTTAATATAAAAGGTAATATTTTATTTATATTATTCAATAAAATGTTTTTACTATATATTATAGTGATTAATTAATACATTAGTACAAACCATTAATATATATACTATTGTAATTTGTATTATATTATATTATGGGCAATAGGGATACGAGAAATTTTGTATGTACAAAATCTTTAATATCAAATTACATTACTAGCTCTCATACTTCAAGTTACTTAACACTTTGCACATACAAAATCTCTCACCTCTTTTTTTTTTCTTATATTATAATTATTATCTATAAATGTGATATATATATATATATTATAATATATTAATGTCTAATAACATATTATCTATTAATTAAGGAATTAAAAAATATAAATGATAAAGTATAAATATTATTATTTTTATTGTGTTGTACCATATTAGAGAATCTGATATAAATGAGATAAATATAATATTTGTATATGCATAAAAAGTTATGGTTGATTATATAAAATAGATAATTTGTTAAGAGAAAGTGGGGTGAATGGCCTTACACCACTTGCAGTAGATTCCCTAAAATAGGGATTGTCTGTATTTTAGGGAATTACGTGAAAAAATTAGAAAAAACCACTACATTCTTTATTTTAGGAAAAATACTTGAATAGTGATTTTTTAAATCTAAAAAATACTATTAAGTATCTCAATCCTTAAAAAATATTAAAATATTCTTTTATATCAACACATTTCTTATTCCTCAATATTATTTAAATATATATAATATATAATATAAAATTATATTGTATGTTTTATAATATATAAAATATCTTATATAATATGTTTAATAATATAGATTATGAAATATAATATAATAATACATTAATAAAGTAAATAGAATATTATTTAGTATGTAATAATATATACTACATAATATAAAATTATATTTATACACACACTATTATATATTAATACATACATAATATATATTTGTAAATATATTATGTAATATTATATATAATATTGTTTATATTATATAAAATATGATGAAAACTATATTAATTAATATAAACAAATTAAATTATATAATTTAATATTATATTTTAATTACCTTATATAAAATATAATTTTGTTTGTATGATATATTCTATCTATTATATTATATTAGGTAGTACAATATAATATACTCCATATTTTATATTAAAGTACATATTATATTTTATAGTGTGTGTGTGTATTTTATGTATGTATGTATGTATAGTATAATATAATATTAAATAACATTATTATATATGTGGTATAATATATGTTATATCATATTTTTAATCTATTATAATATTAATTGCATAATGTGATAATATTATAGAAAATATATAGTATATATTCAAACTATATAATATATATATATATATATATATATATATATATATATTGATATTTAAATATTGTAACTTATAACATATAATACACTATAAAAAAATTTCTACATTATCTTCTTATATTATAATATAACCATAAATACATTTTTATGTAAATAAATAAATACATATATATATACAGGATACTTAGTTTAAGGTTCAATAAATTAAACGAGTAAAATATGAACACAATGGTATTTGATCGATTTTATTCGTGAATGGTTTGATTATATTTTATTGTTAAAATAGTATAGCATTGAGAAGTTTTAAATTTAATTTTGTCTTAATAATTCAGTTAAGTATGATATATACTTTATGATATAAACTTTAGTTTAATATTGGTATTTGTAAGTAAAATTAATATAATATTCAAAAAAGTATCATAAAAAAAATAGAAATTAATATTAATACGATTTGTATTTTGTAAAAATGGATCAAATAAATGCTCACAAGTATTTTTTGAGTAATTTGAATTCGATTAGAGTAGATTTTGAGTATCAAGATTTTATTTAATTGGATATTCCAGTATCAAAATATTAATTAGAATAAAGTATGAGTATATTAGCGTTCGTTCGTATTCAATTTCTTTACGCTCCTACTTAATATTGGTATTCTTTTCTTAATAGTTGGTTAAGATGATCAAAATTATTAGAGTTTTAAATTCTATAAAATAGATACAAAGTAGTATGTCGGTAAAACAATAATTTGTCCTGATCACTTTTTTTGTCTAATTCACTTCTTTTTTTGTTTGTGAGTCATGTAAATTTCTAGACAATAACAATAAAGATATGGAATCGAACAATAACTATTGGTAAAAAGAATACATAACTCATATAAATTAAATTAATTAAAATATATCTCCAAAATTTGTTACAACAAATTAATTAATGAGTGTTGTTTTAAGGATAAAGTCGACTGTGATGAGTTAATTCATTGACTAGATGAATTTAATTTTTTTCTTGTCGTAGTTAAAAATAATTTTTTAAAATCCAAAGATTGGTTGGTTGCGATTTTAAACAATTCTTATTTTGACTAAAAATCGAAATACAAAATATATCAATAAAAATAAAACATATTAAGTTTATAAAAATATTTTAAAAATACATATACCAAAAATTAAAAATATAACTAAAACGATGAAAAAAAATTGTATATGTATAAGGTATAGATAATATATTTACATATACTAAAATAATTACAACAATGAAAAGATAATAAATTAATATGATTTATCTTATGTATATTTTAAAAATTATAATTTATACATATCAAGAAATAAAAAGTTATGAATTTTGTAATGTTACCGATAAAGTAACTTGTACACGTGGACAGAAAGACTAATTTTATACTCCCAAGTGTGTTTGTTTTCAAGGAAAATATTATGGACACTAATAATTTGTATAAATAAAAGTATATAAATATATATGACAAACTATCAATCACTAAAATTTTAATTATGACCCATCAAGATTCACTAATCACTTATATTATAGGATTTAATCACATCAATTTATATACATTTATTTGTGTACAAATTAGTATCCATAACGCCATTATTTTTCAATAAGTAAATAATAATTGTGCTCAATTACCGTCCGCCCCATTCCGGACAAGTCGTGGGTCTGTTACAAACTTCCAATTATATTATTCTTTTTTTCCTCCTATGCATCTTAAAATGAGTAAAAAGTTTTTTAAGATTTATTTATAAAACTTATTTAAGATTATCTTCAATTTTAACATATTTTGAATTAAATCAACAATTCAATCGTATGGATAAAATGATCATAAAAAATAGTATATAATTACATAGATTTCATGTTGTTGAAATCTTTTATTTAATATTGTCGATTATGTACTATTTTTTATGGCTTAAATTTTCTAACTTTTTTAATCTATAAAAAATGATAAAATTATCATGAAATTTTGTGTGCTGTAATATGTTTACTACTTTTTTTACTTTTGTGCGATTTAACCCATAATTGGATTATTAAAACATGTTTAGAGCAAAGATGACCTTCGATAAAAAAAAAATTATGACATTGTTAGGAACTTTTTCCTCAAATGAAATTCACATACAATTAGTTAATTTGTAATATTTTTTATACATTCCGAAATGACTTTTTCCTCAAATGAAATCCACACACAGTTAGTTAATTTCTATTATTCTTTTTTATACATTCTGAAACTCGCAAATTCAATTGATAACAAACATAAATATTGTGAATATTGAAAAAAAATTGGGCTCATTTGATTTATTGTTCTTTTTCATTTTACTTTTAAAAAACAAGCACATTATTTTGTCTCATTTGGTAGCATTTCATTTTCGAAAAAAATGAAGACATTTTTGTTTTAACTCTTATTTTCGAAAACACAGAAAATGTGTTTTCATTTTTTTTCTTTTTCATTTTTCTCAATAATTTCAGAATAATGAAGATATAATACACATTCATATGTGTGTGTATATATATATATATGTATGTATGTATGTATGTATGCATGCATGTATAAATTGAACATTTCCATAAAATATTATATTACATTAGATAAAATAATACAATACAATATAATATAATATAATATAATATAATACAATATAATATAATATATTCATTATAATAATATGAAATAGTTTATCTGATTAGAATATAGAAACGTATAAAACCTATAATTTATAACATAACTCATACATATAAATTAAAATATATATTTAAAGATGGTAGTGTATGTAATATTGTTTAAAATTATGGGTAAATTAAAATCATCATCATAAAAACGAGACAAGAAGAGGAAAAAGTTTCAAGTTGGGAATGATGTTACTACAAAGACAACAACAAGAATATGAAGCAGAAGAAGAAGATGATGAAACAACAAGGAATACTACTACAACAACAACAACAACAACGGTGCCGCCACGAGAGATGGAGATGATGGATCATGTGAATAAGAAGAAGAGGAAGATCAAGATTAGAATCAAGAAGATGGTATTAATGCCTCATCCTGATGTTGATGCTCATGTCGTAGAGGGATCAAAGGCGGTGGCACCTGTGGGCGTGTCATCATCATCATCAAGTGGTGGTGGCGCTACTAGTAGTCATCATTATCGATATCGATATGGAAATCAAGGAAGAGGAAAAACTCTAAAGTTTGGATTGAAAGATGATGATGATGATGATGAAGAAGTTGGTAATTTGACAAACATTAGACATCATCATCAAAATCAATATGGAAACCAAGGAAGAGGAAAAACTCTAAAATTGGGTTTCAAACAAGAAGAAGAAGAAGAAAATTCAACAAGGATTACCACCACCACCACCACTACTACTACTAATGTTACTAGTAGTACAGCGCCGCCAGATGATGATATGATGCATATCAAAAAGAAAATCAAGATTAAGAAGATGCCCTCTCCACCTGCTGACGACCGAGCTCCAAAGGCCAAGGAGGCAGTGCACGTGGCAGCGGTGGCTGCTGCGGCGCCAGTATTATCATCATCATGTACAAGTGGAAGTGCTGATGTTGGTGTTGGTGCTGGTGATGGTGCAGTTGGTGCTGTTGAATTGAAATTTGAGACAACAAAAAACAAGATTCGTGATATGTACCAAAAGATTGCCGACGACAAGAAGAGGAAGAGGATTCAAGTCATTGATCCTCCTCCTACTACAACTACTAAAGGGCAGCAGAAGAAGAACAAGTCGACGACGACGACATGCCATAAAGCAAGTTTACTCCAAAAGCTGAAGAATATCACCGCTAGGAATCATCCCAAGAAGTTTCGTCCCTTCACTTATTAATTAATTATAAGGAGAATCGAATTGAATGATGGAGTCCTTATGCCTTAATTGTGTCTGCAGAAGCAATTGGAGTAAATTCTGTTGTGGTTGTATGATTTTGTTTTTGTTTTTCTTTTGAATCAAGCTAGGCTATGTATGCATGCTCAGTTGGTGGGTGGGGTTGGTGCTTTTTGTGGGTGTTTTGATGGCAATTTTCGCGCTAAAATGTCTTCTCTAGTCGAGTAGCCCAAATTTTCTAGACAAGTAATTAATTCTTATATCGTTGAGCTCTTATTAATGAAAATTTTCACCCCCATTAAAAAGGGCTTCTCAATAACTTGATAGATGCTTGTATACAATGTGATATGTACATTATTTCTATGTAGATGATCTTGATTAGTTACTGGCATGCATGGGTATATATTAGTAAAGCTCACGTATTAGTATTATGAAGCACCAATGTAGTCCCTAGTTGTATACTAACGGTTATATTTAAAGTGTTATTAATTGTAACTCGTTTTTAATTTCTTCTAGATTTATATGTAGCATCTGGATGAAAATATATCACCATCCTATAATATAGGCCATTGTTCTTGATGTCTTAGAAACGTTAAGTTACAATCAAATAATGCAGTACTTCTTGCGCTACTTTGTTGGAATTTTAATATACTTCATAATGTTATTATCTTACGAACAAAATCAATTAAATACAAATTATAGATTTTCATAAAAATATTAAATAACTTTTTTAAACGTAATTTTTTTTAAGAACAAAGAAAATAATAATTAGGGAGTTAACTGATAGGGAAATTATATAAAGTAGTTGGGCAGTGAAATTAGGGGAATTAAATTTTGTAACATACAATCATCCAAATTAAGGAGCAAATAATTCCTTTTCACATTTTGATGGTTTTTTTTTTAATTTATAATAAATTAAGACGAGAAGTTTGAATGTGGACAAACTAACCACCTTAAGACAAGGAAAAAACTGTCGCAAATAATTCAAAATAGTCGCTAATACTACTTACTTTTGTCATGTCCTCGCAGTCTTAATTCGACTGCATCAAATTTGATTTTGGTAGCATCCATAAATAAAACGGGGTAAATTAATATTCTAAGTTAGTTGAAGTCTAATAATACTCTTGTTTAAAAATTAAATTTTTCTTAAAAACCATCTGCGTCTCAAAATATTTATGTGAGCCAAATTAATATGTCCTCTGTTCCAAATTCCAACCACATTAAAGGTCCACCTACTTAAAAATAAGCTAAAACGGTTTTGGAAATGAAAATTTTGAATTAATATTAGACATGATCTTTATATATATATATATATATATATATTCAATTAACCTGTACCGGAAAGAGATGATGATAGTCTAATAGAATACATATTCTTGAGAAATCGACGTCTCTTTTTTTTCTTTTAAATTAACCTCGAAAAAATATTCACTCGATGATGGTGAATGTGATAATCGAATAAAAATAGAGCCATCGAACAAGCGGTACCCACCAATAGAGTAAGGAGTAACTAAAATCAATATGAAAGCAAGAGGTACAGCGATGTCAGTGGTAGTTATTGATGACCAGCAAACGGTGGTCGATGACAAGAAGAGGAAGAAATGTCATTTATTCCCTTTTTATTTTTATTTATTTTTATTTTAAATTTTTTTTAAAATTTTTTTGCTTATCTTTTTATTTAAATTATCCACATGCCACGATAAATATTTATTTTAATCTAAGAGGTCAAGTCAGATGTTCATGTCATAGATATTATAAAAAACTGCTAATCATATAAGATTTTCGTTAGTCAATTGAACCAAAATACTAGAATGTAAGTAAATTTTAGTACAGGAACTTGGTTGTAATTTTTTCAGTTTTGGTGACCAAAATAAAAGGCATACTCTAGTATAATGACTAAAAACCAATGTTATCAAAATCGAATTGGATTGGCCGGTTTAACTGATTTAACCGCAAACAGGTTATAAATTCAGTCGGTTTAATTAAAATTAGCAGTTCATGAGAAAACCGAAAAAAACTGATGAACCAACTAGAACTGGGTGTTCTCCTTTTATTTTTTAAAACTGTTTCTTTTGTCCTTTTGTGAACCGGTTTAATGAATTTTTAGAATATTTGATGAAGTTATTTTGATTATTAAAAATTTAAGACTTATATTTGATGAATTTATAAGAAGATTTATGATTTATATAATATTTTTCTTAAAAAAATAATAATTCGGTTGAACCACTAATTGAAACCGATTGAATATAAACTAGTAATTTTATCGGTTCAATGTCCAATTCGATTATGATAATATTACTAAAAACTCATTTAACTCGTCAATATCATTAAAAACTAGATTCCAAAATAAAAAAAATTCACACGTAAGACATGCAATATATACAAAGTAAAGACATGAATACATCTCATACAATCATTGTTTCGCAAGTTCATATATTTATATGAGAAAGGCAACTAGTAGCCTTACCTATTGAAAAAGAATAGGATAGAAGAATCTGGCATTGTTATATATTGAAGTTTTGACTAACAATAAATGGAGAATACCAAGTAACGTTCATAAAATTACAAAAAAAAAAATATAATGTAATACTTTCAATGGAAATAAATTTAAGATTTTGGAGGAAATTAAATGTTAATAAAGTATGCAAAAATTATTATTTTCAAATTTAATCCATAATTTCAAAAGCACGTGAGTGTAGAAAACTAACTTCTCATAAATAATATTACCACATGTTGATGTTAAAAATATAAAATTCAGATTCAAACATATCAACAGAATTATTGATCATTCTAATAAATTATATATTTAAATTTTTTTTTTTTTGTCGATAAATTACACATTCTCGAGGGAAGCACTTGCATGCCCTTATTGTGAGGGAAACACATTCTCTTATTTTATTTAGGGTAAATTACAATTAACTATATGTGGTTTATATGAAATTTCATATCACCACCTATGATTTAAAAACGAGCATTTAAACACCTATGGTTTTCAAAAGCTTGCAACACACATCACTGACCATTTTTCTACTAATGTCGTTAAGAGCATTGGTAATTTGACTTAATTACCCTTTGACAAAATTTCATATGGAGGTTCGAAATTTTTACGGTATTTTTTAACTCGGAAAATGGAAGCGAGGTTAAATGCTAGTCCAAGACGTGGGTAAATCCGCATATCCAACTTCTTTCTGTATTTTCTTTGAGTCAATGACACAAAAAAAATCTATAAATTTTTCGGATAATGTTAATTACGAGATTAAACATTAAAGTTTTAAAAATCGAAAATTTTATAGGTTTGTTTGTGTTGTTAATTTACTCCTTTATGTTATATTTAATTACCATTTTAGTTATCTCATTATATTTTATTCATGTATAAGGATAATTTCGTCATTTCAGAAGTATTCTCACAAAAAAAAACATCTCCCATCATATTTTGTTCATATACAATGGTAATTTCGTCATTTCCTAAGTATTTTCACAAAAACATTAAACTCATATAAGGTAATAGATATGCAATTAACATAATTTACCTTTAACATTATGCATAAAATTTTAAATAAAATAAAATATTATATTTAGAATTTTCAATAATTATAAGAAACAATAAGTAAAAAGAAAAGAAATTAATAATTAATAATATATTTTTGTTAATTACATAAACAACATAAATAAACTAAATCTTGAAAATAATAATAAAAAATTAAATAATACTAGTAATATATTT
Organism: Centella asiatica; assembly: GCA_014636745.2. Lineage (NCBI taxonomy): Eukaryota > Viridiplantae > Streptophyta > Magnoliopsida > Apiales > Apiaceae > Centella > Centella asiatica. The sequence goes on along the minus strand of CM025780.1, from coordinate 28,092,139 downwards.
GAATAATATCTGGTTCTTATTTTTAAATCAATATATAATATTTTGTAATTATATGTTCCATATATACAAGTTAAATATTGGATTAGTTAGAGTTAGAAAAAAATGTTAACATATACAATTTTTTAAAATAAAATATGGATAAAAAAAATTAATATTTCTTATTGTATTTTACTTTATATTTTCTAAAATTATAAATTTCTTTATTTTTTTCATATATTACTAGTATTAGTTTATTATTTGTTGTTATTTTTTAGATTTGATTTATTTATTTTGTTTATGTAATTATTGTTAATATTATTAATTATTAATTTCTTTTCTTTTTAATTATTTTTTCTTTTAATTATTAAAAAATGTTAATACAACATTTTATTTAAAAATTAAAATTATTTACTTATTATCAAAAGAAACATATATGAATTGCATACTTCTTATTTTATATAGATTTAATATTTTTATGAGAATATTTACAGAATAACAAAATTATTCATTAACACTATTAATATGTGACTATTTTTTTTTATCAAAGTAGGATGAAGCAAGATCAGTGTTAATTAAATAAAACATGAATTACTTAATGGACAGAAAAAAAAAACGAAGATGACATTAAATTACCAATAATCACTTCAAAACCGAAGGCAACAAAAAATTGCTTCGTTTAATTCGATGATCTTTGAACTAGGCTGCCCAAGTCCTGTAATTAATCGAACTTATGAGCTCACTACGTTATATCCGCAAAAACTCAACAATTTCTCTGGTTCAAACCTGCACAAACCTTAGAGAAATCAAGCAAATCCACACCCAGTTGCTCATTAACGGCCATCTCAACGACCCTGTTCTTCTTGGTCAGTATGTTTCCTCCATTGCCCTCAAACACCCAAACTACATTGACTATTCTACTCTCATTTTAGACCAATGTGAAAACCCAACTGTTTTTGCTTTGAATTCAATGATGAGAGCTCATTGCAGAAGCTCAAAACCCCATAAAAGCTTCGAATTTTATAACAGAATGCTGAAATCAAATCAAAATCTTTCGCCTGATAATTACACATTCACGTTCTTGGTTCGGACTTGTGCACAATTACTTGTCCGGGAGATAAGTTTGGCGGTTCATGGATGTATAATTAAGTATGGGTTTGATCAGGACCCTCATGTTCAAAGTAGTCTGGTTTACATGTTTGCGGAATTGGGTCTAGTGGGTTGTTCTAGGAAAATTTTTATGGAGATGTGTGAGCCAGATTTGGTGACTCAGACCGCAATGGTGAGTGCAAGTGCAAAATCGGGTGACGTAGATTTTGCGCGGGAGTTGTTTGATAAAATGCCTCAACGGGATGCAATTGCGTGGAATGCGATGATAGCGGGTTATACTCAATGTGGGAAGTCGAGGGAAGCGCTAGATTTGTTTCACTTAATGCAGATGGAGGATGTGAAGGTTAATGAGGTGTCAATGGTTTCGGTTTTAAGTGCATGCACTCACTTGGGTGCTTTGGATCAAGGGAGATGGGCACATGCTTACATTGAGAGATACATGCTAAGGATGACTGTGACACTAGGATCTGCGTTAGTTGACATGTATGCAAAATGTGGTGACATATATAAGGCCATGGAAGTCTTTTGGAGTATGAAAGAAAGGAACGTTTACACGTGGACTAGTGCCATGGGAGGCCTAGCCATGAATGGATTAGGTAAGGAATGCCTTGAGCTTTTTTCTATCATGAAACAGGAAGGTGTTGAGCCCAATGAAGTCACCTTTGTCTCTTTGTTGAGGGGCTGTAGCGTGGTTGGACTAGTGGAGGAAGGTCGTGAGCATTTTGAATCAATGAGAGGAGTGTATGGTCTTGAACCTCAGTTTGAGCATTATGGTTGCATGGTTGATTTATATGGCCGAGCTGGCCGCTTAGACGAAGCTCTGAACTTAATAAAAAGTATGCCTATGAAGCCTCATGCTGGTGCTTGGGGAGCTTTGCTTAACGCATGTAAAATTTATAAAAATGAGGAATTGGGTGAACTTGCATCTAGAAAAATAGTAGAGCTAGAGAGGGACAACCATGGTGCTTATGTGCTCTTGTCCAATATATATGCTGATTCTAAAAATTGGGAGAGGGTTGATAATGTAAGGCAGAGAATGAAGGCTAGAGGAGTCACAAAGGTCCCTGGCTGTAGTGTTATAGAAGTAAATGGTGAAGTTCATGAATTCTTTGTTCGAGATAATTCCCACCCAAGGCAGGCTGAAATTAAGGAGAAGATGGTAGATATGTCTCAGAGGCTAAAATTAGCAGGTTATGTAGCCAACACTAATCCTGTACTTTTTGATATAGAGGAAGAAGAAAAAGAGAGTGCTATATTTAAACATAGTGAGAAAGTAGCAATTGCATTTGGTTTGATCAGCTTAAAGGAAGGAGTGCCTATCAGGATTGTAAAAAACCTACGTGTTTGCTGGGATTGCCATGTTTTCTCAAAAATGATTTCTCTAGTTTTCAACAGAGAAATTATTGTCAGGGATAGGAATCGGTTTCACCATTTCAAAGATGGTGAGTGTTCTTGCAAGGATTATTGGTGAAACGATGATATGCAACTCTACCTAAGTAGCTCCATCCCAGTTTGTTTCAAACTTAAATTTTAGAGATTTTAGATTCTTATAGTCTAATTTACACGTCAAAATCTAGAATTTCTAAAATTTAAGCTGAAACAAACATGGTATACAAAACCTTCAGGTACCCCATCTTTCTTTTCTCTGTGAAATTGATATCCAATATCTTGTAATCCTATCCTCAATCAAGGCAACAATGACATGCACCTGAAAAGTTACGGTTATTTTTGGACCCCTAATTCAAAATAGAAGCTTGAGAGAAATGCTCAAGAATAAGTGATGATTTTAGTATCTTTCCAGGTATTCATTTAGTTATTTAGAGTTTCTTCTCTGTGCAAATTGAAATACATAATTACAGCAAAGTTGTAACATATCATATTTTCAGGGATGTTCCCATTCTCAGTTTAAATGTCGAAATGCTTCTCTGTTGTTAGCAGCTCTGTTTTGTCCCCATTTATATGAAATAGTTTTAGAGAAGTAACTCTTGATCATGCACGTCTACATTGTAGTAATGTATTAAGACTCTTTTTCTAGTTTCACTTAACTTTTATGTGTTTTAATTACCGAGTTCATTTTGAATCTTTCTTGGCTTAACTGTGGCTTTTGATTGTTCACTTGTAATTTCTTTAGCGTCCACACTTTACTTCTGATTTAATGATAAATAGGCCCCTTGTAGGTGCATTATTTATTGAGCATCTTTGTTAAAATGTTTTGCATCATTTTTTTCTTCGCTGGTTCTACAGTTCCAGAGGTTTATATTCTCATTTTGCCCGGATTTGGTAACCGCGCTTGCTACTATTTTGGCGTTCCAACGAAGCCACAAAACTAATCTTCTAAAAGCCGGGCAAAAGCTTGAAGATAAGGTATATCCAAGGCTTACCACTGGGTACTAAAACATTGAACCATAGGACAATATAGGTATAAAGGTCTTGGATGCACGATCATTGATCAACTCCTTTCCCTCTTATTGATTTTAGTTGTCATTTGTAATTATTTCTTAAGACACTAGAGGCAAGATCAATTTAGCACAGAAGCTTGCATCTCACTGGCAATTATCAAAATTATTTCCTACATTTTTTGTTTTTGATAATAATGTCATGTAGTGAATATCCTCTTTAGCTTCTATTCTGACGGACTGAAACTCTTTTATAATAGTTGTTGATACTAGTTTGGCCTTGCCGATCAAGAGTGAGAGACGGCAAGGCACTGGGGAAAGATGCCACCTCACGAGGGCTGGGTAAGACTCAATGTAGATGCAAGTGTCAATCCAAGCATAACCTCTGCTGCAGTAGGGGAATTGGCTCCGAGGGTTTTATGGAAAAATAGGGGAATGTGACGTGACATCACTGCTGCGGAGACGTATAAAAGGCAATTCTAAAAGGGCTGAAGATGGCGTGGGGGATGAGAATCCATAAACTGGAAGTGATGTCTGACTCCACAATGACTATCAAAAACATTATGGACGCTATAGTTCGGACTGTTGGAGGAGTGCAGAGAACTTCTTCGGAAGCCAGCCTTGGACGGACATAGCAGAGAAATGAATGAAGAAGCAGATTTCATAGCAAAACTAGGACATAATTTATCTAAATGTTGTATTAAGTTTTTGGATGTACCTCCTGATGAACTCCTGTATCGCTTTTCGAATTTAAGTAACGTAATCTAGTCTTGCCTTCGGGCAACCTTTGCACCAAAAAAAGGATTCTTTTTTATAAGGAAGTTTGCGTACCATTCAGCAGTCTTCTTTCAATTCCAACTCGCACAATCGAAAACATATAATTTCCTTTTCTGGCTAAGTTATGGTACGTCGTAATATAATTAGCCTTGAACATATTCTTCAGAATTTGCATAATACTCCGTATTTGGTACTGACTACTGGCTACTATAAATTGTTTCCACTGTTCTTCTCACAGAAACTAGGCCCGTGAATCTATCGAAGAAAGAGGAAGAACTTGGTCTTTATTTCCAACTCTTTTTGTGAATTGATCGTTGACTTTCGAGTACATTTTCAGAATTTATCAATCATAATAATAACAAAATTTCGTAATGATTATGTTATGAGAAACATTTTGCCCTTCTGTATATATTTTTCCATGCTAAATTTATTTGCAATTTCATTTTTCATCATAAAGCATTCCGCCTATTCAGTTTCACTTTAAAGCCTTCAAAGTCCAATTACGCTATTGTAAGTTTAACATCGAGGCAAGTTTGAACTGATACTGAACTAATGCACCCCTCAGAATTAATTCTTTTTGCCGCTTCGTCATCACAATTTTATTATTGTTCTTTTTACCACCTCCTCCTACAACACAATTCTACTATGTATTTGATTGACAGAAACTATGCTGAGAAGCATAGATTCAAGTATTCTTAACTCGGGTTCATCACGAGAAGATATACAAAGACTCGACTATTTAAGAAAATCACAAATACGTCAGATACATATGTACAAGCTAAAACTACAGAATTATTCAAGAAAATTAATAAATATATCATCCTTTCACATAACATGCATTAACTGGTTCCTCGTGTAGAATTTGCCGCTATAATTGTACTCCATCACTGAAAATAAACGATTAAACCACCAAAAAACAAAAGAAAATTCGCCCAAAAAAAATACAGTATTCGCCAACTTATATGAATCCGTGCGACCAAAATTTGATACTTCTACCCAAAAAAGCAAGTGCATAAATGAGGACTTACTTGAATCCTTGCGACCAAATTTTGATCCTTCTACCCATAAGCAAGAGCATAACAGAGGAGAAGAAAAGAACTGGGCTTTCAACACTAAAAATATGAAAAGAACTTGGCTTCAAATCTATCCTACAACTATATGTGAAGGTACTCTTGATAGGTTAAATATATTAACAGATCACATGCAGGGTGGATAGGTTACATACACACGCACTCCATTGTGGAAAGCATCAACAAGATTCACAATATTACAGATAGTACAAGTTTAGGGCATTACTAAACTATCTGAACCTTGGCAAATGCATCAAATTATGCTCATAACCTTGGCAAGTTTGCAACAACCCAAAGCAAACATAAAGTCCATCAGCACTCAGTTTGCACTTCATTCTACAAGCAAACAAGATAAGATTCACAGAGCACTCACCTAAACATCCTATTTCCCCCATGCCAAATGGAAACTATATCCAGAACATCCAAAAGTTGCATTAAATGATCCTATGTTGCTTATGCATTACGCCATTAATCACACAACATATATGGTCCCTCGTCAACTTCACCTAGCTACTATATTCAGAACAGTGAAAAGTTAATGATCCCATGTTGTCGATGCATTTATTAAATAACATGGTCACTAATCAACTCACCCAGTGACAACATAACTACTAACATCAGATGAATGAACACCCAGAGTCACCCACAACATTTCTATGCAGGCTCAATCTGGTGGCCATATCAAAATGAAGAACACCACAATCGGCATCCGATTCGACATACAATTCATATGCTCTCTGAAAATCAAAGTAGATAAGCAACGCAGGATAAGCAGTTCTATAAATATCACAGACATACAAGAAGTAGCACCGTACCTCAATAAACCCATGAAACTATCTAAAGATTAACATTGCACTTAAATATTTAATTGACCCACAAGCACATAAAATTCAAAAAAACCCGCAAAAAGAAATTGAAGGCAGGAAAATATCCAAATTAACGATTAAAGCTCAACATCCAAATATCCAAAATTTAGAACCCTAAGCCAACAGTTATTAAAACTAAAACAGCATAATCATATCGAATTTAACCAAACGCAAAGACAAAAATCTTTTAAGACATTAGGCATTTCTGATTAAAAACATTAAATACGCAAACCATATCACTCTCCAGCAAATTAACGGTAAGATTTCTGGAACCTTGCACGAGCACCGCGACCACCAAACTTCTTCGGCTCGCATCGCCTGGGATCAGCAACAAGTAGAGTACGGTCGTAACGAACGAGAATATCCTTGATTTCCTTCTTAGCTTGCTCATCAACGAACTTCTGATAGTAGGCGACTAGGGCTTTCGAAATAGACTGACGAATGGCGTAGATCTGGGAGGTGTGACCACCACCTTTGACTCTGATCCTCATGTCCACTCCGGCGAAGCGGTGGCGGCCAAGGAGAAGAATCGGTTCGAAAGCCTTGTAGCGGAGGATTTCGGGCTGAACGAGCTCGATCGGCACACCGTTGATCTTGATGAGTCCACGGCCGCTCTTGCAGTGGGTGACGGCGACGGCGGTCTTCTTCCGGCCGAAACATTGGACAGACTGCGTCGGCGTTGCCATGGCTGCGATGTTCAGACTCTGTTCTCGAGAACTCTAGGAAATCAGGCTACAGAGTTCGTCTAGGGTTTTTGAACGAGGAGATGGTGGATTTTTAGGTTTATAGTGTGTACTGTACGACCTTTTTTGATGGGCTCGATGTCCAGCTTAATTTATTAATAAGCCCAACATGTAAGACTTTCATATATTAGTTCAGAAGAGCGCAGAATTGGATTGGACTGCATGTGAATGCCAAATAAATTTATAACTCACAATTTTTTATTTAATGTTTGTCGTACAAATTCTGAATTTTAAAGTAATTGATATCCCATAATTTTATTTCGATAGTCACTATAATTTTAAAATGGATAAAGTAATATATTACTCTTTCCGTTTTAAAATTAAAAAAATATTTTTAAAACGTTGAATTCAAAAAATATCTATATTACATGTTATTTGAAGTAATAATAGTATTAGTTATGATCAAAAATACTGAGTAGTGGATATACATACATCTCTAATTTTAAAACAAAAGAAGTATTATACCTCAAAAAAATATTTTGCACCTTTAATGGCGGCAATCTGTTCTTGAAACTATTAATTGGCTCGTGTGAACCAGGCTAATAGTAACTAAAGTAAAGTCTTATATATGAAAATAAAATTAAAGAAAAATTTGGGGCCCAATTTGAATTCGATCAAATTTGAACGTTAGTACATACATCCCAACTTATTAAATAAGGCCAAAAGTTGGGCCTAAATTCAATCAAATCTAAGATAAGAAAATTCAAGCTATAAAATGAATTATTAATACAAAAAATAAATTGTTATATATAAAATTAATTACGAACAGAAAATTTCCTATTAAAAAATTTGCTTACTTTATGTCAAATTCGAGGAGGGTTTTCTTGTTAGAATTATCCTCGTTTTCTCTTTCTTTTTTCTTTGTTTATTCTATTAGTTGATTATTTCATTTTTAAATTTCATTTTCTCTTGTTTCAAACATTTTATTGTAGCAATTTTTTGAAACATTATTTACAATTAAAGATTTCAAAAATCTACTAATTATCTAATAACTCTTAAAGACACCTATCTAGGTAAATTATAAAGTTAATTATTCAAAATTAAAAAATAATTAAAAGGACACTTACGTAAACTAAAGTCAAATATTAAAAATTAAAAATAATTGAATTAATGAATGTAATTCGGTCGAGTCAACATATTCCGTAAGTATATTAAGTCAATTGATCGAATAACCAACCAAATGGGTACTTTGCTAAATTAAAATACTAATAATAGATAATAGATATACATAGTTATGAATAAGCATCTTCCTTAAATTAAATAGTGTCGGATATATCAATTGGTTTAAGTAATAAGAAGTTTATTTCCCTAAAATAAAATTTGAGAATTTGAATTTTATAAATAAAAAAAATGAATTTTGAGAGAAATTTCTCCTTAAAAAATATGTCCTCCCAAAATGATCACCATAGATGATTTAACCAAACAAATTTAAAAAAAAAACGCCTGATGTCACTATATATCATCACTATCATCATTCATCATATACAATTATACAAACTGATCGATCATTTTCTATGGGGGTGTGGTTTACGTTTTAATTGAAATCTTCAACTGGTACCCCATAATCAATTATATATTAGTATTCAATTAGAATTTATAATTATATAGGATTGATGCAGTCATAGTAATTTCATAATCAGTTTACATAGTCAATGTTGACTCCGTATTACTATTTAAACTTTCCGTTGAAATAGTAGTGATACCCATTAAAAAAAAAAACTAACATTTAAATTTTTAACAACTTTTAATTTTGTATATTTAATTAAAAATTATTTATAAAAATAATAAAATTTTCTCATTAAAATTATTATGAATGTCTAATTAAATATCATATAAAAAGATTGTAATGACAAGTTTTAAAAAAATATGATATTATAATAAAAATTATACAAAAATTATTCTTTTCTAAAATAAATTTTATTTTCAAATATTACTATTTTTTTAAAATGGCGGAATAGTAATCTAGTAGAAGTACAGAAAACTTGGCGAGTTATTTTTCCTGAAATCAGTAATCTTGTAATTGTCTGACTTCGATGAAAAAATTTATTTTGTAAAGTTATTTATTACTTTACAAAAATAAAATAAAATTATTGTCAATTTTTTTTTGAAAAATTAATTCTATTTAATTTTGATTATAACACCACAGGTTCCAAACAATATGGTTTTATCTTAAAACCCATATACCAAGAAAATAACCTAACAAATACTTAGTCTTATGTTAAATCAATCACTACTCTTTCCGTCCCATCAATTAAATTGTTTTTATGTAGAAATTGAGTTATAAAAGAGATTTAATGAGAAGAGGTTGTATTATATTCTCTTATAAGAAATGCAAGTGTTTGAGATAAAACTTGCAAAATAATTTCACTATAATATATTATTTGACTTTCAAATAATGAGTATGTTATTTGGAATGATGACATAGATCAAATATAATATTGGAGGTGTATTAAACTATTTTTTCTATATAAGTAAAATTGTAAATAATGAAATAGAAGGCTTCCACCGAACGGAGAAAAGAAACTACTCCCTACGATTCAAAAAGGGCAACCTCTAAAAATGAAATTTGTTACAAAAAAAAAAAAAACAAAACTACAGTTACTTTAAATTTTTTTAACTTTTTTTTTTATGATGTTATATTTTTAAAATTTTGTCATTATAAACTTTGTATGTCATCGTTAATTGAAAACTTATATTCTCTCAATTTCATAATAACTAACATTTGACTTTATTGCATTTAATTTTAGGTCACTTTTCTTATATGTTAAATATTTTATTTAATTTTTAAAAAATTATTAATAAAAAATATATTAAAAAGGATTAATATGAATACAAAATTTAACTAAAATAAAAAGTTTAACATATAAAAAAGGTCATCTAAAATTACGTGCAAAAAAGTCAAGTGTCAGTTATTGTGAATCTAGGAAATAATAAATTTCATAAAAAAAACTTATAATTTGAATATATATATATATAATCATATGTAATTTTTTTTGTGAAATGGAGGGAGTAATATTTTAAAAGGAAGGAAGTAATTTTTCTTGATTTTTTTTCAGTAAATGTGATGTAAAGGAAGACAAAGACAGTTATAAAGAAAAAGATATATGACATTCAATTGCACTCTATTTCCCTATATATATATATATAATGTGTATTTGTGTATATATATACTTGTATGCGTATAGTTAAGGGAAATAAGTTATAACTTATATTTATTTATGAATAAAATTAATTAAAATTACGTCATTTTTATTAAATTTTCTTAAAATAAAATAAAAAACAATCAAAATGATATAATTTTCATTAATACGGCTCACAAATAAAAATAAATCATAACTCAATTCTCTTAGTCCGATATATATTTATTTATATATGTGTGGGCGGATGTGTTTTTATATCTCCATCAGAGTTATAATATCTGTAAAAAGAACTTGCAAAAGTTTTCAAGGGCGTTTCATCCTAGTTGTTCCTCTTATATGTTATTTTCTCTTTTTCGCCGTCTTCAAGTTACAAAATTCAAAGAAAGACACAAGTCGGTTACTCGTCGACAAGTTTTGCTGATCAATCTTATATTAATTTTTACAATAGTACGTATATGTTTATAAGATAATCACATAAGGTCACAAACAAAAACAAGAAACCATATACTGGTAAGTGGTAACAAATACCATTTACATACGGAATATCTATTTTAGACTCTATTCGTTTCAAAAAAATAATTACATTTGAAAAAAAAAATTGTTTAAAAAAAAAGTTACATTTGAAATTTTTATTTGTTATTTTGTTATAAACTAAAAAAATTTGAATTACAAACTTAGAGATCTCGTTATAACTTATAAAAATCGTTATAACTTAAAAATTCATAACAAATTTTATAAAAAAAATTTATTATTTGTATATTTAATTTAGATTAAAAATGTAAATTTAATAATTATCAAAACTCTAAATGTTGTTTTTTTTGGACGAATGTAATAATTGTTACTTATATTTTAACGATGAGACCTACTATCATGTTTCTTATGTTCAAATATAAGTTGATTTTGCAGTTGTCCATATCTCATCGTCCGCTTATTAACTACGTTTTGCCTTTTACCTTAATGAACAAAAAGAGTTGATAACCACTAGGTACGAAATTTTATAAACAACTGTATTTCCCTTTTGGGTTGTCTGAAATTTGAGTCATTCGATGACAATTTTGGAGCGAATCATGGAGATTACTTTGTGGAGCTTTTGTCATCGGTAATTAATTAATTAAAAATGTGTATTAGTTGACTATTAGCATACTATGTAATTGTGTCATTTATCGATCTATTTTTTTTCCCTAAAATATTACTGTTTGCATTATTTATAAATCAGTTTGATATGAATCTTTCCAGATAATAAATTGAGATATGTAATTGTCTGTTTTTATGTATATTTAAGAAGCAATAACATCGTTTTTATTGTATCTCATACAAAACTAAATAAGAGAAAGACTAAAGTACAATTTATTTTATTTTGTTGAAATATCACTGCTAGGCTATCTATAAAGGCAATTTTAGAGAAATAATACGGAGTAATAAAAAAACAATCGTACTTCTTATATTAACAAAACTACTAGTAAATGATTACAGGGAATTTTTTCTCTGAAAAGTGCGTTAGCGGCATATAATTAAAAATCCAACCGATTCCAAGGTTGACTGGTTCAAAGCAACAGAATGAAATATAGTCTATAGATTCACATGGTAGTAGCATAATATAGTTGAACATTGAAATTACAACTCAAAAGTACCACTTTCTAGCATATGTAAACTAATGTTGACAATATTTATACACTACCAAAGTCTTTGACAATCCAAGACATCTACCACATATTCTCATTTATTCATATACATACATACATATGTATGTATATTATATTCATGAATATAATTCAATAAATAAATAATTATTGGGAAAGAAAAGAAGCTATGCGCTGGACCATGTCCTTAGCTTTCTCATTTTCAGTGTCAAAAAAATGAAACCCATGGCCTTCTCCTTCCACTTCAAACAACTCCATTTCACCTTTCCATCCACCTTCTTTCACCTTATTACAATAATAAACTCCTCTTTCCCTCAACTGGTCCTTGGACGCAACAACAACCAGCAAACGGTGACAATCAATTCGGGACAAACTCGGCGCATTATTTGCAAACGCATTTATCATTGGATTGTCAAGCCCTCCTGGCGCTGATGGATACACAAACATCCATGTGTCGTGTAAAAGTTTCAAAATATTGTCACTTTTAGTTTCCATGCCGATACTATTGGAGCCACAAAAATACGGTTGACATAGAAATGCGCCATGAATTTTGGGACCGCCATGCAAAGTTTCAATACCGGCCCGCATCAACAAGTTATGAGTGATATTAGCACCCGAGCTGTCACCTCCTAGATAAACTCGGTTGAAATCGCCGTGATGACTCAACCACGGATCGGTTTCAATGTTTTTGTAGGTGGCATGGGCCGCGACCCATTGGAGCGCGGCCCAGCTATCTTCGTATGCTGTTGGTAACGGATGTTCGGGTGCCAACCGATATTCAACTGATACCGCTATGACTTTGGACCGAGAAACGATGGCATTTACGTAGCGGTGACAAAGGAATGAAAAGGCCGATCCAATGCAAAATCCGCCACCGTGGAAGTAGATTAAAATGGGGAGTTTTTGAGGGGATGAAAGTGCGAGTTTTGGGAGGTAGAGACGAGCCGATATATCGGGTGATATGGCGATGTCTTTGGATGAAACGCCGGCGGCGTTGCCGTTGGGGGCGGGTGGAACGTAAGGCGAGTCCAAGAGTCGTTCCACCGTGCCATCTTTATAGACCTTGATGAAGGGTGGGAGCTCGGAGACTACTTCTTTGGTGTTTTGAACCATTTTGGCCAACTAGATAGAGATGTTATTTTTGTGAAATCTCAAGGAATGGGAGAAAATATATATAGAAATGGAACTAGGAAAGTAGTTCGAGGGTGTTGGGGGATTGATGGGGTCACTTGACCCCACTCAAAAATATATAATTTTTTGATATATGAAATATTGTGATAATTTAATCGGAATGTAGATTGACCCCATTGGTATTTATATTAACATTTTTTGAAATTCATACACAAGATCAAATTTAATAATAATATCAGTGAAACCTTAATTATGTATTACTTGCAACTCCTTTTTAAATTTATCTTTATCTAATATGTGTGTGCGTATCAAATTATCAAGAAGATTTAAGCAAATGGCTTGTACTTACGTGGTAACCCACTTTCTGTTTATATTTCAAAAATTTTAATTATATAGATGGAAAGATTATTGAGAAGATAAAAGAATATAATGTGCAAAATTGTACGATTTCTTATGATAGTGTAGGTTGATGTTTTTTTTATAAAAAGTAAACTTTCCACAGTTTTATGCAATTATAATAGACAGTGGTACTGTATAGGCGTTTGGGTTAGAACTTAAAGGGGAAAACCAATTAAGCCATTGCCAAATGCCATTATATATGTCTTTCAAATTTATATCTCGATGCCAATATATTCAAAATGAGTAGCTAACTAGTGTTTCTATGTATTGATATTTTTAATTTCTTCTATAGCATAATATGAATTTTGATTTCTAATATCATATCTCATCTCTTGTGTCATAATATCATCCAATGCTACAAATTAATTTTTAATATTGTAAAAAGAATTAGAAATTATAAATGAGATGTATAATATTGTATTAAATAGCATAGGATAAGAGAGGTGACATATAATGAGATCTACTCTCATGAATTTCAGCAGCACAAATAGGAAGATATATTCATATATGAGAGAAAATCTTGGGAAAGTTGTCTAAGAATCTAAGGCGCCTAAAACATAAGATATAAATTTCACTTGAATTGGCCGGCAAATATAATTTTATTTCATACAACACTTGAATATTTTAAAAGTACAGGGAATGATATAGCCCACCGAAGTAGAATTGAAGTGTGAAGGCCAAGTTGAATAGCAAATATATTTTATTTTTTTTAAAAGCAAAAATTAATTACATTGTTTGTTCTTTATTAACTTTCAACTGTTATATTCTATTACAATAATTTTATCTTAATTGTTAAAAACCATGACTTACACGAGAAAATGATATGGTACCTTTTTTCTGACTTTAATTTGTGTACGTATGCCAGTATCAACAAATTTTACTTGGTTATTAGTATCATCTCTTTCAATTACGCTAGATTAAATGGTGGTAATTCATAAATTTTTTTCTTTGGTTTGAATAAAAGATAGTGACACTTCAAATTGAAAATGTATTGGAACAACGAAAATGACAAATAATTTAAGGAGATAACATTGTCAGAATAAAAATTATTGTCGTTAAAATAATTTGATAGTTAGTGACACTTGTTAGTGATAAAAATTACTTTAGTTATTATCATTGCTCTGACAACATAATTTTTGTTCTGAACATATCATCTTATAACTACATTTAATGACTTCATTTATAAATTAAAGAAAATATTAGATTAAAAAAATAATTTCTATTACATGAAAAAGTAGGACATAAAATCATGACAGCATATTTACTGTATAAAACAAATAAGAAATTAATTGTAGATATTTAACAAAAGGGAAAAATGGAAAAATATACAAAATAAGCGTGGAAAGTACAATAATATACGCTTGCATCAACCATGTCATCCATTACTAATTATATATATATTATATATTTGGGTTTGCAACATTACTAATTTTGCACATATGTCATCCACTAATCATGTAACTTGATCTAGCAGATTCCGCTTGCTTGATGAACTGTCCTACTATTATTATCTGTTTTTTTATTTTTGGTCAAATGTCATAACATTTCTATATAATTTGCTTTAAAATGAAGTTTTATTAAACAAATAGCATATAGAGTGACATTATTTGAAACCAAAGTTATTGTTCCAGCTGATAAACTGAATTAGCTACCGATCGATCTTGTTTCAGGATAATATTCTGCTATACAGTCAACTTCAGAAACATCAACTTTGAAGTTGACACAAGTTGAACATTATTAAATTATTACCGGTAAGTTGTAGTTAGCTGATACAGTTGTTGAGCAATGATCACTAGAACATCGAACTACTTTATTTTTTTTATTTAGGATTTTATTGAATAGATCGAATTATGAAGACATGAATTTTCTCATAATAATGGATTCAATTATAATAAGTACATAAAATAAGAATAAAGAAAATACAAAATTATCATATATCATTCGATCAGAAAATTTCTGAAGCATTCTATCGTATAATCATCTGTACGACAACGTGCGTTTTCATTCATCATCGAAAATTATCGATTGAAACAGGTTGTTACAATATAATATAGATATCGATATTTCTTCTTTTCATTTTCTTTTTCTAGGAATATCATTGTAAATAAATTGTATATCAAGTATTGACAACAATATCAATATATTTTACTTTACACTCAAGGGATAATTAATGGAATGGGGGGAGAAAGTTTTACTTTAATAAGAAGAAACACATACATCTCAGTCGCCGTTGATATATAGAAAATGAACGGGAAACCAAAAATCATGAATTTAGTTTCAGTACATCTTTTTCTTCGATTCACTATCAATATTTCGTCCCTTTTTTTTTTGTTTGACAACAAAAAACGTCGTACTTTTTCTGCAAAAAAATATTGCAGATATTATCAAAGCAACTGTTGCAAATATTAGTAAAATGACATCTTATTCTCCTCCACTATAACGTAAAGTTAGTACTGCATGTAAATATATTTATAATCCCATCAACTGCAAACCTTCGGATCGATGATGATAATAATAATAAACAAGAGAGAGCATTCTCATTTTCTGAAACAAAATGTTACCATCAAACATCTTGGAGTAGTTGTAAATCCTTAAAAAAAGAGTGACATGTTGAAGTTTTAAAATTGGTGGTCTTTTCTCCATTAAATTTTGTATGGCCAAAAGGAAAAAGTAAGCCTCGAACAAATTTCGATTGGGTTGAATTTCGAAAATTTGAAAAAAGAAAAAAGAAGTATTATGGATTTAACTAACCCATATACATGCCTGCATATAAGATGCTAGAATTAAAATAACAAATAAATTTGTGGAATTGAACAAAACAATGAATTGATTTTATATATGAATAATTTGATAAGTTGTATAAATATTTATTTCATTTTATTGCAACATATAAACAGTGTCAACTGTATGGCCTCCTGGCCCTTCCCCCCATTCTACAACAATTAGTAAACTTGGTCTTTCGGAGGGTGAACATTTTGAATGTGCTAAAGGCCTGTAATGCTATAGTGTATAAATTAGATATCCAAATTACTTTGGGTCTAAATAATTCTGGTTCCATTGCAACTTATTATTTGGATTTTGTATCATTCAATTCATGGATAATTGATTATCTGCTGTTCATGGATGTTTATCTCCTCCTTTGAAAATTAATCTTCTTAAAAGTTAAAACTCGAGTGCGAATGGCAGTTAAACAAGATCGAAAAGCAACTTTTGAATGATGATAACAAATAACTTCCACTATTTTCAGATAATGGGGGAGACTTTCTAACATAAAAAATGGGGGATAATGGTTAAGCATTAACTATGGTGATAACAAATAATGGGAGAGACTTTCTAACATAAATAATGGGGGAGACTTTCTAACATAAATGTACTCGCCGTATTTAGCTTGTTATGTGCATCTCAAATTGAGCGAGACTTTTGACAAACACCTTGTGTGCGTTGCATTGGGACGGCTGCATGCATAACAACACAATGCCTGCACCTCATATGTTTTATTACTGAAATTGTTGAGAAGTGAAAATGGAAGAAAATCACTAAGAAAAGGTTTTAAAAGCTTACTTGATATAACACAATTTGAAGAGCGCCACTCATCCATATCAGGTTTTTTTATCGATCGTTCTGTTGAATCTCTTTACATAAGTAGAGAAAACTTGATAATAAGAGAGATGTCAACTTTATATGTTTGTTTTGGTATCAATATTATAAGAGGAGCTAGTTGATATGCCAACCATGTGGAAGTTCTATGACAACTTGATATGTTACCAGTAATTAAACATTACCGTTGACATAAGTAAACCACCAACATACCCACGAACGCCGCCATTAAAGTTGTGCTACCACTGGAATTTTGATGCCTTTACGGTCCAAAGTTGCATGTAGTATGTAAAACAAAGTAGAACGTTGGTTCGACTATTTTTCCGTTCAATGCATGACCCATATGTATACAATTATTTGTGTATAAGTCGGTATGAGTAACATCACTCAATTTATCTTAGATACAAGAGTGTACATAACATGTAAAACACATGAATATATGAACTCAATGCTACAAGTACTCAGTCCCAGCCTTGGGCACGGACGATCAGGGCGACCGCCCAGAGCCCAATAGAGAGAGAGGGCGTAATTTGTACTTGTTATGTTGTCATTGTTCCTGTGTTGTTATTGATTGCCAATGTTTTTTTTTAAGATTGAATGTAAAGGCAAACCTTGATTAATTTTTTTTTATTAATAAAAAATAGTTATTTATATGTTAAAGTCGTATGACACTCATTTTTATTTCGTCACAAGGTCTCAGAAGTGTTAGAACCAGACCTGCAAGTATTACACATAAGCATAATGGTAATTAAATGAAAGGCATCACCAATTAAATTACCACAGCTTTTTTATTTCTTAATATGATCACTTGATAAAAGAAGCAAATTGCTTCATCGGATTGTTAGCCTTATCTGTGTCCGGATCAAAAAGGAAAAAACAATGATCCTCCCCTTCAACTTCAATCACCTCAACTTCACCTTTCCAACCACTCTCTTTCACGCTCTCAACGTACTTCAAACCTCTTTCCCTCAACTCATCCTTCTCCGAAGCGCACACTATCATCCTCTTAAACGCAAGACCCGACAAACTCGGAGCCCCATCGATCAACGGATTTATCATCGGGTTATCAATTCCACCCGTCACGTTCGGGTACGAAAAGTACCAGATCTGGTAAGGAATCCGATCCTCATGATCCGAACTCGATTCGGATCCTATTGTCTTCGATCCCCAAAAATAAGGATGAGACAAAATTGCCCCCAGAATTTTCATATCACCGTTTAATTTCTCAACCCCACCACGAATCCCGATGTCGTGAACAATATTGGCCCCACAGCTATCTCCCCCGATGTAAACCCGTTCAAAGTCGCCGTAATTTTTCAACCAGGGATCATCGCCGGCGTTGTTGCCGGAATATGCGTCGGTATGTGAAGCAACCCAGTTGAGGGCGACCCAGGAGTCGTCGTAGGCCGCCGGGAGAAAATGCTTCGGCTATAGCCTGTACTCGACGGAGACGACGATGGCGTAGGATAGTGAACATAGAGAGGAAGTGAAAGGGTGGAAGATGGCGGAGAAAGCAGATTCGAAGTTGAAATAGCCGCCGTGGTAGTAGATGTAGATGGGGAGTTTTAGGTCATCGCCGGTGAGTTTTGGTAGGTAGAGACGAGCTGAGACTTCGCCGGAAATGGCGACGTCTTTGCAGGAAACGCCGGCGGCAAGGTTAGAGGAAGGAGGGAGTAATGGGGACGAGACGTAGAGTCTCTCGATGGTGCCGTCTTTGTAGACTCGGATGATTGGTAAGCACTCGCTAACTATCTCCTTTTTGTCGTCTGCCATGCCGAAAGAATTTCTGAAATTCTGATGATGATTAGATGGAGGATTAGATTATATACATAACGAGAAAGTGGTCTCTTTTGAGGTTTTTTATTTTCTCCTCCCGAGTTGAAAAAAGAAAACGAGGGAAGAGAAATAGTCTATCTATCTATTTTTTTTTTTTTTGGGAAAGAATAGTATATTGGCAAATCATATTTAAGGGACAAAACTTCAGATAGTTGTTGATTCCATTAATTCGATTATTGTCTTTTTAATCTTTATAAAAAGTAGCTTTAATTTATTCAATTCCAAATATTATTTGATTTTTGAATTTTTATGAATTTATACATTCAATTTCACAACAAATAGTTATAAAAATATTATTTTACACATATAATTACATTCATAAAAGTCTTACAAATAAATTTTTTTAAAATTATAATTCTCTTTATGTTACCTAAAAAAAAATAAAAAGAGTTGTGTTATACACGACTATACAAACTAATGGAACTTTTTATAACATCTATCCAAATCATGATATTTTGATAAATTAATAATTAATAATCTCTATGTCCCAAATAAAATGACTTAATTAACTTTTTGCACGTATTTTTATGTATAGTTTAGTTCGTGTTAGAATTATTAATAAATGTAATAAAAATATAACATATGAAGATTAATATTATGAAAAAATGAAAATTATCAAAAACCCTAACATATACTAAATTTCACATAAAACTACGTATCGCTATGACGCTCATGTCTTCCTTTTTGAGACGAAAATAGTATTATTTTATAAATTTATTAGTTCTTTATTTTTTGTCTCTAAATTGAGTATTGTTATACAAAGTGTAAGACTATCTGCAACTTCAGAGTTGGCATTCAAAAAATATTTGTAGTTTTTTTATTCTTTTGATTTTTTTCTATTCTTATTTTTTAGGCGAGGAGAGAAAAGTGGAAGAATTACATTTTTGAATTTTGTAAAATATTAGTTTTTTTATTCTTTTGATATTTTTGAATTTTGTAAGGAGGGGAAGAAAAACATCTAAAAGACAAAATCTCTCTAAATTACATTTTCTTATTACTCAAGGGAGAAAGGAAAAACATCAAACATTTCATCCTCAAGTGTTTCACCATCTTTTCCCCTTATTTAATTATCATAAAGAACTTTCGACCACATATAAAATGTTGGTGCCAGATTATACTCATATATGTTTTCCACTTTGAAATAAGAGACATAATATGATTTTTTTTCCCAAAATTATTATAATCTAAATGTAGGCGAGTTATACTATTTTCAGAAATACACGAGTCATGTTATTGATATTTGAACTCATCCATTAGAATAAGAATCGTATTTAGTATAATATGGAGTACTACTTTTGTAATTGCGTTCTTTCAGCATTAATTAATCTTTCTATACCATAGATTTGTTTAGATATTGTTGGAACCCTTTTACTTTCAGAATTTGAAGTTACAAAAACATAAAATACAGCTGAAATTAGTAATGATAATGTGATCGGATAACTGATAAAACTTATTTTCTAACCATGAATGGGCTAATTTACTGAAAATTCAGAGTAAGTTTATTCTAATGAATTTATAAAGAAAATTCATAGTAGAAATTTTAAAAGGAGATGAGAGTAATAAAAATTTTCTAGTGGATAATCTGTAAGTGTAACTTTTCAAAAAAAATTATAAAATACCATAATTCTGGACTGAGAGTTTCTTGTCAACTTAAAATTTTCCAATATCCAAAAAGAAAATAATAGTACCCAAAAAAATTCAATAAAATCAATTCGAATCGATAGGCATGAGTAAGGTACAAAGATTTGACATCTGTAACTTGATAGGATAAATTGTGAAAATAATGCAAATAATGAAAATACGCTACACATTTACCAACTATTGCTAGTTAGGTTTTTGATTTGGGCAAGACGTTGATAAGTAGATAATTGGAAAAAATTGTATGTTTACCAGACAAAGTGTTAATTAAAACCAACGCATATAAAAACAATGTTGTCAAAACAAAAAAAGAATTAATAATAATGTTTACAGGCCTTGTTTACATGTTTGTCTAAATTTCAAAAGCCTCATAATCGATTAGAAATTTGTCTTATATTCTAACTGTTATCATCTGTCTTTTAGAATCACTTTTTAGTTTTAGAGATGTATTATATTAAAATTTAGCTGATTTTATCTAGATATTTATATATAACATTCAATTATAATTGAATAAATCTGTAATTTTAAAATTTAGTCATACACTTTCACTACAAAATAAAAAGTTGTTCTATATGGAAAAAGAAAATGTTTGGGAAAAATATTGAAATAGTCCTTATACTTTTTGTTTGGTTTTAATTTAGTCTATGTACAATTTAATTATCATAATAATCTTTATACTTTTCATGGAGGTTTCATTTTCATTTTTATAAAAGTTGACATGTCTTAAAACAGTATCCTAATAATGCTTACTTGGATTTTTAAATAAAAGACATACACGAGTTTTATTTTCAAATTTCCTAACTATTTTACCGTCAATATATATATATATATATATCATTCCCTAATTTAACAAATTTATTATCTATTAACAATTACAACAAATTCCTTCCAATATTATTATAATAATTTTTATATTTTAATATTCTGCATTTATAAAAACTATACTTAATATATATAATGTCTATATATATTTAATTAAAACAAATAATATATATATAGGTATATGAGGAAAAGGGATGTGCTCATTATATTGTATTTTTATTTTTTACTTTATTCTAAAAAATTTCAACCTATAGATTGAAAAAGTATTTAAAAATATATGGTCATTAATTTGTTTCAAAAAAAATTATGATGTCTAACATATGTATTATAAATGTACAAAAATAGTTTTTTTTTCTATATAAATAATCTAAATATTGTATTCTTACAAATGTTAAATACCACTAAAATAATTTGGAATACATATTATGATATATATATATATATATATATATATATATATATAAGATTCTTTTCCTATTATATTATAGAAAAAACTTGAAACATGAAAATAACTCAGTTTTCTTGATTTTAAAAATTTCAAGTAAGCATTATTTAGTATATTTTCAAATATATGCAAGTTTTCATTGACACTTGTTATTGAGTTTGGATCAAAATGAAATCTTCATAAAAAGTACAAAAATTATTTTGATAATTAAATTGTACACGGACTAAGTTGAAACTGACAAAAAATACAAAAATTATTTCAATATTTTTGCTGAAATATTTAATTATAGATATATATATAAATGGTCGATCTATGGCTACCGTTAGTTATGAAAACTTTCGTATCTAACACATTTATAACCGTTGATCGGATGATCCAACGGTGGAGATCAAAAAAAAAATCATTTTCGCCAGTGAAATTAGCGGAAGGTATGTAAAAAAAACAGTTCTTTCCACCGGTAAAATTGACAGAAGGGAAAAAAAATCGTCAGTAAAACTAGCACAAGGCAAAAAAAAAATTATTTTCGCCAATAAAACTGACGGAAGGTATATACTTTTTTTGTTTTTTTTTCTATCTTCCGGTCTTTCTTTATCCGGTGAGAATTCACGGGGTGCTATAACATGAGGTGTTGGGGCTGTTATTTCGACCACCATTGTAAGTAGTTTTATGGAAAAAATCCGATGAGATCACGCCGGAGTCAGAAACGGTTCCCAATTTTTCGATCAGTTCTCTGATTGCCAAAGTATCAATGGCGGAATCAGCGGCGGAGTTGTGGGCTGCAGGGGATGAGATCATTGAGCTTAGGGTTGACTCGAATTGATAATGCTGTTTTGTTGACTTCTCGAAATTGGGATTACGAAAGTCATTGGGTATATGCAATGGTGACAAAGAAGGTTGGAAGGGGAGCGTTGGTGGAATTCCAGCAACATTGAAAAAGTACTCATTTTCCATTTTCAAAGAACTGGTTCAATAAATAACAAAATTGTGATGAAATAATTCAGACCCAGATGAGAAAGAAAGATGGAAAGAAAAAAATTTAGATACCTCCCGCCAATTTTACTACCCGAAAGAATTATATTTTTCTTTCCGTCAGTCTTACCGATGGAAATGACTTTTTTTTTTTTTTTAGTCTTTCGCTAGTCGAAAGAGTTATTTTATTTTTTATTACATACCTAGATTTTTTTTTGTTTGATCTCCACCATTAAATCATCCGATCGACGATTATAAATGTGTTAGTTACTCCATAGCTAACATTAGTCATAGATCGACCCCCATATATATATATATGGGATTAAGGTAATGTCTATAGCTAAAATTTCAAATCCTACCCATTAATTTTATATTTATGAATTCATAATTTATCTAAAAAATTTAACCATACGAATTAAAAAAATATTAGAAGATAGAGTAATATACAAAATTTCAAATCATTTTATAGTATATAGTATAATTCTTATAATTATGTAAAATATGTATATTTTTAATGGCTAATATATATTAATTTTTATATAATTATAAAAATTATGTAAAAGAGTTTTAAGAAAACTCAAAATATTACATTTAATTTATTTTTGCATGTTTTTTAATCCATACCATTAGAACAATAGATAAAAGTTGTTTATGTGATATTAAAACAATATATTTTATCTTACATAAATTAAATATATATATATATATATATATATATATATATATATATATATATATATCTACATATATAATATGAATTTCTTAATATTATTCAAATGAAAAAATAACAAAATAATATAGTCTGTATTATGTACGAGCATGGAGACTAGTATACATAAAAATACAAAATAAATGTGCTGAAATAAATGTGTATTGTATATTCACATTATCTTTATTGATATTTTAGTTTGGTGATAGGTGTTTTAAGTATATTCTAAAGGTAATAATGGTGCATGATAGTAACATTTCGAAATTTTAAACTAACCTAGAAGTCTAATACTCTTTCTACCAAAAAAAAAAAAAGAAAAAATTAGAAGTCAATTTAATTACCAAGCTGTAACTCAAAACTCTGAACTCTAAACTGTCATGAATTTATTTAACTTTAGCGTTGAGTACATAGTGATTAGTCAGTATGATTATGCAGGGTGCAGTCAGGAAATGTAATCAAAATCAAACCACTTGATTTAGTTTGGTTTAAGTTATTAATTGTAGCTAAGTTTTTAAAAATTTTCTGCCATTATTTAAAAATTGTGTTTAAAGTATTTATTGAATTATTAGATCCTATTTTAATGTCAATAGTTTTCGTAAGTATCATATTAATATAGTGCGGGATATGTTTTTAAGAGTTTTCTTTCTTAATTTGATTGAATAAATAACTATTTGTTATAAATATATTAAAATATATATTGAATGTCCCTTATAATTTTTTGTACATGTACACAACCCTTTGCTACTCATATCCATCTAGTTCATTGTATATTCATCATGTATTTTATCATTCATTGTATATCCATCATGTATTTTATCAACTACATGTATTCTCTAACCTATAAATAGGCATAAGTATGAGTTCATTGAGATAGATTTTGAAATAAGAAAATTCTTCCTCTTTCTATTTTGTTCATCTATCATATAATTTTATAATACGTTATCAACACGAGCAAATTCTGAGTAAGGCTTTTCATCGGAAAAATATTTTATCACCTCTTATAAGGCAATATTTTCAGGAAGTCAGGTACGTATATACATTCTTGAACTATAGTATTTGGCAATATGGAGTTTAGTTGTATATATATGGCAGTATCAATTAGTCATTTCATTTTAAATAAAAATTTCGTTTGTATATTTGTTGAATATATATACCGGAGTGATATATTTGTTACTTATGTAGTTTTATGAGTTATAAATTTAATTTTCGTGTTTACACGTATGCATGCTATATTCTAATTTAATATTGATTTAAATGAGTTTAGTGCTTACAACAGAAATACCATATCTCAACTTTTACATATTATAGTATATATATATAATTGAAACAAGTATACCGTGTCTATGTGATTTTTTTTTATGTTTTAATGTGTACAAATATGAAATCTTGCGTGTATTTTTTTTTTATACTCATTATTAAAATATTAATATTGATTCATGTTCAATTCACATAGTTTCGGAAATAATAAAAATTAATAATTCATATGGATATGAAATTTTGTAATCCAATTTATATATATATATATATATATATATATATATATATATATATATATATATATATTAAATTGGTAAGTTATTATATATAGATAATTGATTTTTAATATCCCTGACCAATTTAACAAATGTTTACTAATAAGAAAATTTTATTAGTTTGATAGTTTATATTCACATTTATCATGTTATGTTATATTATAGTATAACTAGAATTTTATGGTGTGTTGTTAGTATATTCATCCACTAAAATTATATATGTATGAATAATTACTTGCATATCTTAATTATGATCGGTGTAGCATGTCTAATTTATATGACTATTATTCAGTTCGGTATGTTTGAAAACTCGATAAATATTAAAATTAGAAAGCATAAATTTTTTCACTATCTGACTATATAATTATTTTTATAGTATTCTCGTCATGTCAAATCTAGCCAAACTTGAATTTGAGGCTCTTGATATCACCGGAAAAAATTATCTAGCATGGAAATTAGATGGTGAAATTCATTTGGATGCTCAAAGTCTAGGTGAAACAATAAAAGCAAAAAATACTGAATCAATCTCAAACCGTGCTAAAGCTATGATTTTTATCCGTCGCCATCTCCATGAAGGGTTAAAATCTGAGTATCTTACTGTGAAAGATCCATTTGAACTTTGGCAAAACTTGAAAGATAGATATGACCTCAAAAGACTGTCATTCTTCCCAAAGCCCGTTACAATTGGATACATTTGAGGCTACAAGATTTTTAATCTATCAGTGATTATAACTCCGCACTTTTCAAAATAACCTCTCAGTTAAAACTATGTGGAGAGAAAATTACAAAAAAAGATATGTTGGAAAAAACATACTCAACTTTTCCTGCTATTAGTGTGCTCCTGCAGCAGCAATACTGAGAAAAGGGTTTCACAAAATATTCAGACTTAATCTCTTACTTACTTGTAGCCTAACAGAACAATGAACTACTAATGAAGAATCATGAGGCCCGCCCAACTGGCTCTACTCCTGTGCCTGAAGCACATATGACAAAACTTAATAATTATGGGCGTGGGCGTGGCAATGGACAAAGCCATGGCCGAGGATATCCTTGTGGTCGCAGATGTGGTCGTAGTGGTCCAGGTCGTAACTTATCATTTAAAGGTAAGAAAGCAAATCACCACCCGAAGTGGAACAAAAATGAAAAATAGAAAGATGGACAGAAGAATCTTGAAAATGTTTGTTATCGTTGTGGTATGAAAGGCCACTGGTCGCGTACCTATCATACACTAAAACATCTAGTTGAGCTCTATCAAGAATCTCTGAAGGAAAAAGGAAAGGGAATCAAGACAAATCTGGCCGTTCACAGAAATGATGAATATAACTCACCTAAAATGGCCATTTGGAGGGGTCTGATTTTTATGGATACCTTGATGGAGATATAAAAGGAGACGAAAATAATGCATGACATAAAATGACTCACTTATATGTTATAAAATGGTTCCCTTATATGTTTGAACTTGCATGACAATTTTGTTGTATTTATTTGTTAAATGCTCCCTATTTTTATTATGTTTTGAACAAATTGTTTACTGATATCAATGTTATGTTGTTTCCTTCATTTAGTTCTTCTTTTATATAACGTACTATGGAAGTTGCCTACGCTGGAAGCAAATTTAAAGGAAAAGATATTTTTCTCGTCGATAGTGCTACTACTCATACGATCCTTAAACGTATAAACAATTTTTCATATTTAAATACTTGTAAAGCATATGTTTGTACTATATCCGGGAGTACAAAACTGATTGAAGGCTCCGGAAGAGCCATTGTTTTCCCAGTGAGATGGCCTAGAACTTGTAGAAGGGGGGTTGA
>CM025780.1:27992368-28065522 GCA_014636745.2 Centella asiatica | reverse complement strand
TAAGTATTCTAAAGACAATCATCATCAAATGTTAATAAAACCTAACAGCCATTCTGTTGTTGTCTGGAGGGATAAAACTTACCATAAATAATGCATTGTTCTCTCCAAGGTCATAAAGAAATTTATTAAGTTTTAAAGATATTCAGAGTAATGGTTTTCATATTGAAACCACAAATATAAATGGAAATGAATTTTTTTACATCACACACAATCTTTCGGGTAAGAAAAATGTTGTTGAAAGATTATCTGCATTTTCTTCCGGATTGTACTATACACATATCAATTCAATTGAGACACATGCCACAGTAAACCAGAAGTTTACTAATAATGATGATTTTAGAATTTGGCATGATCGATTGGGGCATGCAGGATCGATTATGATACGGAGAATTATCAAAAATTCACATGGGCATTCACTGAAAAATCAGAAGATTTTTCAGTCGAAAGAATTCTCGTGTGCTGCTTGTTCTGAAGGCAAGTTAATTCTCAGACCATCTCCAGCTAAAATTGGGTTTGAATCTCCCAGATTCTTAGGACGTATCCAGGGTGATATATGTGGGCCCGTTCACCCATCTTGTGGACCATTTAAATATTTTATGGTTCTAATTGATGCATCTACTATATGGTCACATGTATGTTTGTTATCATCTCGTAACTTGGCATTTGCGAGATTATTAGCTCTAAATAATCAAATTAAGGGCACAGTTTCCTGATTATACAATAGATACAATTCGTTTGGACAATACTGGAGAGTTTACATCGCATGCCTTTAATGCGTATTGTCAATCAATTGGAATAAATGTTGAATATTCTGTAGCTCATGTTCACACATAAAATGGTTTGGCTGAATCATTCATTAAAAGACTCCAATTGATAGCAAGGGCAATGATCATCAGAACAAATCTCCCCGTCAGTATCTGGGGGCATGCCATATTGCATGCAGCAACACTTGTACGCATCAGGCCAACAAGTTATCATAAATTCTCTCCTATCCAACTAGCTTCTGGACATGAGCCAGATATCTCATATCTTAGAATTTTTGGATGTGTAGTATATGTGTCAATTGCCCCACCAAATCGCAGTAAGATGGGACCTCAGAGGAGATTGGGAATATATGTGGGTTATGAGTTTCCCTCCATTATAAAATATCTTGAACCATTGACCGGAGATTTGTTTACAGCTCGATATTCCGATTGTCATTTTGATGAGACATTATTCCCGAAATTAAAGGGAGACAATAAAATATTCCCAAATTCAGGGGGAGAGAATAAGAGGCTGGATAAAGAACTCATATGGAATGCATCGTCATTAAATCATCTTGATCCTCGTACAAGTCAATGTGAACAAGAAGTTCAAAGAATAATTCATTTGCAAAAAGGTTGCAAACCATCTACCAGATGCATTCACTAACACAAATAGAGTGACTAAGTCACATGTACCAGTCGTAAATGCTCTCGTTAAAATTGATGTCCTAGTAGGACAACTAATAAAGCAAGTGAGTCTATGGCACGCCAGAAGTGTGGTAGACTGATCGGTTCCAAAGATAAAAATTCACGAAAAAGAAAGGGAACCAATAAAGATGATGATGCCCAAATGGTTGAAATAGATACACCTGCAGAGACTTTTGACATAGTTGATAAAACTCCAGAAGAGATTCAGGTACCTGAAAATAAGAAAAATCTTATAGAAAATGAAGAGATCTCGATAAACTATGTTGTCACAAAAATAAGATGTAAATGAGAGAATATAGTCGTCGACAATATTTTTGCATACAATGTAGCGCAAGATATTATGGATGAAATCAAGGATCATGAACCACAATCTGTCGACGAATGTCGACGTAGAAGTAATTGGCCAAAATGGAAAGATGCAATCTAAAAGGAATTGAGCTCACTTGAAAAACATAGGGTTTTTGGACCTATTATCAAAATCCCTGAAGAGATAAAACCCGTTGGATATAAATGGGTGTTTATACGTAAACGAAATGAGCAAAATGAAGTTACAAGGTATAAAGCGCGTCTTGTTGCACAAGGTTTTTCACAAAGACCTGGTATTGATTATGAAGAGACATATTCTCCGGTCATGGATGTAATTACATTTCGATTTCTTATGGGTCTCGCAACAAGTGAAAAATTAGAAATGCGCTTAATGGATGTCATTACGGCATATTTGTACGGTTCCCTTGACGCCAATATATACATGAAAATCCTCGAAAGATTTCAAATGCCTGAAGTATATAAATCAACCCCTCGAGCACTTTATTCAATTAAGTTATAAAGGTCCCTATATGGGTTAAAACAATCGGGGCGCATGTGGTACAATCATTTGAGTCAATATTTATTGAGGGAACAATACAAAAATGACCTTATATGTCCATGTGTCTTCATAAAAAGGTCGGGACCATCATTTGCCATAGTTGTGTATGTTGATGACATCAATATAATTGGGAATCCTGAAGAGATTCAGAAAACAGCAGATTACTTGAAAAATGAATTTGAGATGAAAGATCTCGAGAATACAAATATGTGCCTTGGACTACAGATTGAACATACAGTCAGTGGGGTGTTTGTTCATCAAACAAATTATACAAGAAGGGTCTTACAACGATTTTACATAGGTAAAACTCATCCGTTGAGTTCTCCTATGGTTGTTCAGTCACTTGATTCTGAAAAGGATATTTTTAGACATCGACAAGATAACAAAGAGATTATTGGTCCTGAAGTACCATACCTAAGTGCTATTGGGGTATTGATGTATTTTGCAAATAATACAAGACTCAATATAGCATTCTCAGTAAATTTGTTAGCAAGATATAGTGCAGCTCCAACTCGTAGATATTGGAATGGAGTTAAACATTTACTTCGTTATCTTGGATGAACAGTTGATTTGGGTTTATTTTATCCTTATGATTCAAAGTCACAACTAATCGGATATGCAGATGCAAGTTATTTATCTGATCCACACAAATCACGATCTCAAACAGGTTATGTATTTACATATGGTGGTACAGCAATTTCTTAAAAATCTGTAAAACAAAGTTTAGTTGTTACTTCTTCTAACCATGCAGAATTACTTGTAATACATGAAGCCAGTCCAGAATGTGTTTGGTTAAGGTCAGTTTGTCAACATATTCGAGGATCATGTGGCATGCAAGATGATGCAGAAAACCCAACAACATTGTTTGAAGATAATGCATCTTGTATAATTCAGTTAGAGACAGGCTACATCAAAGGCGATAGAACAAAACATACTTCCCCAAAATTCTTCTTCACACACGAGCTTCAGAAGAAAGGCATTGTTGATGTCAAACAAATTCGTTCGAGTAAGAATCTTGCAGATTTGTTCACAAAGGCACTGCCTACGACAACATTTGAAAAACTTGTGCGCAAGATTGGGATGCGTCGACTTAAGGACTTGAAGTAATACGATTTACTTTCAAGAATGTGTACTCTTTTTCCTTTCTAGAATTTTTTTTCCCATTGGGTTTTTGTTCTAGAAAGGTTTTAACGAGACACAATCCTTAGAGAGGGACATCCAGGGGGGAGTGTTATAAATATATTAAAATATATATTGAATGTCCCTTAGAATTTTTTGTACATATACACAACCATTGGCTCCTCATATCCTAGTTTATTGTATATCTATCATGTATCTTATTAACTACATGTATTCTCTAGCCTATAAATAGGCATGTGTATGAGTTCATTAAGATAGATTTTGGAATAAGAAAATCCTTCCCCTTTTTATTTTGTTCATCTATCATATAATTTTATAATACTATTTTAGTTGTTAGGGATATGAATATTTCAATAAAACTAGACTATCTAAAATTTTTAAAAATAATATTTATTTTCAAGTTGAAAATATATCTACAAAATATAATTTTATAACTATCGTTACACGTAGTGCAAAGTTGAAAATATATCTATAACTTTATAATTGAAAAATATCAACAAAATATATTAGATGTTATATTTACAAGTAATAAGTAAGTGGAGTTTGATTCGATTATTCCAAGATATTAACTGAACATGGTTATCGAGTGCGTGGGTCAGTTATTTTTAATTTGTTTTTCTAATTTTTTTCAAATTTAATTGGGTTTTCGAATTTTTTTTCTTACTCCTATAGAGTACTGTTTATAATTAGTTTTCTACGTTCATTGAACTACATAAGCAGAAAAAGTGAAGCCCTATCCGCCAACCGAAAAAGAAAAAGAGAGAGGGATCCAAGAAGCTTCGGAATTTAAATTACTTTATACGGGAACATTTTAACCATATAAATGAAGATATAAATTAAAAAGAAACATTTCACAATTCACGAAATTGACATAAGAAGACAATACTTAACTGTTTATTTGTTCAGTTTATACTTAATTTTTTTAATTTTTACCACAATTTCATATTTATTCATTAAGAAAATTTGTTTCACTCGGTTTAACTTTATTACTATCCTCTATTCCAAAAGTAAAAATATATTTTGACTTTTTGAATTAAACGAGATCAAGTTAAATTCTAAATTACTATCAATTAAATTGATTATAATTGATGTAATTATTATATTCTTAAAGTTTATAACAAAAACCTTTCATCACAATATAATTTGTATCCAAAATTTTTATAGATTACATGAATTTTGAAATCCAACATGTCATCGTTTGATCAAAAAAATCAAAACATATTTTTTATTTTGAAACAGAGGAGTAATAGATAAATTCGAGTCAAGTTCAACTTAGTTTCGTTTACTTAAAGCCCGACTTAAAAATATTGTTAAAATAGCTTAACGTATCCTTATTTTAAAGCCCAAGACTTCCATTGACCCATATTAGGGTCGGTTAAAATATATACCCAAACAATGGGAGCATAAAAGGGCAGAATAAGATGGATCTACGGTCATTTTATTAAGTGGAAAATTTGTGAAAGACATTATAGATGGATCTACGGTCATTTTATTATACTCACTTCGTTTTTAATATCTGACATTTAATTTTTTAATTTTTTTAATAATATTTGTCACTTAATATTTATATGTAAGATTTTTTCACATGCAGTTTATTAAATTATCCTTATAATACATAAGGAGTATTTAATATTTCCAATACTACTTAAATAAGGAGAAATTTTGTCAAAATATATTATTAAATTTAGCTTTCGTAATAATAGTTAGATGTTAGTTATTGAAAAACATATGAAGTACATTATTGCTTTGTCGTTCTTATATTATACAAGGTAACTATCATTTTGTTACAAAAATAATAAAATCGTAAATTTTTTCACTATATAATGCAGATTAACAAGAGTATCGTGTATCTTTTCTATTAAGAGCCATCCTTATGTTTTGTAAATATACAAATAAAATTGCTTGAAATTAATATATCTCAACCGAATCAAAATTTTATTATTGTCTCATTAAATAAGTCTTTTTCTACTATACATAGATGTTAATAAATTGCTAATTGCTACGTTCGTATATAATATAAAAAAAAACTTTGTATTTTTTTCGATGCATAACCATAAATATTTCCTATCTCTACTATATAATCAACTGTATTAAATTTGGTTGAGGGTTGAAAGGAAGCATTAAAGACGGCAAATGGAAATGACTTTTAGATTGGACAAATAAATCCTCTAAAATAACTGTACCAATGCTTTAGTTGAGAATCCATTCTATCAAGTATTTATCTACACAACTGTTCGTTTTCATTCTCCCAACTAATTTAATTTCTTGGTTACTGACTATTGATATTTCCAATGATATTTATAAATTAGTCATAAAGTATTACTCCCTTCTTTTATATTTATATACTTTCTCTCTTTTTTTTACTTGTCATTTTGAAGAAAAATAAATTTATTAAAAGATACATTAATTTTATATTCAATTAACTAAAAAGGTATAAAAGTTCAGTACTACTCTTTGAAAATTTATTGGAAATAATAAAAGATAAATAATTTAATTCTACCTTCATTCCAAAATGCATGATATTTAACTTTTTTTTAATGTAATTTTACATGAAATTTAGTACATGTTAAGTATTTTATAAAATTTTAATTTTTATATCATATTAATATTCATTTAAAATATTTTTAGTTTTTGATTTTGATTTTTATTTTGAAAAAATAAAATTTTTAACGCATATTAAGTTTTATCTAAAAATACGTGTAAAAAATCAAATGTCATGTATTTTAGAATGGAAAGAGTACTAAATGTAATGATAATATAAAAAATTAAGTCATTAATGTTTCATTGGAATTTGCAAGGGACAAGTATTTATGACTTAATTTTTTATATTTTTCTTACATTTAACACTAATTTGTATCTCTTTCATTATTTTTAATATTTCATCCATTTTTTATTAGTGGTACCTTTTTTAATTTAAAACACATAGACCAAGACAAATGATTAATAAGTACAATCACATTAAATTTATTGTTACTATACCATATTTTCCCTTATTTAATTTGCATAGATAAGAGAGATTCTCATATTTTTATTAAAATATGTAAAGAGTTAATTTTGTCTTTCTCTTAAAGTGTGAGAAAAATAAGTAAAAAAGAGAGAGTACCAAACTCTAAAACCACATGGAGTAACTTTCATATTAAGGACAATATTGAACTTTTATAACTTTTTTTGATCAATTAGACATAAAATTAATGTATTTATTAATAAGCGTATTTTTCCCCCTAAAATGACATGTAAAAATATAGCAGAAAGAGTACCAAACTAATTACTTATAAAACATAGGGAAAACATATTTGACAGTTTCCGAACTATATCAATTTGCGGATTTGGTCCCCAAATTTTTTTCGCAACTTATTTGGTATATAAACTTTTTAAAACATGCGCAATCAGTAAATTTTGTCAATATCTCGTTAAATCTGACAGAAAATACACTAATGTGAGTCATACATTTAATTTTTAGTCTTTATTTTATTAAGAAATTCTCTTTGAAAATTCCCAACCAAATTTGCAAAGTTATTATAACTCGAGAACAGCGGAAAAAAAAATTTACATATAATATAAACCAATCATTTTATTACATGTGCGAATCGCATGAGTGTATTTTCTATCAAATTTAACGAGTAATTGATGAAATGTCTTGATTGCACATATTTTTAAAAGTTTGTGACAAGTTGCAAAAAAGTTCGGAAACCAAATGTGTAAAACTGATATAGTTTAGGGACCATTGACAAGGTTTTCTAAAACATAAGATGAAATTCAATAATTTATTGTTTTTATTTTTGTTTTGTAATTGACTTTCAAGAGATAGTTATTCTGGTTGTTGGTTTTCTGTTTTGTCAAAAATTAATAGAAAAAGTAAATAATAAAAAACATGTTAATTAACTTGTGATATGCTTGGCCTTGTATCAGATTACATTATTTTTCTATTGCAAAAACAACTCTCCAATAAGTGTAGCTGACCTTGCACTTTGACTGAAAATCAATAACATGTTATTTCCAGGTCATATTCTGCGAAATCTTATTCAACACTTTTGGTGCTACACTAATGCTCTCTTAGTAACCGGTTCCAACGGCTACATATAAGTTTATTATATGTAATTATGTATGTGTACAAAAATATGTTTATATATATCTAAATGTATTAAATATTCTGCCTTCTGAAAAGTTGTCTCATTTCAATTTTCTTACACTCAAATTCTGAAATTTTAAATTTAGCGGGCATATAAAATTCATAACGTTCAAAAAGCAATAGTCCATTCATCCAAATTTAATTATCGTCTTGCGAATTTATACACTTCTTAAGAAATAATAATAATTAATGTTATTATTTTGTAATTAATATTAATATAAAACTACTTCTTTACCTTTGTCTATGATAAATGCTATAGAAATTAAAAACAAAATTGGTACGTTACGTCCAAGAGTAATTTCGTAAAATACACTTCTAAATTTTTATTGAATATCATATTTGACAATTATTTTTGGGTAAATGAGAAAACCAAATATAACAAATACTTATGGACTCACTAATAATTAATCAAAAAAATTTATTCCAAACTTTTAGACTTCCAAATGGCGGCAGTAACTTTAGTTGTCAGCGCGTCCCAACTAAGGGTGTATGCTAGAATTTGCAAACTAAACAAGAAACTTAATTTTGCACTACTGAGTCGTTGCTCGACTAATAACAGAGTTTTTCTTCGGCTGCAACTATCATTTTGATTTTGTTTGTTTTGGCTTCAAATTTGGAGCTATAATTAAAATTTTTAATTTCAAATTTTAAGTACGATATTTAATTTCATACATTTTGATATAATGTGTGGTATTGGCGAGTTGTATATCCTTGCAATACGGGTAAATAATGACCTTATAATTTGGAACAAAAGAACTAGAGAGAGTTGTACTTAAAGTTGTATAATATTGTTAGCATTAAGCTAAATTTCAAATTAAGTCATAAAAATATGGGGTCACAGAGCGAGAAACCCCATCCCCACATTATGCGGATCACTGTCTCATCATGCCTACCCACCCAGAGAGATACTGTGAAAATTGTAACTTAGATTCATACACAAGTGAATAGATGTAAACTATAACTGCTGATAGCAGCCAATGAAAGTATAATTAAGACAGCATTTAGATTGGAGTTCATGAAATCCATTTGTAACACACAATAAAACATGATCAACAACAATCTAACTACGAGCACAAAATGAAAATTCAAATAAAAAGAAAGAACAACAAATGAACATTAATCAAATCCTACTTAATTTTCATCAACAAATCCCCACTCTTACTTCTCTCTAACTTCCCTTTCTTAAAAGGGAAAAGAGGGGGAAGAACAGTGTTCTTCCCCTGCGTGCAAATAGGCACGTTTATCACCGGCCTTACTCTCAAACTAGCCGATCTAGTTCTCTCCAATCCCTTTTTAACCCTCTTCACATTCTTTTCTCTATTCCCAGCTCCCTCCTTCCCTTCCTCTGCATGCAAATCCACAAGTGAACTCACAGATGAAGACGAAGATGAAGAAGAAGACGGTGATAACGTAGACGGACGTGATTTTTTTAACCGCAGTAACTCTTTCCATAGAACAGTACATGTAGGTGGCCTAGGAGAAGGATCATCATCAAGAAACCAATTTACTGATCTGCCCTCCTCCTTGTTAATAACATTATTCGCTTCTGGTTTTGGTGGTTGTTCTTCTTTGAGACTAATGTTCTTGAGCTTTTCGCAGTTGTTTATTTGGCTAAAAGGAAGGAACTTTCCTTCGAAAAATAACTCATCAGCAGATAACATGGTGTTGCCATTGCTGGAGAGGAACTCGAAATCCTTGTTTCGTGATGATTTGTCTTGGTGTTTTGGGAGTTGAGGGCTAGGACAAATTGAGATGAAGTTGTTTTCGTCTAGAAAATCAGAGGAGAAAGATATACGAGGACTAGAGTTTTGCTCAACAGATGTTGAAGTTGCTTCAATGGTTTCTGAAGAAACCATGTTGAGAGAAAGGAAAGATAGAGGGTACTGTTGAGTTGTTTGAGCGAATATACATACATACATATATATATATATATATATATATGCACAGTTTGTATGCCACTAGAATAATATTCTTTCGTATGTCCAGATTTAATCGTACTAATTTGATTTTTCTTCATTAAATTGACCGAATTTAAAATTTAAATATTTTTTATATTTATTAGATAAAAACACATAATTATTACAGTAAATAAAATATATTAAATATATTATCAAAATCAATTTTATTAATTCTTAAAAATAAAATATATATATATATATATATATATATATCAAATTATGAGTTTTAAAATTGATCGAATTAATTTTTTAAAGTTAAAATGACAAATAAATCCAGATTAAGATAATAATGTCAAGTTAAAAATATTGTTAGAGAAATAAATATGTCTAAATAAACTTTTGCAACTTTTAGCGACCATCAGTTATTTTAATAATACTAATTGTTTCAGTCAATCGTGAAAATATCTTTCTTTCCTCTCAATAAATAAGTTAATGCTTCTTTTTTAAAAATGACACTTGATATATTTAATGAAAGTTGAACATTTGATATAGAGAAGAAAGACTTAACTCTAAGGCTAATTTTACATAATAATTAGTGCATTCTTGTATAGATTGAAAGAGTAATTAAGTACCAACATATTGTGAAATTCGAAATCTATGTAAATATATTAGAAAGAACGACTAACATTTAAACCCAACTTTAATCAGGATTAGTCTAAATTAAAATTAAAATTTATTGGTCTCAACACGCTTAACA
This sequence comes from Centella asiatica, assembly GCA_014636745.2. NCBI lineage: Eukaryota > Viridiplantae > Streptophyta > Magnoliopsida > Apiales > Apiaceae > Centella > Centella asiatica. The sequence continues at coordinate 28,055,282 of CM025780.1, read as the reverse complement.
ATAGAACTTTTGAGACTATATATACAAGTGTTGTCACACATGTGGTAAGCATAATTTAAGAACCAAATGGTCTGGCGAAGCCGAAACAGGTGAGGGAAGGTCGTGTTTGGAATATAGGAAGGACACATGGACACCTGGGGAGCCAAAGACAAGAACTTCATTTACTCTGTCTCATCCAAAATTAAATTTTATTTTAATTTTTTAAATTAAAAGATAATATATTAAATTTTAAATTTAATGTAAATTATATTTTAATCAAATAATATTATTGTAAATTATAATATTATAATGGTTGAATTGATAAAATTATCTAAATTGACATTAATTTAAAATTGAATAAATTTACGTACATAGTTAAATTTAAACTCATTCTCACGAATTATAATAAATTTTATCGTTTTGTTAATGTAGTCTAACGTCTGCCCCTTCCCAAATTAGAGTTTTAAATTTGTTCTGATAAAATGACATAATATACCAGCGTTTGTAAGAATAAATATGAATTTGACTATGCACGTAAATAAGTCTTTTAAAATTTAGTTATTTGACTTAAAGTCAAAACATATATTTTATTTTTCCTTTTATCTTAGAACATAGGATAATAGTTTTTTATCTCACTCTCTCTTCCTATGTGGATCAAATTCAATTTCATGTAATTAGATTTATTTAATATTGATTAAATCAAAATTTGATACTATAACTTAGTAAGAAGTATTATCATGCATATGCTATTATCTTAATAATCGTCCAATTCAATTCCGGCCTATTAGAAAGTTAACTTTTGTTTGGTAAGTAACGTTTTATATAATACATAAAACTTATTACTGGTTATTTTAAAGTTTAATAGTTCTTGTCTTTCGTGGTTAACGATTTCATTTTAATTTTAGAGTAGTATTTTTTTTTACAAGAAAAGAAGAAATATGATATATATCGGCTGAGAAAGATCGTCTAAAGTACAAAAAATTATCATAAAATTGAGTCGAGTTTACTTATTAAATAAATTGAGTTAGGTCGACTCAGATCAAATTGAGTTGAATTAATCATATATTACTTAACAAATAAAAAATTGTATTCGAGATTAGTTCGCTCAAGTAGTCGAGTGAAATCAAGCTGAAAACGAATTGGACACTATAAATTAATTGAGTTGAATTTTATAAATTAAAATCAAGTCGAGTCTAAATTGTTAAATGAATAAAAAATTATATTTACAATCAATTTATTTACCAATTTAAATCGAATCAAATCAAATTTTAAACAAATTAAATCGAATACAATAAATAAATGAGCAACTCAGTTAATTTACTGCACCGGTCAAGTGGAGATTTTTATCATTTTCTTGAGAAAAGAGAAAAATCCAAGTAGGTTTGCCTCTTTAAATTGGGAGCAAATTAAATTTAATAGGTGTGGAATAGTCAAAGATAATTTGGTTGTCTGTCACGCCCCTGATTTTTTCACTTAAAGATTTGATAGTAATTAATTCATGAGTGATGTGCTACTAAACACGTGGTTACATACTTACACGAGCTTTATATATTTGTTGACATGTGGACAGCCCATTTATTCCTTCAAACTGGAGATACTCCTCAGTGATCATTCACCCTAACCTAACATTGACGGTTTGCAACTTGTATATACTACCAATTGTTTAGTTGTCATGAATAGACATGTATTTGTTTATTTTGATTTAAATTTAAAATTTTATAGTATAATTTTATATTATATAAATTTAAAATTTTATATGATAGTCGTAATTTAAAATATCTAAAATTTAAGTTTAAAACAACTGTACATGCCAACAACAAAATATGAATTCATGGTTAGATATTACGGGTCATTTCACTATCATGTTGAGTATCAAATTTTGATCTAAATATTTGTGCATAATCTTGGTGCGTGTTGTGTCAATCTATGTGAGTATAGTATATTTTACGAGACTTTTAATTTATTCTTTTTTGAAATTATTTTTTGAGGAAAACAAGTGGAAATAACTCAATAAGTGAGTGTTATGGAGTAATTAATTAAGAGAAAGAAAGAGGTGACTGAAGAGAGAATTGAAGCTGCAGAGGTAAAGATGAGCCAGAGCCATTGACCAGGACACAAACTTTAAATCAAAGTATGAATACAAGTAGTAGTAATTAATTAAATTGAAGATGATTTTGGAGGGGACCATAACTTGTAGTAATTAATTCAATTGAAGTTAATGTTGGCGGGGACCATATATATATATATATCGCGTAGGTAATATAGCAAGCTCAGATTAATTATTGGAGGGAGAGGAGATGGACCTGCGTGCTTCCTTGCAAGGCCCAGCTGTTAACGTGTACTCTCTCTTATTTATTTGCCTTTAGATGTTTGTACCGTTAAATTTGGATAAAGTAATAACGGATAAAATAATAATTTAGATTATATAATAATTTTTTTTGGTCCTAACTTAAGCCAATAGATTAAAGTAATAACTTCGTTAAATGCATGTAATAATTAAAAAAATAAATTCTTAAGAATCCAATAAAAATGTAAAATAATAATTATTGGATTATATATATATATATATATATATATATATATTTTATAAACTAAATCTTTCAAACTTATAATAATCATTTCTTTTGAAAATATGCATCTATAACTAATTGTTTTTTCTTCCCACCTAAACCAAAATAAACTTAATCGTTAATTTTGTCGTAGAATATACACAACTTTCCTAGAACATACACAGCTTCGTGAATATTTTGCTCGTATTGTAGCATATAGTTGCTTAAGATAACTATTGTTTGAAATGTCTCTTTTGATTACACATTTGGGACAACGCTGCTATCATCTAGTTTTGGATCATTCTCATCATCGTTAATGTTCATTACCAATTGAATAATTTCTTCATCTATAGATGATTTCATAATTGCATCATTCTTGCTAGGATAGTTCAAACGATATTCAACACCCATCATATTTCTATAGCATAAATTAGAGATGACATCATTTAATTCTTGAATACCTTCATTTAATTCACTAACTTCTGGTTCGGGAACATCATTTTCTTTTGACCGAATTTTGTAATGCTGAAAATAATTCGCAATTGTTGTTGTTTTCACATCAAAATTCGAAGTCATGTTAGCAAAATTGATAGCTTCCAAGATATTATTTTTTTCAAGATTTAGAGCTTTAACCTCGAGTCCTTGATGCTAGAATAAAAATGTAGAGACTTGTAGGAATAAAAATAACTTTTATTAATGAACTTTGAATGCTCAAATAATCTCAGCATCACATGGTTGGATCTTAGACGTCATGTTTGGAGGTAAGAAAAATAACTCTACATTTCTCAGGCTTTTAACTATCTTTGGATGAGCTGGACAATAGTCTATTATTAAGAGAACCTTCTTGCCATTCATTCTTTTATCAAACCAACTAACTAATTCTTGAAAAAGCAAATCAGTCATCCAAACTTTCTTGTTGGATCGATACATGCAATTAAGATTGTTCATGTTCACATTTCTAAAACACCTAGAATTTGTATACTCACCAATAATCTAAAGTGGTACTTTATCAGACCCGTCACCATTACAACAAATAATAATAGTAATTCTCTCCTTGTCTTTTTCGCTCCTTACAAGCTGCTTGGTAGCAAGTGAATGATCAACTTCCAATCGGTAAAATAATTCAATTTTATCCATATTATAAATATTTTTCAACTAAAATTTGTCTAGTTTTGACTGTATTCTAGGTAAATCATTTTTAATGTTCTCCATGACAACTAAACCACTTTCACCAAAATATAGGTAATATTTGATTTCATATCTTTCCTTGAAACGTTCTAACCATCTACTAAAAAAGTTGAATTTTGAATTAGTTTCACCATACATTTTTTGTAGAAACTTTTTTGCTTTTTCTTAGTTAATTTCTCTCGATATGTTCACTTTCTCTTATTTTTGAAGAAACCACTCATACAAAACATTCTCTAAATTAGGATATTTTGCCGATTTATGCCTTTTAACATTGTTATTTTTCATCTCTTCTGCCAAATATTTCAATGCTCTTTTGAGAGTATTTGATATTATTGATTGACTAATGGTTAAATCAAACTTTTGTTTCACTCATTTTTGCATATTTTTTTGATTAATAGTTGGATTCTTTTTTTTATGTCCACATATTGAACTCCTGATTTTATCAGTTAAAATTGATTTTTTTTATATCTTTCAACTAATGAAAAGAACTTTGGGAAGAAGACATTGTACTTTGAATATATTTTTCAAATATCTAACTTTTACAGGTAAAATGAAATATTTTCATTTGCTAGGCAACATGAACTTAGTTTTTAAGGAAATTAACTTTCATTAAAAATATTTATTTTTTTAGATTTAAATAATATAGGTAAAATACTAGTTTTCATTTACGATTGTACATGTACTTAGTTTTTAGAAAAATTAAATTTTACTAAAATTTTTGAGATTTTATAGATTCAAATATTAATTTTGATTTTTATTATCACATACAATGTATATATTTATATTAAAAAAAATTATCTCTAAGATAATAAATATTAATTTATCGATAAATTAATAATTTATTCATTTATCGATAAATAAATAATCTCGCTAAATGAATATTTTTTTTCGATTTCAAACATATTACTTTATCGAGATTTAACTGTACAATACTCTCTTTGAAATTTACGGATATTAAGAGTTATTCATTAGTTAAAATTGATAATTAATTGTAACTCTAAATTACACTATTATTCTTACAATTATTAAGTTAAATTGTCACTTTTTTAATTAGAATGTATGTTTCCCATAAAAAATAAATAAGGGTAATGTAATAAATTTATTCATTCATTTGTCTAGATCTCACAATGTATCAATTAAAATAAAATTTTAACAAATCTTAAAACGACTATTATTATAAACTTGATAGAGTATTTTGTATTGTACCTGACAAATAAGTATGATTCATGGGTAATTGGTAATTGTTAATGATTAATGGATTGTAAATGGGTTGAATCATAAATAAATCATTTTAATTGGGTAACAAGTGGTTGGGTAAAATAGATATGAGTTAAACCCATAAACCCCATATATGACCCATTTGATTAAAAACTAAAATAAATAAAATCTATTTAGTTATTGATGATTTTAATTAATTTTTTAAATTAAACTATGAGATTAATAATTCATGGATGTATTGAACTCATATATGGATTATTAAACACAAATTTTTGTTTCACATGAAGTAACAATATAACGATGCAATGACAGATACACGAGATTTATTTTCATTTTCATTAACTGGATAACTGGAATGTGTTATTACCAAAGAAGCAAGCACTAGCACAAAATTAAAAATCTCCACCTGACGTGCTTTAGTTGAAGACAATATATTTATATATTGCCTTTTGATTTTAAAAAAGAGAGAAAATAATGTATTTGAGTATTGTAGAAAGAGGAAAGAAAATGTATACTTTATGAATTTCAAGTTTTGTTTATATTTTCTTATGGGGGAATTGGAATGACTTTTACCGCCCGGTTTACTTTAAAATTCAAAAATTTTAAAACTTTTATTCCATATAAGGGTATTTTTGTAAATATAATAAATAGTAACTTATAATAATAATTTACAAAATATTTTAAAAATAATAATTTATAAATAATAACGTATGAAAAAAAATTATATTTATATGGAATAATTTCAAAACATGAAAGTTTTAAAGAATTTTAAACTTTGAAATGTATCTGCACAAGATTTGCCCAAGAAGCAAGCACACGTATACAAACTCCTGTACAGCAGCAGTAAGGTCCAAATTGATTGATATTCGATATATATATTTTCTTGTTATGTATATCGTCACGCCTATTTGTTCAAGACACGATACGATGGACGGAAAAGATGCGGGAGGAAAGTCTGCTCTATAGAGTATATAAAAGATAGATAAATGAATAACTCACAAATGATTTGGATAATTACCCACTTAGTTTAATATTCATTTGATTCATTATCCACTTATGATTCACTAAAATAAATAGATAACTTAATCCATTAAATCATAATTTAATGAGTTATTCAACTCATCTGTCAGGTATATTTTATATGTTCCAGTATATATATATAGTAGGTTTTATTTTTTAAAATGTGTATGATTCATTTTTTAAATCAGTTCTCCGTGAATAGAATATGTGTGCAGATTGACTTGCGATAAAATAGTATATAGTGAAGTTAATTGTCCTCGTCTTCTTGATCCTCGATTGAGATTATAATTTGGTCGCGGTTCAAGTTTAGTTCAAGTTGACTCAATTATCAATCTTGAATACGAAAATGTTTGATTTTCGATTGTTTGATCAAACATGTTTTTGAATTGTAAACATCTTAATCTAATTTGATAAAGTTTGTGAACAATTTGAGTTCAAATATAGTTTTAATTATTTTTCAAATATTGTAATATTAAGTTTTAGGAATTTAAAATATTCTTTTTATATAAAGTTATAATTTTATATATAGGGGATGATTCATAAGTTGTATTACTTATGGGTCTTTCATAACTAAAACAAAAAACACAGTTGGATTGTTAATCCAACGGTTGTAAATAAAAAATAAAAAATTGATGTATCTGTCACTATTAGTAGCCTGAATTATCCCATAACTAACACAAATTATGAATCATTCTCATATATATAATATATATATATATATATATATATGGAGGCCGATCTATAGCTAACGTTAGCTGTGGAGTCTTTCGTAGCTAACACATTTATAACCGTTAATCGAATAATCTAACGCTGGAGATCAAACTTAAAAATTAGAAAAATCCCTTCCGCCAGTCTTACTAGCGGAAGACAAAAAAAAAAAACAAATTTAGCCTTTCCGCCAGTAAGACCGACGGAAGGCAAAAAAAAAAAAAAAATTTGGCCTTTCCGCCAGTAAGACTGGCGGAAGGCAAAAAAAAATAAAAAAATTTGGTTCTTCCGCCAGTAAAACTTAATCGTTTTTGAAACTGGATAACGTTAATTTAATTGGATGAGTATGAAGAATTTTTTTTTTTCTTTCCACTAGTCTTGGCAGAAAAGCCAAATTTTTTCTTTTTTTTTTGCTTTCTGCCAGTCTTACTGGCGGAAAGACTAAATTTTTTTTTTCTGCCAGTTTTACTGCCGGAAAGGCCAAATTTTTATTTTTTTTTGCCTTCCGCCAGTCTTATTGGCGGAAGGAAAGGGATTTTTCTAATTTTTAAGTTTGATCTCCAACATTAGATTATCCGATCAACGGTTATAAATGTGTTAGTTACGAAATACTTTCACAACTAACGTTAGATATGAATCGGCCCATATATATATATATGTAAATCACTTACGTGGCATAACGGTTGTTATAAGGTGTGAAGCATTTGTTAGGTCTAAACGGTGTGACAACACCCAATAAAATTCTCTATCCTCGTAAAATCTCAATATACTAACATTTTTATGAAATAACTTTCATTTAATTGTTTCTATATAATTTTAACCACTTTACTCGTCTACTTGGACAACATAGTCTAAAGTTCATAGGTGCATTCCGATTTAAAATGCAATTACTTTATTATGTTTTTCTTTCAACGCCATAAGTTAGTATTTTACAAATATATAATTTTGTATATTGCAAATAGATCCTTTATAACCTACACTATAGGTCTTTGAAAATTGATGTTTGATCAGACGAGAGTCTAACGCCTAACCCCCCTTAAAAGTAGTAATTATGTGAATGACTAGTCAAATATTATGCAGTCATTTTAAGCCGTATAAATTATTATTATTATTATTATTTCGTATTTTATAAAACCATAAATTTAGTAACACATTTACATATCAAATGATAACATTAAAAGTTTTTAGGACTTATACGATGCTTTAAGAAAAAAAAAAAAGAAACAAATTTAAGAAGTGAGTGAATAATATATATATAAAAATGTCTATAGTATATATATATTGGTAAATAAAAGTTTAGGTGAGAGGAGGTTCTCTAGTTCAAGGCTAGGACATGTCATCGGACTTACAGTGGTACTTACAAATTACTCACAACTTACAGTGGTACTTACAGATTACCCACAACTAAGAAGGACGATTAGTAAGACTCGAACTTTCAATCTAATGAGAACGATTGCTGAGTGTTATTAGTTGAAACAATCTTCATTGACTTATAGTATTTTAAAAATAACTATTGGAAACGTATTTGAATTTATTCTCGCTTTTTATTATTACTTACAAATGGTTATATAACAATTATGTTAAAATTTTTAAAATTTTTTTATTCAAATTGATTCGCAGACCCACCTAACTGCATAAACACATAATGAAACGCCTAAAACGATTTTATGCATTTGACCGTCCGTCTCCACTTGACTTGCATTTTAGAACACCGTTGAAAATACACTAGAAAAAATAAAATTTCAACGATAACATTTTTTTTGTGATAAAAAAAAAATCAAATAATGTCATTACTCATATTCAATCCTAAACAACCCATGTGAGCTCACAATCCCCAAACATAATTTAAGGAGGTGATATTATCGGTACAAATAGTTAAAAAATAAATATCATTATAAGTTATTTTTATCATTCAAAAATACAATTAAATGTCAAAGTATATAATTTTTACTCTGAAAATATTACTTCCCAATAAAAATAAAATTACTGATTTATAAGAAATTGAAATTCAGTAGAAGAACGAACCCAAGGAGACAAAGTCAATGGTGGTCAGCCCAAAAGACTTGGTCCGAGCAAGCGAACCTGGCTGCACTTATTCTCACCCAATTCTTGTTCCGTGTAATTGCGAATTAGCCCACCCGCTGACCTCTAAATAAATAAAATACAAATAGGTAGATACCACGCGATACATGTTTCCTACTTTCGGCTTTATTCCCTTTGCTGCAATTTCATTGTTCTCATCTTCTTCTTTCTTCCGGATTATTGACACGCTTTTTCTCAGAAATTTGGTACGAATCCCCATGCCCTAAATTCTCTTTACAATCAACACCGATCCTTCTGAATTTACTCACCGCGATCGATCTATAACACCTATCATCGGATCTAATTGCTCTGCTCAGCAGGTAATCCGTTTGAATATTCACTTTTTGTTTGATAAATCGTTTGAAGTTTTATTTGCTATTCGTATTATGCTTTTTTCGTGATTTTCATGTCTTAGGTTGTAAAATGTTTGTTTTTTTGATTCGATATGCAAGTTTGGGGCTTGCTGAGTGCCGATTTGAATATAAAAGACTTTTTTTTAAAATTTATTTGAGAAATTGTTCTTATGCGGGGAAATATAATCTGAAATTTCGTGTTAAAGAGTTTTGGCTGGCTGAATTGTGATGATCCTCTTCAAGGCAGATTCTTGAAGTTTGAAGACTTATAATTTAGTTTTTGATGATTTCTTGTTTGTAGTTAATTGTTGGACATGGTATGTTTTAAAGGATGGAACCAAATAGATGCAAGTATAAATGAATTTTGAAAGAAATTATGCATCATGAATTCTGGAAACTGTTATTGTCATAGGGTCATCTGTGCCTATCATAAAGTTTATGTTTCAAAAGAAGTCCAATTTAGTTTATATGCTTGATGAATTTGACCATATACCAGGACTTATTAACAAAAGTAAGCTCAGTAACGTGAAGTTTTATATTTTGACAGGAAGTTTGCTACTTTGCTCTCTTCAAAGTTATTGATCGACACTAATTGACAGAAATTAAGTTCACATGATTACGAGTTAGAAATTAGGATATGGATCTTGATACTGCTATAAAGTTCTGTTCCCGATTCAATTTTGTGCAATTGACTTGAATGATATTGCAATAATCCTTTCAATGTCTACAACTTGTTTAATAATTTTCATTTGTATATCAAACAATGTTTATTCTTACAAAAATAGACATTATGTTGTTTCAGACAATGCTAGATTGATCATAATATCAGCTTGTTGACAAAAAACTCATATTTGATTCTATGTTTTACTTTTTGGGATATACACAGAAACCATGGCTCTTGCACAGATGTACCGTTCACAAGGTGGACCTTTTCGTGGTGATCGTAGGTCCTCTTTCAGCAGACACCATCATTCTGCTGTTACTAGTACAGCATCTACCACCAACAGCAGCTATAATGCCCCCGACTATTATGTCAGAAACTATGATAATTCTTATGACTTCTCAAGAAATTTTGGGGAGTACAACTACTACAGTGAACTAGTTCATCCTACGAAGAGGAGAAAGTCTTCTACCTCTTCTTGGGAAGATAGCAGGAAACCATATATTCAACCCCGTATATGCAATAGTGGCCTTCCAACAAACAGCAGTAGTATGGTCCTTCCAGGTGGTACAAGAGCTGATGCCATTGCCTATCCTCCTCCTACATGTAAACGTGACCGCTCAACGTTCGAGGGGGAGGATGTCGTATTTATGTCAAAGGATGAGATTGAGAGATGCTCCCCTTCAAGGAAGGATGGCATAGATGCAATGCACGAGACACGCCTGCGATATTCGTACTGCAATTTCCTCCAGAATCTCGGCATTCAGCTAGAGTTGTAAGTTTCTATTATTACATGTCATATTCTTCTTAAAAACTTATATGCTGTCCTTATCATATAGTTATATTGAATCTTACAATGCCTTTCAACTTGCAGACCACAAACCACTATTGGGACAGCTATGGTTCTATGCCATCGGTTTTTTGTTCGAAGGTCTCATGCTTGTCATGATAGATTTGTGAGTATCCAATTTTTCATACATAAGTTCCTAAGTTGATATTTGATTTTAGTATATTTAATTTGTTTGTGAGAGAGAAATATATTTAACAGACATATCTAATGGTCAAGTACATTTAATCTGTTTGTGAGAAGTTGACATCTTATTATCTGTTTTATTTTTAACAGTCGCAGTAAGATGCCATAATTCTTTCCTGCATTATTTGCATTAACTATTACGGATATTTGATTTGGTAGTCTCTCTTGGATAATTGCTTGTTGGCGGTGTCAGTATGTTTGTGGCATCTGGTATTCCCCCGGAGTATTCTTGAAGATATAGTGGTTGATTTTATTTTCCTGGCAGTTAATCTCAACTGCTGCTCTATTCCTGGCTGCAAAGAGTGAAGAGACAGCATGCCCTCTGAACAATGTAGTGAGAGCTTCATGTGAAATTCTCCACAATCAGGACTTCACCTCACTTTCTTATCGGCTCCCTGTTGTAAGTATCTCAAACTCTTTAACCTCTCTTAAAATTTCTCTCTTTTCTTTGGATTTTTTTTTGGGTGGGGATGGGGGTTGGGGTTCTTGTTTCTCTGTGAAGTTTTGACCTTTATTCCTCATTCCCAATTCAGTAAAAATTTAAGTTCATGAACGAATGTAAAGTATAACTAAACTCTAAATGGGAACTTATCTTCTGGAAACTCAGTGTGCTGCGACACTAGTTTGGTCGAAGTTTCAAGTTTGCATAATTAATTATAAATTGTGTCATTCACAGTTTAATTGCTTGCTAACCTTTTCTTATCCTGTCATGCTCTTGAACAGGATTGGTTTGAGAAGTATCGAGAAAGAGTGATCGAGGCTGAGCAAATGATATTGACAACTCTAAATTTTGAGCTAAATGTGCAGCATCCTTATGCTCCTTTAACGTCTATCCTTGACAAGTTGGGCCTTTCTCAGTCAGTATTGGTGAATCTAGCACTTAGCTTGGTTAGCGAGGGGTAAGTTTGCTGTGCTTTTATTTTATACCTTGAATTTCGTAGTTTCTGTAGCAGAAGTTTTACAGTTCGTTCCTCTTGCTTTACATATGATACTCGAGATCAAGTGTACCTATGCATACACGGAAATGAACATTTTTATGTATAAGTCAACCTTGCTCTTCATTTATTATCTTTTGTTTATTTTGCTGTGGCCTATATATGTTTCCTGGCAGAACCTGTTTTGAGTGTTATGTAGGAGTAACAACCAACAACGCTTCTGTTTAAAATGCTTTATGTTCCATGGTGCTTCCAGTCACATTCAAATTAGACATCAGTTGAGGCGTGGATTTACTGGTGGGGAGGATAAGTTGGCCTGTTCCTGTGCCTCCCTTGGGTCTCTACTAGTTACTTGTCAATTTATATTCTGTTTTCTTGAGTTATATATGTAGTCATTGTTGCATGCTATATTGATTTGTTTGGATTGCCATATAATTGCAGGGTGTATAGAAGATTAGCGTGCTCGCCTGTATGATATTCTTAGCTGGTGGTTACTATGCTGTGCATCAAAAGTTTTAGTTCTCAACTGAAAATAAACCAGGATGTAAATTGTTGATGCCTTTTACACTCATACACCTAAAACCTTGCCATACGTGTAGAAGAAGTTCAATGCATTACCAAACCAGTTCTGCCAGTTGCTTTTTATTGTTTTGGTTCTCACGAATGGCACCCCTGTATCCCTGTACGGAATGTCTATCCATTCAATATGGCTGCCTAGCGTATTGTATGTATGGGATGCTGATGAGTAGGCATTAACCCAAGAAAAGTTCTCCCGAGTGTTGTAGATCATCATTTTTGAGATTCAAGGTTTGTAACTTTATATCTGTGTCACAATGGACAAGACGTCACCAGTAGGTAAGTCTCTTTCCATTCAATTTAGGAAAAACTCATTACCTTGATGTTGAGCCTTCGACTCCATCGTGTAGAAATCTTTTCGTAAGTGTCCCTTGTAGCTTTCTGCGGATATCCATGGTCATGGAAATTTTCAAGTTGATTTGGTCATGGCACTCATGCTTTTGTGGTGTTCAGAGCTTGGACTGTTAAGATATATTTTCTGAGAGGATGTTTACCTATTGGCAATTTCAACATAGATGAATTGAGAAAAATGGTAAAGGAACGAGCTAGTGGTAGAGCTTTATCATCAAGGATGGGTCCTTCACCATACACACAGCACACACATAGGGCAGAAACCTATACACATGGTGATGGATGTGGTAGTTCCCAACAAGAATTCAGGTACAGTTTGTAAAACAGTACTTAGTATTCACTCAGATGTTAAGTTTGACAATGGCTTTTCCAGTTTTGAACATTAGTTTCACGGGAAGAGCACTATTCTCAATTTACAGTGCAATACTTCTAGAGCTGCCACATGCTACAGACATGCTGGTCCTGGTTAATAATACTAGGTATGATTTTATTGGTTTGTCTCTGCATAATCTTCGGTCTAAACCACATCAATTCTTTATCCTTAGATCCCAATGCAATTCTTGTAAGCAATAGTGGCTGCTGTGTCTATTCTTTCAGGTTTTTGAGACTGGGACTCCTGTTAGCAATTATTTTATTTCATTTCTTTTTTTGGTCAAAAAAGCAAAGTCCATCCTGAAAACTATTTTATATTATCAGACTCAATACTATCTTTTGTTTTAGGAGCTGTTAGTGTTATGAAGCCATGGTTTAGACAGCTGCATTGGTTATTTCATAGTGCTGGTGCTAGTCCTGGTGGTGAAGTCATTTCATCTGTTTAAAATTTGTATTCAATATCCCCAAGTCAATACTTTTCTCTATTTTCTTGGCTATCTAAGTTGTGCACAACCTTGTCTGAATTAATATTCAATTTTCAAGTCATCTCCCCCCCCCTCTCTCTCGTCTTTCTCTTCCTCTCCCCATTTCCCTCTCTCTCTCTCTCTCTCACACCCACACAAGCACACACGAACATTGTTAGTTAAAATTATTGGTATACTGCCCGAGAATTTCAGAAGGAATTAGAACTATTTCATAATATTTTGGTAATAATATACTGTTTGGCAAAACTTTTTCCTAAACGAACTTCAACTTTAATGATATTGTAATCCATATTTATCTTTGTAGCTACTATCATCAACCCAGATAAACTGAAGATGTCTTTTTTAACTGTCTTTTGGACAATGTAGGTTGGAAGAATCACATGTTGTGTTGATATATTATATCAATGTAGGTACAGTATATGGATAATATATCATGTTGGTATAATCATGTTCTATATTAGTCTTTTTTTCCTGATATGCTGATATAGGAAAATACTTATTAGTGTGAAAATACTTATTATTTCCTCCTTACTAAACTTGTACTTCCTCCCTACTAAACTTGTCACTTGTGCAAGTTAACCTATTTTCAATATATAGAAAATTTTACCTACTTTAATTGCTAAGTATCTGGTAGTAACTTGTCCTTATTCTGTCCCAAATCAGTTATCATCTTTCTGAAGGTATATCAAAGTGATTTTGACAATTTGAAAAGAAAATTTTATGTAGGATTCATTTTGTATTTGTAGTATTGAGATTGTAAATTGTAATGTAATTTAAGTATATATATATATATATAGCTTTTTAAAATTATGGGGCCATGCAAAAAAGCTGTACAATTAACTTTTGGATGGAGAAGGATTATGTTTTACAGAAGCATGAAATAAGATGGAAACTCTCCAACCTGTTTTTATATTGCTCATTGTTGTGTTCTTTGTTTCTCAGTTTTTTAGGTTTCTTGAGGGGACATTTGCCTACCCCAACTAGTTTGGGTTAAAGGCGTTGTTGAGGGGACATTTTAGATTACCTCAACATAATGTACTTAAAAAATATACATGTGAGTGCACGCGCGCATACGTGTATTTATATCACCCAGAAAACAAATTCTGTAATAAGCTTTGGCTTTATATAATTAGGAATACAAATACACACGTTTTCAGTCCAAACCAGGAAGCTGTTACTCTGGTCATTACTTTGCATTGTCAATATGAGAAAGACGTCAAGTATATGAGCTGCCATATTCGAAAAAATGCAAAAGCTTAGCCATCATGCCAAGCTTTGTTTCCATCTCTGTGTCTCATCTCCTTTAATGAAGAAGAAATTTGACTACGAAATGGAAGTTGGGTTTCTTTAGTCCTGGAAGTTCAGGCTTGACTCGCACGTTACACTATTCATGTCGGGTCATAAAATTGATAAATCTGTAACTATTATACGTGGATGGGGTGTTACAGCAACTGGAACTTTTCGCATGAGAAATATAGACGTCATGATGTGTTTGAGAACTCAAATTCACTTTAATGTTGGTGTGAACAGGGATTAGTTACTTGTTAGAAGTGGATATGAAGTTTGTTCTGGATTGTTTACTGAATAGAATTCTGAAGATTTTCAAATGCAGCAAGCTTTTCCTTCTAAAGGGTTTCAACGATCTGTAGATGGGGAACTGGTATCCTCTACCTATATCTTTTTGTTACTATTTTTCCCTTTCTGGGGTGTGGAGGGGGTTGGGTTGAGGGGTGGGGTAAGTAGGAATGTTGACTTCTGTTGCGATTCAAAGGTGGTTGGATTGTTTTGTACTGAAAACTGAAGATGAAAGCAGATAAGCTACACTCTGTACTCCCTGAGCTTCTGTGGGATGAGATGAGACAAATCATAACAGCTGCCTAGTCCTACTGATTTCCAGATTTGCCCTGCAATATTATTGCCCTGATTTTTGGAGGGTTGTTCCTCTTGGTGTGTGGTGGTTTCGTTGTTCCGGAATTAGGTTGAGTGAGAAAAACGAAGGTGAAGTAACTATATGATAATTATGTGCTACAATTTAATCACAGGGTGAGTGTCTTGGTTGTCTTCAAAGGCTAAGTGAGCGTGCCTCTGTAATTGCACATAAATGATTGTTGTAGTCTGGGTTACATGCATCTAGCAAGAAACCTTGGAGGTAGCCCTGCCTTTTCAGTCCTAACTAGTTCAGCAGAACATACCGGCAGATTGCCGACGACAGTGCTTTGCAATTGTCACCTCTTATTTGTTTCTTATTTTAACTTTACTTTCATACCCGTTTAAACTGCACGAGTTGCTGGAGTTAGAAATACTGCTTGTACAGAGCTTGGACTGGGAGTTGGTCTATATAGATTGTTATATGATGTTTGCTATAGTTTTTGTACACTTATCATCAGCAATTCTGCAGAAGATTCTCGGAAATAATTCACCTGTTGCTGCATTGGTAGACGGTAAGGGAAATTGCCTTTGTCTTGTTTTTCCTCTTGGAATTTACTCAATTTCTTTTAGATTTGCAGTTGAATTATATATAATGGACTTGTATAGTATTAATTGTGGCAATTAATGGAACTCTTTGAAGCTGATTTTTGTTTGTGCCAAATATACTATGTTGGACGAGGCCTTGTTGTCGCTTGTGGTTTGTTTGCTTATCCACTTTGTTATATGGATGCACTTGACTATGATTGCTACTTCCTGCTATGCTAAGTTAACTCTTCTTTTGTAGTCTTCGAAGCTCTCTGTGGCTTCAGTTTAAACCTCATCATATAGCTGCTGGAGCTGCATATCTTGCCGCTAAATCTATTAATATGGATCTCACCTCATCTCAACATATCTGGAAGGAGTTCCAAACACCACCTTCTATACTCAAAGGTATGTAATAGAGAATATATGATGTTCCCACTGCCCACCTCTAGGACATAGCTTTTATCAATCTTTACTGTGCTTTTATAGAACTTTACTGCCCATCTCTTATTGTCTAGGAGTGTGGGAGAAGCTTTTTTTCCTACTTAAATATATTGTTAGGCTGTTAGCCTGCATATTTCTGAACATAATTGATAGTATAACAATTTACCATTACGCTTGCCATGACATTTTCTAGTTTGAATCACTAGTATAAAAGGTTATAACATCGTGCCAATGTTTGAAATATATGAACAGATGTCGTCCAGCAGTTGGTGGAACTCTTTTAGAATAGATTCTTGAAGACTGGTATGATCCAGTGGCATGTTTGCTATGTAGGTATATATTAGTTCGGTCTTGATCATTTTTATACATTGTAAGATTTTAAGATCATCGAAGTGTTAGTAGGTATGTATAGTGAAAAGGCTATGCAGGAGAGTTTTTTAAAATCTACTGGATGTAATAGTACGACTGAAGGAGCTTTTAATGGTTATTAATGTGTTGAGACCTGGAGTACTGAACATATCTCCAAGGATAAATAAAGTGTTCATCTTTTTATTCCTACAACTATTTTTTATTTTTTTTAATGGTAACTGCTTTGAGGTTTATCGCAGCCCTGATTTTTTTAAGGGCTTGCTTTTTTCGGGGTTAGACACTATCAGTCGCTTGAGAGGTATTCTTTGTTTGTTTCACTGGTCGTATGAGATTACCACTTAATGAAAAGCGATAATCTGAGCAAAGATGAAATTAACAGGTGTCTATAGTTCTCATTTACTAATATTTTCTATCATTGTCTTGCACAAATCAAATGGATTCGATCATCACGGCAGTGTTCAAGTCTTAAAACACAATCAAACGAGCCCTAATAGAAATCTTTGCGAGTTCTTTGCTTTGAATGTGCACACAAGACAGAAAGTTTTACTGTACACAGACCCCTGATTAGATATGCATGTCGGTTTTTTAACTAAAGTATGGTTATATCTAAATTCAAAATTGACGAGAAAGTAATGCTCATATTGTAACTAATATAACATATTAAGTTCATATTCATTACTTCCAGAATATATGATAACCTTCTTAGTTATTAAGCGCAAAATTGGACCTTTTAATTAAGTAAAAAATATTCTTCTTGTTCTGGGAAAGAAGTGCAATTTTTCAGCTGCTGTCGAATTTTGATTATAATAATTTTTGTTTATTTCTCGTTAATAGGTTTAATTTTTCACAATTATTTGATTACTTAATAAGATAAAATTGGCTCTGCATACTTTTTGGGTAAATGACTTCTGCATTGTTCATTTGTTTGTTTGTCTCTCTCTCTGTGTGTTGTTGCGAGTAGGGGTGGGCGGTAATACCGAGTCTTTTTCTTTTGCTACCAATGTGAAAAATAATACTAAATAATTTAAAAGGGCTTCTGCATTGTTGATTATGGTGTGAAATCATTTTTTTGACCACTTAGTCTTCTCAGTTCTCTCTATCGATCTATTTATACTTGTTTATATATTTATTCCCAAAAATCGTCGTTGTATTGTGGAACTAGTCGTCATATTCGGTAAAAGAGGGCCAGGACCTTGGGCGGCACACAAGGCAAAATTAGAAACACATACAAGACCGAGAAGTCACTTTTATTGGTCTTCATAGATGTGATTATACCTGTGCATTATTTTAGAAATAATTAGAATAATTAATTACAGGTGGAAGAAATAAATTCATCATTAATAAATAAGAATAACATAATAAACTTTTTCATTCAATTGTCTAAATTATCACAAAGTATCACTTAAAATAAAATTTTAACAAATTTTTAAAGCGAAAACTATTGTGAATCAGAGATCGTAATTCAAATCAAATAAGGGAATTATATTAATACTACCAAAAAAATCTGTGCAGAAAATCATTAAATAATAAAACCTTTTAGTTATAGTTTAATAGTTGATTTTGGTTAAAATTTATCCCAACAATCTTAATATTATAATAAAAATATAAATAAGCTGTCATCGGGTTGTTATTAAATATTGGACCAAACTCTTAAATATTTTCATATTACAAAAATATTCACTCATAATAATTGATTTTTTGATTTTAATTCATACCAGTTTTAAGAAATTTATTATTATAAAAAAATTGCGGCTACCGCTGGAGTTATATATGTTTTAGATTATGAAATATGATTTCTACTACATTATCCCAGTTCCAACTTAACATTTTGCAATGACTAAATAATGAATGCTAGTGCCTCACCTTTTATATAATAATCGTGTTAAAATTATGTATATATATTTAGAAATTACCTGATTTTTTTTGACTCATGCATACACTTAAACACATGATAATTACTTTATAGTATTACTTTTATGTAATTTTTAAGGTTTGAAACTAATTTCTATTTTGTGAAAAGGTAATCGTAACTTTTTGATTTAATATTTCAATCTTAATTTAAACAAAAAGGGACCCTTCAACATTTAAGGTTATAATAACGAAAATATACATTCCTGTAAGAAGCGAGAATATTATTTATCGTATAAAATTGTATGAAAAAAGTATTAATTTTGTTATTTGTCGGCTTGGCATGTGTTTATAATATGGGAAGATGTTGATGATTCAAATTTTGAGGAGAGGATGAGAATATAAATATTGTTGACCACATTTGCAATAAGTGGTGCTTGGGCATGTGAGTTTTAAACAATGATATATTTATTAAAGTCAATTTTTTTTTTATCATTTGTCATACGAATGTCGAATTGATTAATTAATGTAAATAAACGTAGTTATTGCCTTATTGGGAGTATTATAAATTTATTTATAATATTTGAAAGAACGAAGACGGCAGAGCAGACTAGTTGTCTGAAGTGATTGAGGAAGTAGAAGATACTGTACATTTCTTCCCTCTGATATTTCCGGTGGAACATGGATTCTGTCGCTCATCGCCGCCGCCTTCAAGTTATTCAAAATCACCTCTCTTCCATCGCCGGTGGTGATCAATCTCCACTTCTCCGATCAAACCAAACCTCCAACGAATTCTTTTATGGTACTCCCTTTTCTCTCAAAATTGCTGCTTATAATAGTAATAAAAATTACCGACTACTTAAGTGCCATCTAGAAACAAGATTTTGAGGCATTAGTGAACCTTTTGTGATTATTTTTGGTCATTTGTTAATTACTAGTAGGTAATATGCAAAAAACAATTTCTGGGTATGCTTTTTTACTTTCAATTGAAATCAGATTACTTTCAATTAATTAAATGAAAAAGGGTTTACTTATTTTTGTCACATTATTTATGTAGTTAAAAGAATTAGCAATTCAATTAATCAAAATAAATTAATTTGACATCAAGTTTGAATTTTGGGGTTTCTCAAACATACAATAGTAAATGTCAAATGTAGCGTTTTCTGTGAAATGAAGGAAGTAATATAGCTAAGCCCAAAGCTTGAAAATGGACTCTATTTTATTGGAATGCTTCTGATTTGTGAAGTTGGTCTCTTGATACTGCATTTTTCGTTATATATGATTGTGCTTGTCCAAACCGATCAATTTTGTCCATCTTAAACAGTGTAAACTTAATCCTGTGTTCGAGAGAGAGTCTCATATGTACAAAAAATGTTCTGTTCGCAAAAGGGTCTCATTTTCTTAATTGAAACTAGTATAACTCGATACAGTGTTTTTAATTTGAATTTAGTATTGCATTGCTTCTATATTAGTAACTACTATCAGTTCTAGTGCCAAATATGGAAAAAGAAAGTAAATGTTCTGAATCTTGGGTGTATAGCGATGGGATAAATCTGTCTGAGTTTAATAAATTCAAATATTTTCAATAAGATTATATCTGCACCTTATTGGTGCAAGCAGGTTCCGACAAATATATTTGGAAGAAAATTATTTCAATTGTACATAACCTTGTGAATAAACTCTATCTATAGACTTGTCTGATATACTTATAGAAGATATATTGAATGATCTCAAAAGGCATGTCATTTAAAAGTTACAACCTTCCCCAAATATCTCGGAGGCTTTAATTTATATATAAAAGAAAATCACTTTGTAAGCTTCTTTTTAAACTAGGCACTGTTTCAAGCACCTTCTTCCTCTGACAATAATTAAGTGACACTGAAAATTTCCAGCATTATATCCTTATTCTTTACAAACTTTTGGAATGGAATCTTATTATGGAACAGTGAGCACATTTTTTCATAGATTTAGTATGTTGAGCGTTCTATATTTTTATTTTCACTCAAATGCATTAAAATCCTCTTCCATTTCCCCCCTTCTTTCATTTCATGCATTATTATTATAGTGTTGTTAAAATCTTGCAGAGCAGGGGTGCAGTGTTGTCCTTCCCGAAAAATTGCATACAGGAAAGTGGAATGTATATAGGTTCGGGATGTTGGCTGATTTATGATTAGCTTAGCTTTATTTTTGTTCTTGATAATCTTTTGAGACACCTTTTTCTTAATGGCAGATCTGCACTCTCACCTTTGAGCCTCGTTACTGGCTTTCCTAGTTATCCTGAAATCCGCACCTTGCACGATAATTTTGTGTGAGCATTTCTCAACATAAGTATACAAAATCATTTGCATGTCTTATGTACCCACCTCTATGTTTACTTGGTCAAGTATACATAATTAATTGTTCTTACTTGTGAGGATAGGCGTTCAGCTGAAGCTTTTTGTGATGACAAATATCTGGGTACACGTGTTGGGGTGGACGGAACTGTTGGAGAGTAAGTTGGTCATGTAGCTCAGTCAATCTGGTTTGTAAAATCCTGTCATCCATTTCCATAACCATAGCTTTCTATTTATATTCTTTTCTTAATTTTTTACAGGTACAGGTGGATGACATATGGGGAAGCAGCTACAGCTCGTTCAGCAATTGGTTCTGGATTACTGTATCATGGGATAGCAAAGGCAAGTTGTATTATATTATCTGTGTATGATTCTTCTTTTCTTTTCTTTTTTCTTCTCTTTTTCTTGGTAATATTGTACTTATTCTTAATTTTGAAAATTCATGTATTTGCTTGTGGTACAACTAATGTAATTTTTTCAAGTTGAAGTTTCTCGATTCTCATTGTTTTATTTGGTTTTTGTGACAGGGATCATGCGTAGGGCTATATTTTATCAACAGACCAGAGTGGGTTATAGTTGATCATGCATGCTCTGCGTATTCTTATATATCAGTTCCTTTGTACGATACTCTTGGTTCGTTTTTTTATGTTCGAAAGGAATTCAGGTCAGTTACTGATTAATTTGGCATAGACTCATATCCCTGTCATATATTACCATCTATGCAGGTCCTGATGCCGCCAAATTCATTATAAATCATGCTTCAGTACAGGCTATATTCTGTGTCTCACAAACATTAGATACTGTAAGGTTTCTCTTTTCAACTCAAGCATTCTCAACATTGAGAACTATTTATGACTTTGACAATAGTGAATTCTTTGTGGATAGCATAATGACTGTGGATCAGATTTTCTCTAGAATAATAATCATATACTTCAATCTTCTTATAAATTCTGGCAATTTATGATGGGAGTAGTTCGACATTAACAACTTTTATGCGAACTACATATTGACCATTCCCAAATCATAATGGTTGAGTTTATATTAGACTATTTTGTATTCCCTCCATTCCAAAATTACAGATACATTTGGCTTCATGCCTAATTTGGTTGTGAAATCCTATGATTTAAATTTAACGTGGATTTATCTAGTTTTGATTATTGATAACTTTAATACCATGTTCTATGTAGAAGTAGTAATGAGTTCAAATTTTTTAATTTTGAAACCTTTACATATGCCTCACAAGTTGACTCCTAAGATTTCACAAATGACATGATCAAAATTAAATCTATTTCTAATTTTGGGATTAAGGGAATAGTTTGTGTGTGGTCAGGATAACTGAATGTATATTTGCTTTTTGTGGAGACTGGAGAACTATTTGCACTAATTGGAAGTTTTGATATCAAAAACCACCATGATAACTTATGTCTTAAAATTGCAGTTGTTGGGCTTCTTGTCTATGGTCCCTTCCGTGCGTCTCATCGTGGTTTGGAAATCTATCCCATCCCTTCATTTTAATATTAGAAATATATGAATGTGAGTACGATACTATAACCTAAACAACCTTTTCCAGGTAGTTGGAGGAGTTGATAATCGAATTCTGTCACAGCAGTCAACACTGGGAGTTGAAGTTGTTTCATATTCAAAACTACTTAGTCAGGCAAGATTTCGCCCTTCTCGCACTGTATATTGCATGGTATATTATTTTCTCTTTTCTCAACCGTTCTTTTGTCCACTTGGTCCAAAAAGGAGAATTCCCTCCCACTCCTAATTGCAAAGCTTGTTGAGCTGTGGAGAAGATTCAACAAAAGACAAATAAGACGTTGGATTTGTTTGTAGCGATCTTCGACTTATCATTCTCTTTATTGATTGATTTACCATCAAGTTATGGAAATAAGATAGTTGGGAGACATTTTTCAGCTGTTATCTTCTGCGAAGTTGGTCACTTTTTTCTTAATGGAGAATCATCTTGCAACCAAAATTTTAACTGTTAGAGGGCGGCAATCTCCAATTTTCAGTTTGACAATGTTTTATAGTTCAATTATCTCATGTAATTATCCATATAGGGTAATAGAACCATGATTTTGTACTTATTTATACTATATTTGGATTAGTGCCAGTAATTATATCCGAGTCTGACATACATATGCTGGATCTAGCCACCTCCACTAGTATTCAAGTGCCCTGTACTCTGCTTCTACTCTACTCTTTATGGCCTTCTCTTTTCAGTATAAGTTTCCTTTGCTCAGTATTTCAGCCAAGAAAACCTTCATATGCATGTGATCACATTTATTGATTAATCTCTCAAATTTTTTATTCAAGTGTGGCAATATAGTTTTTAGCTGGATCCTAGATATATCATGTGAATGTGGAAATTTAAGCATATCTATGTCCATATAAAAATTACTGTATCAAAAAAAATAAAGTATCCTTTCAGGGTCAGAGTAATCTCCAGCCATTTTCCCCTCCAAATCCTGCTGATATTGCTACAATATGCTACACGAGTGGTACTACTGGGAATCCAAAGGTTTCAATTTCATGATATTCTCTTTAATCCTTCTTGTTCAATAGCCCTATTAATTGGAATCTGATTCCTAATCAAACTGTGTTCAGGGAGCTGCACTTTCCCATGGAGGCTTGATTGCTAGTGTTAGCGGTGCAACTATGAAAATAGCATGGAATCGATCGGATGTGTGAGTATCTTGCTTTATTTTACCTGTGGTTCCACTAGACTAAGAGGAAATATTAATAATTAATTAAATGATTTAAAAAGAGGAAATTGTGCAGGAAGTTACAGAAAAATAATGAATGCAGTGTATTATATTAATTTTACCTTTATATCTAAAAGGTGTCCTCTTTGACAGTTACATATCATATCTACCATTGGCACATATTTATGAACGGTCTAACCAGATCACAGTGGCACATTATGGAATTGCAGTTGGATTCTACCAAGGGGTTTGCAGCTCAACTTTTTATTTTATTCTGCTTTTTATTTGTGGATGGATCACTCAAGAAATTTCATCTGTTGTATTCCTAAGAACAAGTTTTCTGAGGAATCTCGTTATGTATGAGGTACTGGGATGTGGGTCCACATAGCTGCATAATTTAGAGGGATGCTACTTGGATCAGCCTTATAGATTTGTCATTAGAGGATTTATGCAATTGGGTCAGAAAAATCAAACTACCATAGTTAGAAAAAATAACAACCTTTTTGAGATATCTGCATAATCATGAACTGAAGTAAAGTTCATATTATCTTCCCCTCTCTGGGTGTATGTGTGAATGTTATATAGGAGATTAACAACTATAGACCTATAGTTCTATCCACGAATGATGTTGTAATAGAAGAAAGTACTTATCCAACATTAGTTGGGACTTGGGGAGAATGTTGTAATTTGGTGCTCATGCAATCCTAAGAATATCCAAATGACAAGAGCAGTTCAGAGTGTTCAAATTTTCCTAGTTATCATAGAGTAACATCTACTGCAAGTTCTGCAACTTCCATCACGATCCTTATGATTTTTTTTGTATTTATTTTTTCATAGGACACTTTGAAATTGTTCGATGATATGGTGAAGTTAAGGCCCACTATATTTTGCAGCGTTCCTAGGTTGTATAACAAATTATATGCCGGGTAAGAATGATTACACATTGCTACTTGTCATAGTTCGAATTTCAAATCATCCGACCATTCTGCAATACTATCAATAAATTAACTGTTTTTGCAGTATTATAAACTCCATAAAGGCGTCTGGTGCTATGAGGGAGAGGTTATTCAATGTGGCCTTCAATGCCAAGAAGCAGTCTATATTGAGCGGTGTAGTATTTATAAACTGTAACTGTATCCTGTTAAAATTTCATATATCCTGCTTCATTTGCATCACAGAATTGCAACACTCTTGCCAGGTCTTATTATTTTTTATGTCCTTTTCATAGTTATTCCATAGCGTAGAGTCGTCTTAGATCTACCGGCTTATTAACCTGATATATCAGAACACTAAGTTTTACTCTATAGAAGTTCTTTCCGAGATGCATCTTATTGTAAACTGCATCTAATTATAAAAAAGGGTTGTGTGCTCGGTACTATTCTCAGATATTATTTATGAGATTATGTAACCATACTTCCAAACTGATCCTTAACGTGATAACTTGTGTTAGACTAGATCAACAACAGAAAATATTACTTCCTCCGTTCCAAAATTAGAGATACATTTCAGTTCACACAAAATAGGTTTACGAAATCCTATAATTCAAAATTATAGTGAAAATTTTTGACTTTTAATAAATTTGAAGTGAAATTTCATAAAATATATGAAAGATACTCTTAAATGCAAACTCTTATACTTTGATATTATAACAAATTCTCGTGTTCCTAGCACATATGTGTAGGACTGATTTCTTACTCAAGAGGTACTGAATATTCCCTCTTCCATACACGATTGTTTTATAAATATCTAGAAATCTTATGTAGGAACTATTTCCTATGTAAAATAAAAATTTTAAAACTTCTCTGTGCTTTGTTGAAAATTCAGCACACAGTAATATTATATGACCCATTTGTACTTTACCTTTGTGCCTGTTCTTTAGCCCCAAGAGAGAAGATTTTTAACCCCTCCTTATATTGACCTTTTCAGGTAAGACTTCCTCTCCCATGTGGGACAGATTGGTATTTAATGATATAAAGGAAAAACTTGGAGGTCGAGTTCGTTTCATGCTTACAGCTGCGGCACCCTTGTCTCCTGATGTCATGGAATTTCTGAGGGTGTAAGTTGATGCTTCATACAATATTTCTTCATGATTCTTAATTGTAGGAAATTATAAGTTATGCCAACAAATAGTTTGATAAGTTTCTTGGATTACATAACAGATGCTACGGTGTTACGCTTGTAGAAGCTTATGGGATGACTGAATCTTCTTGTATGATAAGTTGCATGGAGGAGAATGATTACTCATTAGGCCATGTGGGTTCTCCCAGTCCTGCTTGTGGTGGGTACTATAAATACTCATGACTTTTGTATTTTGGCCTTGTCCAGATCATGCATAATAGAGGCACATACCACTTATTGCGTTGCTCCAGATTAAGTAGGTCTTCTGCGCAATAATCTTCTTTGCTCTTTTCCACAATATTCATCTACTTGACCAGCTAAAAGATTAAGACATTCAGTGCTCGCTATATTATTACATACCAATGAAGTGATCTATGCCAGGTTTACTTGTTGAATAAGTCGTGAACTATTATTATACTTATAACATTTTATGTTTTTTTTCCAATATATGTAATTACTTTGGCCTAAACTTATTCTTTCATTGATTTCAGAAATTAAGCTTGCAGATGTTCCAGAAATGGACTATACATCTGAGGATCAGCCCCATCCACGTGGTGAGATATGTGTAAGGGGACCCACTGTATTCCCAGGCTACTACAAGGATGAAGTGCAAACGTAAATGCTTATCCTGCTTTAATTGACATTTTATGTGTGCGCGACCACGCTGTGCACTACTGAGCAGTAATTTATGGTCTGATTATGTGCTTGGTGGAGGTTTAATTTATCTCATAGTGTAATTGAATTCTTCAGGAGAGAAGCGATGGATGACGATGGATGGTTTCATACTGGAGACATAGGGTTGTGGTTACCTGGAGGTCGATTGAAGATCATCGACAGGTCAGAGAATTATATTTTTGGTGATTGATCATGAAGAACTTGACGATTGCTTTAGTTACTAATGATTTTTTAAAGATTCCTTCAATCTTGTTAAACTATGACAGGAAGAAGAATATTTTCAAACTGGCACAGGGAGAATATATAGCTCCTGAGAAACTTGAGAATTTATATGCCAAGTGCAAGTTTGTTGCACAGTGCTTCATATATGGTAAGAACCCTTGCTTCTTCTGCAGGTGTATCTGCAAGTCTGCGAAACTGAATGATCGATTACTTGGCCTTGGTAGGTGACAGCACAAAATCTGCTTTAGTTGCTGTTGTCTCATTAGACCAGGATGCATTGAAACCATGGACAGCAGCTGAAAGTATCAAAGTAATTTAATCTGAATTACTTATTAACTGCAAAAAAATATATGGTAGCACTCGTGTTGTTTTGGTTTTGAATGCTCAAGTTATTATTTGAAACAAAAAAAATGATTTAATCACAGTTGTTATCCAAGGTTTACTTATGGTATAACGAGAGTTGTATAATGAGGATAATTAAGATTTTACTAATACATGGATCTTAGTTGGATTATTAATCAATGACAGAGCTACTAGACCCCGACCTATCAGAATGGAGAAAAAGAAATTAAATTTGAACCAATCAAAAGAAAGTGAGGGCTCACACATGTAGAAATACACACCCAGATAGCACCTGTTATAGATGTGTGTAATATCTTGCTTATCTGCCAGTTATGGACGGATTCAGTGAATGGATAATATTAATTGAATGTAACAACAGCTATTATTTTTGTGAAATTGGTCTAGAGGTTTTGCTACGGGAAGCAACTATAGTTCACAGGAATGTCACTTGTTCTTTGATGTTTTATGTCATGTGGGAAATATCCGTGGAAGATATAAATACATAAACAATCAGTGAACTGTCTAAAGATACGAAATGGAAGATAAACATGAACTGATAACCTCCAAACTGTCTAAAAAAATGAAATGGAAGATAAACATGAATTGATAACCTCCAAACTGTCTAAAGGAACGAATATGCACAGCATGCAACATGTTATTTCGTCTGTTGATCAAGGAGTTGAATTGTCAAAGTAGTCTCCTTAACCATATATCAGTATATGATTTGGTTGTGATCTATGAATGCAGTATGAAAGTTTAGAACAGCTATGTAATGACCCAAGAACAAAGGCTGCCGTCTTGGCTGACATGGATGCCGTGGGAAGAGAAGCTCAGGTACTCGATACACTGGAAACTTCAGGATGCAGTTATGCTTTGTCTATGTACTTTTGGAATATAACATGTTATTCTGCAGCTGAGAGGCTTTGAATTTGCTAAAGCTGTGACTTTGGTGCTTGAACCATTTACTTTGGATAATGGTCTGCTCACTCCAACCTTCAAGGCAAGTGCCATTTTTCAGAAAATAAGTAATCCAAGCTACTTTCCTTTTTAAGATGTCTAAAAATGAGAGCTTCCCTTGAAAATCAAGCTTTAGAAAAATATTTACAAATTCACAATATATATTAGGCCACCACTAGGGTATGAGTTCATTAGGCAAGTTCAAATGAAAGACATCAATACATGATTCTCTTTCTTCCAGATCAAAAGAGCTGCGGCGAAGGCATACTATGCAAAAGAAATATCTATGATGTATGCTGAGCTTTCGGCCTCCGACATCTGCCAAGAAGCTATTGTGAAGTAGCAGAGACAGGCCCAGTTTTTCATACTGTAAAGATGTGCCAATAATTATGATGAGGTCTGGAACTCCCTAAAATGTAAAACGATATTCAATTGAAATACTCATGTTGGTATTCAAAGACAGCTAGGGTTATCCATATCCCGCTGAAAACAAATATAATACTGATACATGCGTAAATGTATCCATTAATATCCGTATCATGTTGTAAGTTTTACTCAATAATTGTGTTAATATAAGCGAGTTATTAAGTTATGCAACAATCTTTAGTTTATTGCAAAAGTGAACATTAAAGTTAATGTGGAATTTTGATTTATTGGATGAATGAAATTTTATTTTATATATGCCCCATCTATTATTAAAATATTGAAATGACTTCCATTTAAATTATATTTGAAATATCTGATATTTATTTTCTATTTTATTCGACGAACAAACTTCATAACCATATCCATGCTAAGTGAATACAAATATATGGATATTCTATATCTGTTTATATCCGTTCACATTTGTATATATTACTCCTACCCCCATATTTGGAAAAATGGAAAACCACCACTTTTGTGAGATTGAATATGTCCTGTGTTATTTTATAATGGAACTGATATTGAAAGTTGCAACCAAAATATAGGTACATGATGGGATAAAATACTTGGAATAATGAAAAATATCGATACCTGATAAGAAATAAAATTGTTCTTTCTGATGTGTTTTGAGTTTATACATATTTTGGAATGTATAAGGCGGCATTAATACACACGATAAGTAGTAGAAAAGACACGAAATGCCAAGTAGATGGCAATAGTGATAGAGTTATTTAGTTTGTAATACAATATAGATGTACATAGAGTCTAAACATGTAAATGAAAACTCAAACAGACCTAGGCTACTAACCCATACAAAATTTCAATCTAACATTAATAAACTTCTCCACAAATAAAACCTAAAGATAGAGTCTTCCTAACAAATCAGAGCTGCAATTACAGCCATAGCCAAGAGAAGGCTACAAACAATCCTGCTTGAGGTGTGCAATGGAGCTGCCTTACTTGGAAGAGGTGCAGGTGCTCTTGCAGCAGGAACAGAAGGAGTGGATAATGTAGAAGGTGATGGAGCCATCGAAGAAGCACGAACCACGTTAATATCAACCTTCTGACCGGCTTGGCAATGACCTGGAACCCCACAAAGGAAAAAATGGTGGCCATGACTGGTGATGGTTATGGAGTCATTTCCTGACGTGTGCGTGGCAATGGGAGACGATGCGTTGCATGACTTGTAATGGACATGTTTAACTTGCATCACATTGTGAAATTGCGGACTGTACTCAAACACTGTTTATGCCAATGCATGGAATCAGATGAGCTGAAAAAAGACAGAAAATGGATCTACCAAAAGTACTTGTATTTATTACTTCAAGATCAACATATTAATCCAGAAAGTTTCAAAAATGCAGTTAGTTCTAACTTGACATCCCAAAAATGTTAAAATTAGTATGCTGGAAGACACAAGCCACAACACCAGCAGCAACATCATGTTGGCATTTCCAAGAAAATAAGAATATCGGAACTTAAACAATATTGCTGCTGCCGAGCTTAGACTAATATCATTAGAGAAATAGACTGGGCTGGATTTGAAACCCCTTTCAATAATCTCAGCATAGAATAAGGCAATAAGCACAAGATGGTTCCCCTGCTAAAGGTAAATTCTTCACTTCTTATTATCCACTCATATCAAATATTATAACAGCTACAAGAAATACCTAAACTGCTGCAGTTTCTCAATAATGTAATATGAACATTCTTAAGTAAACCAATATGGATCAAATCAAGTGGCCTCAACACATTAACTTCAATTTTAAAATTTGTTAAGCATTGATTATTGCTAGATTACTTCTATAGGTAAAAGCTAATATAGTCCCCAAGTCATTTCCAGAAAAGAAATGCCCCTTCCAACATATTTATTTCCTAGTGAAAAGATGAGATGAATCCCATAACACTATCAATATGAAAGTAACATTGACCCAACCAAAAGCATTGTCAATTTGCCTCAATACATATATACAGCACACAACCTTGGAACCCAGGTGTAGCTGTTGGGTCCACAGCACAAATGGGATTGAAGCACATTCAGATCTGGTCAAAAATTTCTAAATTTTATAAAATTATATGGGGGAATATAAAAAAATGCTTTGATCCTTCTTTTGCAAAAAAATAAAAAATTATTATATTGCATCCAAAGGGTGCAGAGTGACATTATGAATAAGAAAATCCATTAGTAAAGCTAGTTGCCTTGTCCACAAAAAATGATGTTTGTGCTTTGTGGCAGGTTAAAAATGTTTGCTAGGAGGGACATAAAACTGACTTGACATGCATTCATGTCTCCTCCTCCATCATCATCATCATCATCCATGACATCAAATAGCCTTTGTGCGTGCTTAGCTGATTATTACATGTTTCCTTCGGGACATATAACAATGCCTACGTGTCATTCTAGCTTTCAATCAACTCCATTTAAAGTGCAGATTTTTACGAATCCAGTAGGTAATGTAGTGTCAGTTGGAATAGTTCAACACTATGCCAATTATCATTATAGGCAAAAGTACTTCTGTTTCAAGTGGGAAAAAAAAGTACCAATGAAAAGAAATAAGGAAAAAGAAATTGTCTTTTTGGTAAGGACATTCCTTCAGCTACCCGATCATGTCAGATTTTAAACAGAAAAAGGAGTAACTCAGAAAGGATTCTCCTCCCCCACCCCCTTAATATACAGTTCAATTAAATGACCCCAAAATTTCAACTTGGAGTCTTACAAAAATCAAAACTTTATTTCCTTTCCAAATTCTTTAAAAAATAAGAATGAATTTTGGAAATAAAACCACTCGGAATTCAGAAGCTCAAGAATCCAACACCCACCACCCACCTCCACTCCCAAGAAAATCTTCGAGTTTTATGCACTACATAAAAGAATTTCAGAAATATACACATAGATACAACAACAAAAATATAAAGAAAGGTGGGAAAACAGAAGAAATGAAAGAAGATACATACAAATAACATCATTGAGTTGGAAGGTTTTAGTAGCTGCCCATTGTTTGTAATCCACTTTCCCAATGGTGGTCCAGCCAGCAGAGTCCCCAACCTTGTGCACTGCTCCCATGGATACCTCCAGCTGCAGAGAGATCACCATGAACAAACCCACAACTACATTTCTCATACCCATGGACTCAGATTTCAATTTCTGAAATTATGGGTTCATATAATTTTTAATTTTTTTTTCACTCTTTGAGCTGAGAGTTTTAAAGGGGAGATGAAAAGTTCTTGGATGAACGTGGGAGTTTTATACAAAAGAGGGCTTCTCTTCTACTTCTGGCCGTTGGGCTTTTTTTATTTTTTAATTTAATTAGTTCGGAGACATTCATTACATATGTCATATGCGGTTGAGGCGTGTTACTTCTCTTTTGGTGAAAACTTTACTGCTGACATGACAAAA
The DNA here is from genome assembly GCA_014636745.2 of Centella asiatica. NCBI lineage: Eukaryota > Viridiplantae > Streptophyta > Magnoliopsida > Apiales > Apiaceae > Centella > Centella asiatica. The sequence goes on along the minus strand of CM025780.1, from coordinate 28,023,485 downwards.
GATTGGTCTGGTATCGAATACAATATATACGCTCCTTTACAATGTTATCATAACCGCAAATTAGATGAAGTCGCTAAAATTATTGGTTCGTGGTTTATTAGATAGTTCAATTGAACTATTATTTTTTTAGAAAAAATATTACAATATATAAATTATAAATATTTTTATAAATTTATTAAATATAAATTTTTAATTTTTAATAATCAAAATAATTTCATTAAATATTCTAAAAATTTATTAAATTAGTTCATCAGTTCACAAAAAAATAAAAGTCACAAAAGAAGAAAAGTCGATTCTAACTGGTTCGCCAGTTCGACAAATTTTTTCAAGTTTTCTCTTGAACCTCTAATTGTAATCAAACTAACCAAACTCATGGCCGGTTCGCGGTTAAATCTATCGAACTAGGCAGTCCGATCCGATTTTGATAACATTTCTCTTTTACATAAACATGATTGTCTCATTCGAAAAATTTTTACATTTTTTTATAATAATATTATAGTTTTGTTTTTTAAAAAATCATATTGATTTAAATTTGATTGAGATCACTGTTTAAAATTCACACACATTGATCAACTATTTTTCACTCACACATTCATTAATTACTTTACATGATTTTTATTAGATTGTAAGATTCAAAACGCAAACCTTACTTTTTAAAAGATATAGTTGATAACCACTAATACAAACAACTATTTTTTTTTTTTTATCACTGTTACTTGTGAATGTATACAAAGTTACAAACAAATTCATAATTCTATTGGAAGTGATCCATGGACAAACTTAATTTTGTGAGTTAGTTTGTATGTATAGATTTATTCATAGACAAATTTTATTATTTTTTACTGGTGTTATTATTTCCATTAATTTAAAAATTCTTATACATTGATTTATTGATTTTCTATGCTAAGGGTTTTTCTAAAATACCAGACATAATGATTCTATAAATTACAGGAGAAATTTTCAAAATCATTAGATTCATGTGGTAGGGGACTAAAACAACCTAGGCAGAGGCCTAGTTAGGCACCCAGCAAATTCAGCAAAAGCAGAAAAATATGAAACCGCACATTTATGTGAAGTTGAAATTCTTTTACAAGTTATAAAATCAGTAAATGACATTTGAGTTATTCAAATAAAAGATATGTCAATGTTACCGATTAGTTTGCTAATATTACAGAACATTTATTTATGTACTTAGATGTTTTTAAAAAGTACATTATTTAAATGTCACTTTAATATCATAATTCATTCGGTTCATTATTTTTTTTATAAAATCAACTATTTAGACTTATTGTCTAATCAACGATCTAGACTTATTGTCCAATAAAATTACAAGAATCTAAGCGATACGTTAATTGATCCGCAGTAATTTTATAATTGGGTTGAAGATCCCAGTCCCTTCTTCAACCTCTCCGCAAGCCCTTTTATATCAGCAGCTAAAATGACTAGAGTTGTGCAGCACTTGTATGAAAATAAATATCATCTGAAAACAAGAAAAAGAAAAAGTTTGAGAACGAAACATATTATAATTTATCTGGAATTTCCACAAATAAATAAATAAACAATTAAGTACGTATTTTCTCAAAGATAGATGTAGTCGTCTTGTCAATGAAATCTAGCCAACTAAAACACACCTTGCATCATTAATTGGAGTTGATTATTGGTTAAGCATCATTAATTAATGGTGGTTATAGTCAATTGTATAGATCAAAGAACCTTTTAAGGTAACAAAAAATATTGGGATTTTACTGTACCGGAAAGTGTTTCATCTCCTACAACATACTTCTGAGAAATTGTTGAATAAATTTTTTGTTATTAGATGATACATGAGTGGATAAAGATTAAAGAAGTGAAATCATAAAATTTAAAACCTCTAAGGTTACATTTGGTCAGATGAAATGAAATGATATGTAAATTGAATGAGCGAATAAAAAGAAAATAAAGGTAAAAGACAAGGATAACAAAAATTATGAGGGAAGTATGAAAACGAAGAAATAATAAATTGTATGTAAAATTTTGGTTATGATGGAATAGACAAGCTATATCTTGGAGGGTGAGTTTAAAAATATACATGATTTTATGAAAAATGATGAAGTAAAAAATAAGTTTTACACATAAATAAACTAATAAATAATGTAAAATTCATTTCATTTTATCAAATCAAACACAACAAAAAATTATGCGGCAATATTCCCATTAGTAAATTTCATACCAGACAAAAATTTATGTGGTAATATTGAAAAGGAATAAAGAAGAGGTCCATCCTATGCGTCCCACAGTTACGTAGGTGGTTATGTAAAGAGGAAGGGAATGGTTGAAGGACTTGCAAGGAAAGACTATCCATGAGAACTACTATTTGGTGATTGCCTTCTTTTTTTCTTCTTTTTTCTCTTTGGGGGTGGGTTCGGGGTGGGGGGATGGGGGGTTGGCGTGGGGTGGAGTTTGTGTTGGGGGTGTTAACGGAATCTTAGATCGGCATTATCATCAGCACCCTCACGCTCATCTTATTCAATTCTTGATGCATTTATTTTATGCCATAAATGTCTGTACATGAATTTGAGTGTTAGCTGTATAGGGTGAGGATAGGGTGAGGGCGGGGGTGGAAGAGGCGGGGGGTGGTTATACATTACTTTATAACTACATCTTCACAATGACCATAAAAGAAAGAAGAAAAGAAGATCTCGACACAAAATATTAACCTAAATTTATATGTCCAGAAAATTTTCTCCTTTTATTTGATATTAGACTATACTTAGTTGTGACTTGCTATATGTTCATTCAAGATTGTTGTGATTTTATTTTTATGTTTTTTTGAAAATGAAGAGATTGAAAATTCAAGTTTTACCAGTTAAAGTTGTTATAAGTGTGAAATTTGGTGTTCAAGTCTTGCTAATTACTGTTTGTCCAAATGAATACTGTCTAACTATTTGTCCACATGAATTCTAGACAGTAGTTCCCTCTATAACAAAAAACAAAAAAATTACTTCATTGTGAATTCTTAACAAAATAGTTGACTTCCACGCATCTAGCCACCTCTAATAAAAAATTTAAGCTTAATCTAAAGATCCTGTAATTTCACACAATAAAAAAATAAAATTGAATCTTCTAAATAGGACTAAATATTTTTATAATTAGTTTAATTATATCTACATTTTCCTTTTTGGCAAATGAATCATTTTAGCAATGATTATGTTACTTGAATAATAATACGTATCAACTGTAAAAATGAGTCATAAAAACATCATTAAAAAATTATTTAAAATATCTACATTATTTAACATGTTAAATACCATATGACTACTTATTTTGAAGTAAAAATATTGAGGTTTCAAACTTTTGTGACTACGATTGTTATGAGTGCGTGCGTGAGTTTGTGCGATTTAAGTAATAGTGTCTGTTGTAATAAAAAAAACGTATATAAATAGAAGTATAAAATCTACTTGCCCCATCTACCGAAATGTGCTTGTTTTCGCTTTTACCCCCACCATCCCCTCTTTAATTGGAGGACCAAGGGACCATTCAACCATGTCTCTAACTTTGATTTTGGAAGGAGATTTGTGTTCATGCCCATGCTTTGCTGTTACCAAGTGACAAAGTATACACTTAATTTAAAGCATAGGGTTTTAATTAGCCTCTAAGTTTGGTCAAATGTTGTTCGCCATTAGTTTCGGATATCAATTTTTCATCCACCACCACGCCATTTACGCTCTTGATGCCTCTTGCATTTGGTGGATGTTTACTTTTAAACCGCTTATCAATTGTTAAAATTATTTTGATGTTTTTTTTAAACAAAATATTATAAAGAATATTACAACATGGGGAGAAATTGAACTCATGGCCTTGACTTATTAAGTATGCAAGATATGGTACCTAGCATTCAAGCTACACTCCAGTGGTAATATTTTGATATTGTACGATACCGTTGCGGTGAATTTCTTATTCATCTAAAAACGTTATATTTGTTATCTATTCCCTCCTTTTTGTTGAGTTGTCTTTTGACTTTTTTGACGTAGTTTTAAGTAATTTTTTTATATATATTAAATGTATTATTTAATTTTAATTTTTTATTCATAATAATCTTTATTTAAAATATTTTTGATTATTAATTTTTAAAAAATTAAATAAAAATTTAAACATGTGCAAAAATTCACCTAAAATTACGTATATAAAAGCTAGATAGCTACTCCCTCCATTCTCTTTTACATATCATTTTAGAAAAAAACACACTTATTAAGGAGTGAATTGATTTTAGTTTTAATTGACTAAAAAATGTGTAAAAGGTTAATATTATCCTTTGAAAGTTTATTGGAAACAATGAAAGTTAAACAAATTAATTTTAAATGTAAGGGTAATATAAAAATTTATATGTAAAAGAGAATTATTTTCTAAAAAGCCATATAAATATGAATGGAGAGATTACTAAAAAAATAAATAAAGATACACAAGGTCTATTTCAGTAATTGGAAATTACACTTAAATTCTGAAAGTACAACTTAAATAAGCAATAAAGTCATAAATAATGTAGTATGTCGAGATGTAATATCAAAGGGAATTTTGCCCCTATTGATGTATTTATTGGAGGCTGGTTTATGAATCCACTTCTTAAATTCCATAATGACTCCACTGAAAACTACTAACACAAATTATAAGATAATTATGCCGAAATATACAACTCAAATATAATTGGACATGAGTTGACTACCTCAGATATTCAGATAAATATTTACCCATGCCTGATTATACATGTGGGTTTTATGAATTAAATTTTCTGTGCTATTACTATTTGAAACGCCAATTTATACTGTAATATTAAACTGTGCGTACAAATTCTATTAAGCTTCAAAAAATCAGAACTCGATATCTGAGATAATGACCATCTGGCAAACTAACAAACGTAATAAATCACCTGGGCCAGCTACAAACGTAATAAGTAGAAAACAAGAACAGAGGCCCCAGACATAAATACTTCAGATCTCATTTCATTTGATGCCCAAAAGATTACAGTTTTATGATTCATGGAAAGGTCCAAGTCAAATTGGACTTTCATTTTTCACATGAAATAACTCAAGTTTGACATTTTTCACGCTCGCAAAACACAATATATTGTGTGCACTTCGTACGCGCGAACGTGAAAAATGTAGTATCCATCTCTTACTCGCAAAACACATTACACTTTTAGTTTAACATTGCTAAAAACTAATAGTAAGAATATTGCTTAAAATTTTTAATTTCATTTATAGCATTTCAATAGTATTAACTAAAAAGTAGAATTGGCTCAAAAAAGACAAACCAACAACACATTTCTATTAGTCGCTTTGTTCAAAACTTGTCCGTATAGTATACAAAGTCAAGTTATTTTATATTTTGGAAAAGTAAATTACATTATACATTTGGCATTACGAATGAACCAAATGTATATCCTACTCTTTTACACTCCATTTGCATCCATCTCTTGTATTAACTAAACACACTCCATACATGATTTGTTTTACGGTTGTGAAACTGGACCAAACACTTTCATTTCACCATTTTTCTTAAAACCTCCATCGTCCTCGTCCTCCATAAATCTCTTCCAGAACCAATGCTGCTTCCACACTCGGTCCGTCATCTCCTCGATCGGCACATTCTTCGTCTCGGGAACCAAAAACACCACGAATATCGACATCACCAAAACCCAACCAGAGAAAAACAAGAAAATGCCATACTTGAAATGACAAAGCATGGACAAAAATGCTTGTGCTATCACAAATGTGAACAACAAATTGACACAAACTGTCACGCTTTGTCCGGCCGACCGCGTCTCTAACGGAAAAGTTTCGCTCGGAATGAGCCACCCCAGCGGACCCCACGACCACGCGAAGGCCGAGACAAATGTACAAATCATTATAACCACTAGTATTGCATAGCTTGTGCCGAGGTTGTCCGAATGATCTGTAACCTTAATTCCAAGCACTATGGCTATCACAATTTGTGCCAAAAACATTTGAATTCCAGCTTCCAATAATAATATCCGACGGCCTAATTTGTCAACGACGTAGATCGATACAACGGTGGAGAGCACGTTAACTGCGCCGGTGATAACAGCCGAGTAGAGCGAAGCGTTATCCTTAAATCCCAACGTGTTAAATAGCACTGGGGCATAAAACATGATCGCATTGATCCCCGTGCATTGCTGGAAAATCTGTCAAAATTGACAATTCCCGACACGACAAACTTATATCAGTTAACGATACAGAGAAAATTAGCATGACCCTGCGCGTAATAGGAGCTACATACAAGTAAATTTTTAATGTACCACAAAACAAAATTTTAACGTTACATTAAAATAAACTCCAACTAAAGCTAACCTGTAAGGCGACAGCAATGACTAGTTGTGGTCGATTTTTTCGCATGAGAAGATTTCTGAAGGGATGTTTAACTTCTTTAGCAATACGACTGGCTTCGACAAGCTCCAAGAACTCTGGCTCAATGTTGTCGGTGCCACGGATTTTTCGGAGCACTGCTTTTCCTTCTTCCATTCGGCCACGTTCGACGAGACTGTTAGGGGTGTCCACAACCAGCAGGGCACCTAAGGTCAGGAGAACTGCAGGAATTCCAGCTAGCCCAAGTGAGAGCCTCCATCCCCACCCATCTATTCTGTAATTTTATGTATATTATAAATCTTAATCAGTAACAAGATTCAAAATTTCACTATGAAATTACATATTAGATAGGTTCATTTGTCACGAGTACGTAAAATTCAAATTTTATGTCACTATAATCTATATACATTCATACAAAAGTTAATATTGTAGGAGTGTGACAAAACATTTATGTCATGATTTGGCTTACAATATTTAATTTTTGTACAAACAAATTCAGATTTTTTTTGTGTAAAAGTTAACCAAATTTAGGCTACCCCAGATAAGTCATAAATCTGTAGTGTTAAAATCACAAACCGGTGGACCCACATTTTCATGGAATTTTAGAGAGTCAAGGCTCCATGTTTTGACGGTCAAACATTGTGTTCTATCATATCTTTATAAGTCAAAAAGAAGGAAAAATATGAACAAACATGCATACAAGCTAATTTAATCAAATCAATGGATAGCTCGAGCCTCCAGTCACATAGGTAGACAGTGGAGACATACATATTAAGTCCAACATAGTTTTCAAACTACTATTTTTCTTTCCTTTTTGCCATTTTAAGGAAAAAAATGAAGTTCTTAAAAAATAAAAAATAAAGGGGAGAGATGGGATAGTAGAGTTACTTTGCAGTGAAGTAGTTGACAATGTTGGCAAAAAGTATGCCAATGGTGACGTTGAGCTGAAATAATATGTTTAGTCCTCCACGGATTCTTGTGGGTGCTATCTCTGATAAGAACAGAGGTACTGCCTGCAAAATCAACCTTACACTTATATAACTCATGAATATTTACATGTCAATTTAACTTAATATAAAAGAGTGAAAAGAAAAAATGAGCCTTATAGTGAATATAAGTAGATGACTGTCAATGAAAATAATCATTTATTTTTCATTTTTTCTTGTTATAATATAAAAAAATTGAATAACAATTTTTATTTTAAAAGAAAAGGTAAATAACTTACTCAAATAAATTGTTTGGAGTACAGTTATATGCTGGTGAAAGAAAGTGGCAATTGGATAAAGTTGTACAAATTTTAAGATAAAAGACTTGTACAAATAAAGGATTGATAGCTAGAAAGTTGGAAGATAAATATCAGTGTTAAAGAATGAAAGTAAAAGGCTGCTTTCTTTTTTGTTCTTTTGTCTTTTAAAAAAGATAATGAATTAGAATCACAAGAGTCATGGGCCATGGTCTGAAAACTGAATAGAAAGTATGCAAAAGCTAGAAGGGGCCACGAGTTTATTATTACTACCACCACCACTTTAATGGAAAGTGGGCGATAGAAATTAATTGGAAGATTTTTTGGACAGAAATCATGTCACAAAAATCTAGAGACCAGAGCCCCACCCAATGGCTCTCTGTGTTTAGCTTCGGAATCCAGTGAAGTTTCGGTCTCATGTGTAAAGGTAATATCCTCCTTTTTCTCTTTTAAAAATAAATACTATTTTTATCATATTTTATTGAATAACAAATTTATGATCGAGTCTTTCACACTAAAATTAGGTTTCTTCTCCGATATCAGTTTGATAAATAGAAATTTGTCATTTCAATAATGTTTATTCCTCGTAAATAGTGATTCATATTTCAAACTCATAATTTGTAAGAATTAAGAAATATCGTGAATACAATGAGAAATAATGATATTATTATATTAGAAAAATTACACAGTAAAAACAATAAGTATCATCGAAAATAAATTTTATCAAGTAGTTGTATATTTCACGTCGTTTTTAGTTTAAAGATATTATCTTCCAAAACATGTAAACCATAACTTTTTATTTAATTAAAAAAATCAAATCCACAACTGAAAACAAAAGGTAGATATTTCCGATCACCTCACTAGGTTGGTGAGTAGCCACCAAATGAGCCCCCGTGGGGTTAGTGATAGAGACATAGAGTCACGTAACGTCATCTTTAACGGATGAAAGGGGTAGGTGAACGATTTTTATTTATGATTTTATAGTATTTTTATTTACTCAAAATAAAAATAGAAGATATATGATATTTGTTGAGTGTTAGTTATTAACACGTTTCTGTTATTCGTTATATGCCCCAAAGCTGAAGAAAACAATACGGAGTAATATACATATATATATATATATATATATATATATATATATATATATATATATATATATATATATATATATATTCCGTATTTATTATATAATTTATTTGTATATGTCCATATATCAATATCTCAACACCAATAATTGAACTGATTAATTAAGTTACATATAATATCAGGGTGTGAACTCCTGTGTCCTTACAATTTATTTATTAATAAAATATTTCAATTTTGTCGCTACTAAACAAAAGTAGATGCGTGCACATTTATATGACCATAATATTAGATATATTAACAAATTAAACAAATCAAATGTGACAAATTTTAAACCATTAATTTTTAAGATGTGGTTTATAATTCCTAAAAATGTTTACCAAAATTATTTTATACATATTTATTTATATACAAGTTGATATCTTAGATATCACTCTTAATGTAACTATTGAATCTTAATAGAATTATCGATAAATATTTTACATATCAATTATAATAAACTATTGGTGAACATATTTTTATCCAGATGTTAGTACTGTTTTATTAGTTAATCTAAGAGTATAATGACTAATGAGCATCAATATTTTTTTCAAGGCTATGGGTGATTTTATTGGTGTATTAATTAATCTTCATGTTTGTATTTCATATATGTTCAAAGCTAATTCCTTAGAAAAAGATTTATTTTTAAATTAAAGAAAAAAAGAAAAAGACAAATATAACACCTTTTTTTACTGCAGGAAAGATCAATTATAATCCAATACTGTACCAACCTTCCTTTAATTTAGGGAATCTGTCCCCCTAGTCAGTTGTTGTCCCACATAGTTTAGGACCTCCCTAACTAACAAATTAGTCACACATATTGGATTTCTTTATTATTTTCTGTTAAGTACAGCTGTCTCACTTCAAAAAAATTATCAAATTAGGATTAATAGTCCCTTAAATTATTTTATATGCATATCTGTACATACAGACCATACACAAAGTATTATGAAACTACAAAGATCTTAATCCCACCTAATTTATATTTTTAAATGATTAAACTACTAATAACTATACAACAAAAACTATTACTTAGGGGTAATATACCACTCCTATTTTGGACCTTTTAGACAGATACACCAATTCTCACTTTTAAATAACCAAAATATTTTATACAGAATGATTATTATAAGATAATAAGGTTGAAGTTTGAAGTCACGGATTTGAAAATAAAGATATTGCTGTCACAGAATCATTGAACCAACTAAGCTATATTAGTAGAGGAATATTTAGTTCTGAGACGATGTAGAAATTTCAACAGATATGCCCTTGAGAAACTAAAATTGAAAAGTAAAGATACTGTAAAATAAATAAGGAGATGATATTGTCACATTAGAGTAACTTGACATCTTAATAATATTTTTTAATAACAATAATATTGTTCTGATAACATAATTTATATTTAATAATATTATTGTCCTGATAAATTTATTGTAACATATGATAAAAATTAACTGAAAGGTACCTGATTAGCAAAACCGACGCCGCAACCAAGTAAAATTCTGCCAGAAATGAGCATAGCAAGATCTTGAGCTGTAGTATTTAGCACCACCCCAATAATGAACATAATTCCGGCGATCAACATAGTAAATTTCCGGCCAAGTTGCCTCGTGGTATAGGAAGCGAAGAACGTCGCCGTTAAACCGGCTAGATATAGCGACGAAGTGAACAATTGTAGCCCTTGATTATCATACTTGCAATAATTACTGTCCTTTTCTTCTTGAGTCTTTCTATACACCACCGGAAAGAATTTTTTCAAGAAATCATCCATTGATGTAACTCCACCTGCATTTAAAACAAATTTATAAAGTAATTAGAACATGAAACATAGAATTAAATAACATTTATTTATATGTAGATTTTTATGAATTAGCGACATTCTTCCAATGTAATTAATAAAAACAAAATAGTTTCTCTTCCTCCTAATGCTTGCTTTTAATTAATTTTTTTAAAACTCACTAGATTTAATTTCGATTATTCTATTTAACGTTATATATAATACTGATCGAAAATATGTCATTAAACAGTAATACTGTTTAACAAATAGTTTAGAGAATATACCCGAAACGCCAACATCATAGCCAAACATGAGACCGCCGGTGGCGGCCATTATACAAGAGATAATAACTATAGGGGTGATCCTTGCCTCGAACTCCTTGCCACCGCCGGTGGCCACCATCCCTCCGCCGGCCATGATCACTAATTAATAAAACTTAATTTCTTAATTACAAATGCCTTTGTAATTTATATGTTATATATAGATCTTCTTGTGCATATATATTTGTTCTTGACAAAAAAATGAACATATATAAAAGAAGAAGTGATATATAGAAGAGTTAATGGGGTTATGGAGACATTATATAGACAATTAAGGGAAGGGCAAGAGAAGTGAAGAATAAGAAATGTGGAAGATAGATTGATGAATGCATGTATGGGGGAAAATTAATGGGCGCCACCATTTGCATCTTTCCACGTGCTATTTTCAAAGTTGACTGTTTTGTTCTTTCCTAGTTTCTTCGTCAACGGCCAATTTTAAACGATACTAGTAGTATATGCACTCTGTGGGAGTTTTTATTCTTTCTAGTCATTGTTTTTACAATGATATCGCTATGATTTTTTAATTTCTTGATAATTGAAATAAATATTTTGTTATCATAGTAATAATTTTCGTCAAAACAAAAAACTCAATTCTGATTAAATACTTTGTAAGTTATAATAGTGATACAACATGCGCTTTATATAAAATTTAAAAAAAAATGAAAATGATACACTTTTATATCTTTCGAAACTCTTGAAACTATTTTCATCGATAATTTAGTGAAAGCAAAGTATTAAACATGAATAAAAAAATATTTATGTAAAATTATTTATACAGAATTCGATATATATATCCCTTAATCCTTATTAATTAATTAATAAATATCAAGATATATTTAAATTTATATAGTTCGGACTAAACTAAACTAGTTTAGCTCATGAGTATATATCAGCATCCTTTACTATATATCACTGCAACACCCCTAAATTACTATATATAGTATGAAATTATTTTGTTATGTGGTATCACACTCTTAAATTAGTTGAAACATTCTATTTATGGTAATTTTAAGAAGTTGGGATGCAGTAAAGATGTGAGAATTAATTCTTACTCATTTTCGAGTTCATCCGAATCGAGCCCAAATGAGTTGATTGGAGTTTAAACTAGTTTTAATTCGTAGTAAGATCTTTATTTAACATATCGCGATTATTTTTAGATATTTATGCGAGATTTCATTTTTGTTTAATTTCAATATATACATTTAATATAAAAATTATATATATATATATATATACACACACACACACACACACACACATATATATATATATATATAAATACCTCGAAATGTAATGGTCGTTAATAAAAACAGTCATAGAAATTAACCTGATATAAGAAGTAAGAATGAATATGAGTCTCACAATTAATATAAATAAGTGACTGTTTGAGAAAACAATCACTTGTTTGTTTTTATTGTTTTCTATACTATATATATTCTTTAATGCGAAAATATCATAAATTCTTGTAAAGCAAGTCAACAGTGAACCAGCGAGCAGCTGAGGTGCCCTCCTTTTGTCGGTCATTTTTCGGGTATGAATACGGACCTACGTTACCAAATTGGCCAGTTGGACCTCTACAATTTGAAGTCAATTTTAAAAATGTGCCAACATATATAAAGTTAAAAAAGTTCATTTATGCACGTTTTACTCCATTTATTTGACAACTATTTAATGTGATAACAAAAACTTAAAAAGGGTAATAATAATAATTATTAATAAATGGTTCGAACTTCGAACCTCATCCAATTATCAATGTTTTCCTGCAACAGTAGATATAGTATTTTTCTCTTTAAACCAAAACAACAAACAAAATGCTAGTTGTACAAGTTGCATAGATAAACCCTTCAATGACTCGATTATTATGTTGGAAATGGAATGTGACCTTCCTTTTCGCTTACATTATTTTAGATTTATAAATGTTGAGATATTTTAAGAGCGCAATTATGTCTTTCATAAATATAACCTAATTTTAGAATTTTACCATATTGAGAAATATTTTCTATCTTAATGTGTTTTTCTACAAGTGACCACCATTGAAGTAGTAATTATTGACCGAGAACAAAATTACGATCTTAATCTTAAAGATAATGTTTTATTTTATACTAGTAGTAATAAATTATGATACGCTTCGGCTGTTATAAAAATTCCTACTACATATTATTTCTTATTTAAGCAATTATAATTTTGTATTGTCTATCTATCATCTAAATCCAATCACTTCTCACATATCTTCAATTAATTTGTCTAACTTTTAATATTTAGCCTTGTACGTATAGACGTTCAACATTTTTATTCATGACATAAATTTGCGAAATGCATTCTATAACACTATTTCTTTAACACATTTTTATTGTATAAATGAGATTTTTTTTTAAGAGGTACTATCACTAATCTTTCGATATTTATTATTACCTAATAAGCAAGTGACTTTATCTACACGCTCAATAAAAGATCGAGAATGATGGCATGTATATGTGCATGCACAAATATGTACAAAATAATTGTGTACCAAATGATGTATATATTTCTTAAGAGACTCATAACATAAGTTGTTATCGATTCCGTTTATCAACTAAAGAGAAAATCAATCTTCACATTAAAGTCATAACATAATCCACAAAAAATATATTTATCATATGAACTTACATTAAAGTAGTAAAAAGTTACAAAGACGTATAACTTTATATTTCTTAATCCTTATCAAGGTTTACCATCTCACAAAGTCCGTGAAAGATTATTATAGTAAAAGATGATCTCAAGCAAAGACTTTTCAATTTGGATAAGATGTGCAACAATATGTTGTTTATTTGAATTATCCAAATAAACCTTTAGTATATACTAGTAGTTGTGGTGTGTGAAAGAAAGAATGGTTGATCATTTGCTCATTGCTCCACCTTTTTGACTAGTAAAACTTCATGATTCTACTTCCAAGTCGTGTGCTTTATATAATCCAACTAAACTTCAAAACTAGGACGGAAAAATATTGTTCGAATATTAGATTTAACTTTAGTTCCAAGAATTGGTGAGTGATCAAATGTAGTTGAACAAATTTAGTAGAAAAATGTCGTTGGCCTTTTTATCCGCCAACTAAACTTTTTTGGTTCTTCTAAACTATCATCTCGGACAAAAAGGAAGAACAACAACAAAGATATAGTGAAGGACGTGTTGCTCAAGTTCTAAGAATTCGAGTAAATGCATGGTAAGATATAGTTAGGAATATGTCTATATTTATATTTATTTTTATTTGTTACGTTAGTTAAGAATACGAATATGGATGTTAAATATTTTAAATATAATACAAATAAACTTAGTCTTATAATTTATTAACTTATGTCATATATTTGTAGTTTTAATCCACTTTTAATTCGATACAAAATGTATATATTTTTCCAAACTGTTTAGAGTTTAGAGTGACTTATATAATATGTATCATATTTAAATGTATTAGGACATAGTTGATTATATATTTTTTATATATATTATAATACTTTACTATAAAAAGATGAATCAAACTACTCGCGAATAAAACTAGATGGGCATTAATGTGCTCAAATTATGTTCATTTAACTCAATCGTACTTTAAATTGAGTATTAGATTTGACTCGTTTTCATATCGATTTCTAGTTAAGTCGATTAATTTTTAACTGAACGAATCACAAACCGTTTAATGTGATTTACAACCCTAACTGAAATAGCAAAACCGAAACAAGAATTCTTTTGTATTTGCAAAATGAAATATTGCTCATATGTGAATAAAAATTTTCATCTGCTTACTTCTCCTTCAGGTTTTCTTATACAACGCAAAATCTTATAACTAGGTATGGATAATGAGTGATTAATAAAGGTATAAGGTTACGTTTAGTTTTAGATGAAGTGGAATGACATGTGAATGGAATCGGTGGATAAAAAAAAATGATAATGGGAGATAAAGATCATAAAAATTATAAGAAGAGTATGAGAATGGAGAAATACTAGATTATGTATAAAATTTTGGTTAAAATAGAGTAGACAAGATTCATCTTTCAAGGTGAATTTAAAAATACATATAAATTTGTGAAAAAAAATAAAGTAATGAATTAACTTTACACATAAAAATTATCGAATAGTATAAAATTTATTATATTCTTATATCATTATATTGTATCGTACCAAAAGCACCGTAAAGATGTTAGAACTTTTTCTAGTTTTCTCTTCACCGCGTGTATATTGTGGCGGTGGTTGTTTAAATTAAACTTTATGGACATGATTAGATTAGATTACATAGATTTAATTTCTACTTATATAAGGAGAAATTTTCATTTTAATAGGGGAGGGGGTGTGAATTGTGTGATGAATTAACTTACATACTAGTTTCAAAACTCGTGTCTGTACAGATAATTTATTATTATTAATTTGATTATAATTATTTTATTTGAATAAATTAATTTAATTAATAATTTATATTATAATTAATTTAGTTAGTGTTAATTAATTATGGTAGATTACATTATTATATGTGATTATCAATTTGATCATAGTTATTTAATCACATAAATTTCATTAATAATTAATTTTATTATTTTATGATTAATTTTATTGTAATTTAGTCTATAAATATGTTCACTTTAATCAATATAATTCGTAAAATCATATTTGTTAATTAATATATTAATATAAATAGATAGATAGATAGATTGATAGATTTGTAAATGGGCTTATTTTTTTATTAGTTTGATTCGTGATAAAATAATAAATAGATAAATTAGAATGGACATAATTGACCCAATTTGGATAATTAAATAGATTAATATTAATAAATAAAATTAAAGAGTTCTATCGAACTTGTTCTCTGGTTCTGAATTAATAGATTAGAACTAGTTTCATAACTTGTGCACAACACAAGTAATTTACTATTATTGATTTGATTATAATTATATTGTTTGAATAGATTAGTTTAATTAATAATTTATATTATAATTAATTTAGTTAGCATTGATTTATTATGTTAAATCATATTATTATTTGTGATTATCAATTTCATCATAGTTATTTTAATCACATAAATTTGATTAATAATTAATTTTATTATGTTATGATATATTGAGTGTATTATATTTTAGTCTGTAAATAGATTTACGTAATTTGTACTCAATCTATAAACTGCTATTGTTAATTAATATATTAGTATAAATAGATAGATTGATTTATTGATAGGTGTAAATGGGTATATTCTTGATTAGTCTGATTCTTGATGAAAAAATAAATAGATAAATTAGTATTAACATGATTAGTCCATTTCGTATAATTAATTAAAATTAAAGAGTTCTACTAAAGTTGTTCTCTTGCTGTGAATTAGTAAATTAGTATAGATAGATAACTGAAGTCAGAAGATAATCAATAACTTTTAAAATATAGAACTAAAGAGATGAAAATTAATTAAAATGGGAAAAAATATTATATATGATTCTCAAGAAATATTGTCGAAGCAAGGAATTTCTTTTTCTTTATGAAATTAAGAACAAATCAAAAGGGAATGGATTCTATTTTTATCGGAAATATTTAAATAAAAAATTATTTCTCTTACAGACTTGCCATTAAAGTTTAAGTAGAGGGAAAGTTGGCTAGTTTAGGACCGGTGCATGCCCAAAAAAAGGTATTGCATTTTATTAAAGTGACAAATTGTTGAATAGTTTGAACTTTAAAATTACTAACATGGTATAAATAAATTTAAGTGTATTTTCCTTGAAACAAAGAAAGTGGTGACTTTTAAAAAATGTGCACCTCCTTTAATTTAATAAATTTCCGTATCTGCCTTTGTATATTATATTCCTAAGATTGTGACGAACTTGTATTCCTCCATCGTAAAACGGCAGAAAGGAAATAGAATAGTCTTCACTTGATGGGCACCGCATAAGATATTAGCTAGTTTTATATTGAATTTTGATCCTTTAAATAACAATTAAAAGTAAATGTGTATTACTTTTAGTTTGACTTATGTACGTTAAGATAGTGCTATTTAATCGCCAACGTATCTTTTGGCTTACATCACTCATTCGCTGCATGCTGCGTACATATTTTATATATAAAGTTCTCTAGAAATAGGCAAAAATAACAATTTGATCATTTAAGTGACGAATTTTACCTTTTAGATCACTAAACTTTTAAATAATTATATTATTATACTTTATACTAATGTACATATAAATTATTCTATTAAAATTTAATGAAAATCGTCAACTTAATGCTAACATGGAGTTAATATGTAAAATAAGTGAAAATAAAAATTTGACGATAAATATGTGGCAATTGAGTTGTCAGTAAGTGTCACATTAATTAATAAAATATTGACTAAAATAATAATAAAATAAAGAAAACTCCACCCCCTTGTTTGACTCCACCCCCAACCTCCTCCGTCCATCCCTTGCACTTTCGCTTCTTCACCCCAAACACTATTCAATGCTACAGTCAATCCCCAGTATTCAATCGACTGTACAATCGGGTAAGAGATTATAGTTATGATTATCATTGTTCAATCTAATGATCGAATTTTTGAGCAAAAATGGACAAGTATAAAGGTTGCTGCTGTAATTTTGTAATTGATGGCGAGAAGATGGATCTGTAAATTCGTAGCCCAGAACTTATGATTCCATTTTTATTACTTTGTTTATTAATTTTATTTTCAAGTTGGTATATTTTATATTTTATAATGCATAATTTAAAATAGATTTTATACATTTTTTTCTTGGGTTTAAATCAATTTAAGCTTATTTTTATAATATTAACTAGTTAATTACGTTAGTTAGTTTAATATATTTCTTTTTTGTTATTTCTAATCTAAGCATCTAATTTTTTAAATTGTTAATTCATAGTTTATTTGACTTAATACTAATTAATTTTTAGTTTGTCGTCAACTCAGCAGCCATATAATTTTTATTATATTTTCTTTTTTTAATTTTTACACATCACTATGATGTCGACAAATACTTAACGGTTTTTGTTAAAAGTTGACGCAATAATATATTTATAAAATTTTATAAAGTTTAATTGTCTGATTGCAATTTTTTAAAGTTGAGTGACTCAATAGGTAAAAGTGGACAACTTCAATGACCAAATTGCTATTTTTGCCTTTAGAAATATAATCCATTTTATTGGACAATATATGCAAGCATGTGTAATTTTGTTACCATTTTTTACGTCATCGTCTTTCAATTTTTTGTGTAATTCCTCTAAGGCTCTAATGCCTTTTTGATTTCTACTTACTTTTTTCGTTTAATTCAAATTATATATTTCTATATTTAATTCTTTCTTATCAAGTTACAAATCTATATTTTAATATTTTAATTTGATTGCATAATGATATGTATACTTCTTCTATTCTAAAAAAAGAGTTACATTTGGAAAAAAAAAGTGTTTCAAAAAAGAGTTATATTTGAAATTTTATTTGTTATTTTGCGATAAATTAAAAAAAAATTCAGTTACAAACCTAGATCTCGTCATAACTTAAAAATTCATACCAATTTCATAAAAAAAAACTTATAATTTGTATATTTAATTTTTAATCAAAAATATAAAATTAATAATGATCAAAAGTAATTTTGTGGTACTGAAAGAGTAATTCACACTTTCAAACTCCTCGTGCCCTATTAAACTTGACGTTTTCGTTATCTCATGAAATCTCTATATTTACATTCCAAATCTTTATTTATATAAACACACCCTATTTTCTAGTTACATTTATAAATCTCTTCTGATGCATTTATTGTAAAGGAGTCGTAAAAGATAACAGTTTTCCTTAATAAGTGTAGAAAAATGTTAAATGTACTATATAGTTCTTCTTCCATCCATTGATTATACGTAGTATTATTTTCGAGTCTTTGTTGTGTCTCATAATATATATGTTGTTCACTTTTTATAAAAAATTAATTAATAATTTTTTCTTAAACTACTCTCAATAAGTTAAAGATGTTTATTATTGTAAAGTCATTCTATCTTCTTCTAAGAAATTATTTAATATTTTATATAAGGATACTTCTGACATTTTATATAAATTTAATATTGTAACTACTACTCCGTATTTTTGTAAGGATTAACGACACTTTAACATTTTTTAAAATAGAAAATTTTACTTTAGTAAGGTAAGTTTTCTCTTTTTCACTTTAATCAAGTATGTAATTTTTTATTTTTATTTTTTGCTTCTCTCTCTCCACTTCCATGATCACCATTGTTCTCTTTTTTCTCGCTTTCATAGCAGTCATCTCTACCATTTCATCGTCATCTGAACTATTATCGACAGTATAATTGTCGTCATCTTCACAAATTTTATTTCAACCGCCAATAAAAACATATTTAGAATATCTGCACATTACAGATCTAAAACAATCGATCGATATCGCCAGATTCGTCATCATCGTTGATGTCACCATCATCGCTTAGTCACCATTAACATAATAACTTATATTATTATCTGCTGTGAAAATAATCCAAAATCTGAACAACAAAAATTTAGATGTATACTTGAAACACAAATTTTCTTCTTCTACTACTTTTTTTTTCTTTTTCATTTAATATTAAGTTCTTGCCATTTTCCGTTCACCTATAATATTTTCTGTTGTTGAAATTATTGAGAGCATCCGATATTATTGAGTAGCATTATGGAACTTAACTGTTTTGCATTTTGTTATTCGCTTGAATATGGTCTACTAAATCTTTTATTAAGTTGGATCTTTAATATTACTTAATCTTTAAGACATCCTTTCTATTTCATAGTATATATAACATTTGATTGTTTTGCACAGGTTTGATTTTAGGTTTTTAGATTTAAGCATTCTATAGTACTATTTTTGAATTTCACATCTTGACAATTCAAATTTAACATAATGGAGAGATGATCAAAAGAACTGTCAGTCTCTATTTGTTTACTTATTACTAATTCTAACGTTTTATTTTACAATCATTTCAGTTATATAGAAAAGAATTCAATGGCTTGATTGTGGGGAGAAGAATTCATAGTTTTGTTTTTGCACAGCTACATAGTAAATGGAACCAAAACAAGATCCTCATGATTACTAATAAACATGGCAATTCTCTCCATGACCAAGATGATATAATGAGGAAAGCAGTTGATTATAATAAGGATCTTCTGGATACATCTCAAGACTCCTACCTCGGAAAAGAGAATTTGCGGAGGTTCATATCTAAATCCTTACCTCAGGACCTGGCACATCCTTTGGTCAACTCCATTTCAGCTAACGATATATTCAATACTCTAAAGAGTATAAAATAGACTAAAGCCCTGGACCCTAACATCTAAAAGTTACTAAGTCATGGAAAATAATATTACGTAAACAGCGTAAAATTATTATGCGTACAATCGAAAGTTATTATGTACTATATAATTCAATATAAGTTAAATTATCGTGTAATGCATCTATGGGAATTGAACCTAGTTCACCTTATTCGCTTGTTGGGCCAACATAAAACCCAATAATTTTAAATTGACACCATAAAAAATTAGACGAATTAAAGTGAAATTTTATCATAAAAAATGTATAAATTGTCTTTGTCCCTTTTGTTAATGTGCACGGCGTGTTTATTGTAATAAAACTGCGTAATCAATAAGACAAAGAGAGCAGTGGCAGATCCATATGGTGACGAGGGGAACTACGGACCCCCTGAATTTAAAAAGAAAAAAATTATGTATAGAGTATTTTTATCGTTTTAAAATTAAAAATACATTTACTTAATTTTAAAAAGAGTTTAATTTGAAATCAAGGTATGTTACGCAAAATAGATTACATTTGTGTAATATTTTTATTATATAATGATATTACTTTTAAAAGTTATCATTACAATACTTTTATTTTATCATCAGTTGAATATTACAAACAAATTTCTTTTGAAAAACTAATGTTTTGTAAAATAAATTTCAATCAAATATGCAACCTTAATATTAGCAAAAAAAACTTGACTCTTTTATATAACATAAGTAATATATCATTTTATTAAATAGATCTCTAAAATATTACTTCCTGTATAAATGACCTCTATTATTTTTTTGGAACTCCCAAAATAAATAATCACTTTCTAATAATAGTACTATTATTTTGATCATATTTTACCGAATTTGCCCTCAATTTTGTTTTGAAATATACAGTAAGTATAATTATATTGATAATAGAAAAAGGGTTTATTTTGAATTAAATTTTTTCGAATTTACTATATAATTTGTTTTAAAGTAAAATTTTCCTTAATATGAGTGCCCAAAAAAAGAGGTTTTTTATTTAGAGACGGAGGGAGTATATTTTAAAATTAAATTTAGCATTCTTAATATTTAATATTTTTGAAATAAATATTATGAATTGTATAAAGATTACTGTTATATATAAATTTTTCGATGTTCAAAGTATAATTTATTTTCTGATTTTAGAATAATACTATATTTTGAAATAAAACCATTATAATTTGATAAATTTTGGATCGAAAACTAAAAAATAATAGAGTAATATTGTAAATCTTTTAAATTCAATAATTTTATTATTATAATACATTATTATATTACAAATTTGTTTTTATGATGCATTAAAAATTTTTGACCCCTACTCGACGAAAATCCTGCATCCGTCACCGAAAGAGAGTGTATATTCTTAGTACTATAGTTATTTCAACCGAATATTTTTTTATACTCCCAGTTAATCTGACCGAATTGCATCAACCAACTGGCCTTGGAGATAATTTTATTTGGAAATTAAAAGAAGTGCCATAAGACTACTGCGAAGAGAAAATTCTCGATGGGTATTTTTAAATAAAAAAATTCTGTACAATTTTTCTTTTTTTTTTTAATTCTTTTTATAGAGTTTATATTATTATGTTAATGTTACTATGAGATAATATTACCATATTAATATTACCATCTGATGTATTATATTATTACGTATAGTTTAATTTTTTTTTACAGATAGTAACATTATATATGATAATATAAAAAAATATAATAGCATAAATTTAATGAAAAAAGATGAAATATGAAAAAATTATATAAAAATTATTTTTTTCAACATGTACCGATGCAAAATTGCCACCTGCTACGAATTTTGGGTGGGGTTTGCATTGGATCCAACTAAGCCCACTTACCCACTTTTTTCTTCTCTTTTCTTTTTTATTTTATGTGTGTTTATGCACGTTTGCATAAAAATCATCGTTGAGAAAAGACTTTAATATGTTCGGATTGTTAAAAAAGATTTATAGTAAGAAATTATACACACAAAAATAATAATAATATATGTATATATATATGTATATATATGTATGTGTGTGTGTATATATATATATATATATATATATATATATATATATATATATATATATATATATATATATGACAGTTGACAAGGATCGAATTATTAATGTAATAAAAACTCTTATTAAATTTTACCAGCAAAACTAGTTTATTTTACTACCCTCTTTTAAACCCTGCTTGAGATTTGTAGGGGTGACGGAGATAACATATGTTATTCGTGGACAACATTTAAAATACACCCTCTCAGTTCATATTTCACTTAATATTCAATATTCTTATAAAATTTATAATAAAATTTTCATTATACATAATTCTTTGAGTGAAATATCATGAATTATATAAAGATTTCTTGGAAAGTTAATTTTTATACTTTTATATTTTTAAAATTTGTAAGAAAAAAATAAATTATAAGATTTCATAATTATATTACATTAAAAAAGAAATGCATATGTAGTTACAGATAATTAGACAAAATTTAATAATTTTTAACATGCATATAACATTATTATTAAAGTATTAGACTTCTGTAATCTAAAATTTTCAAATATATAGAAAAATCATATACCTCAAATATATAGTAATATAATAAATGTCATAGTAGATCCACCGTGGGAAAAAGGCATCAAGATCCACCGGACTACTTCCAATATAATTTGCCAAACCAAATCATGACTTAAGGAGAACTCTTTCTTCTTCTTTTTTTCCCCTTCCTTCCTTCCATTTTTCCTATATCTTTGTAATAATACAGTACAATCTACGAGGTGAGGAAAACTACAAAGTTACATCTACAAAATATTGAATTTATAATTTTAACTAATGGAGATAGTATTTTATTTTGGCGTTTGGGCTGATATAAATATTGAATTAATGAACAATGATAAGTTCATAATTTATTTAAAACTTGGTAATGGAAAATTTGTATATAATTATATCTAAATAAATGCATACGAGTTTATGTAATTATTTATTATATTAAGGATGTAGGTCTCTTAATAACTATCATTGTAATTTTGTGTCAGCAATAAAAATAATAAAAAAAGTTAGATGTGGGTGACAAATTTAAAGGAGTTGTGGAAATAATGGGTAGTTTTGTATATATAAATGTAGTTATTATCTTTTATTCTCTTAATATTTATTAGTTAAAAAGTTTATTATTATTTTATATTAATTTTTTAATAATATACTACACACGCATCGCGTGTGCCAGATCAACTAGCATTTATAAAGGCTCTTGAATCATTGGGCCATATTTTCTTAGAGGACCAAAATGTGTCATTTTCCTTCACTGGATCACATCAATTCACTAAAATTTGTAACTGAAAATTCAAATAATTTTTGCATCTTGTTGATATACTAATAATCATGGTATACGCACATGTTGCGTCCCTCGACTCTCTTAAAGTTGAGCTAAGTAATTTGTAAGCTTTTCGTAGTAAAATGAAGATTACGACGCTCTCTTTTCTATTAATCTAAACATCTTAAAAAATGGATCGGGTGAATTTAATAATAGATTATATTGATATTTTAGTCTATTTTAGTGGAAGATCTTGATATTTGTTTACATCCATGAGTTCGTAAAGAAAATTCACCTAGCAAAATATCACTCGTCTCTACCTAAAATTCTAGTATTACAATTATGTTTTTTTGGCTAAACTGCGGAGTAAATGAACTACTAAATGTGGCATTTCATTATTGACTCTTTCGAAAACGTTTACTTTAGTTACAATCGTAGTAATGTGCAAATTAGTAACTAAATCAGGCTTATGTTTAATTTTTCTTTTGTGGTAAGTATTTATCTTGTGAAACTAGAGAAAAGCAATTGACAAAATCTTTACCCAAAATCAACCTGCTTCAATCGAAAGATGATGAATCTGTAAGCGAACATGAAAATTATAAAGAAATTGAGATAATTGTAAATATACATGAAAATTATTTGTTCTATTAAACTTTCATCGAGAAGAAGTTTACTTGCATGGTTAAATTACATTGAACTTTTAGAGAAGAAAGACTAGCAATTACAGTCGGTGAATAGATCAAGCCTTCAAAATGATCCACGACTGTAAAAGCTTCCTTAACATAACGGGATGTAGTAAGAGGAAAAGATTTTTTAGTGGAGAATGATTAGTCACCGATTGAAGATCATATTTTAAACTAAAGAGGTATTAAGATCGAAATTCAGCAGATGACAGAGGAAAGTTGAGGAAAGACGGTTCTGTTGATTTTGGAAGGTGCAATTAAACAAGAGTTTGGGGCTATTTAGAGTTATAAAATAAATAGTTAGTGAAAGACTAACAGATTAATTGCGAAGAAAATACAAAGATCGCCCTATATATATACAGATATATATTTTTGAATGTATGTATCTGTCTGCGTGTATGTGCAGAATTGCGGTTATACTAAATGAAAACATTTTCCTTTTAATCCAATATCCGTTTTATCATTCTTTTTATGTCTATTTTAAAATTAAAACTTCGACCGTACCCTTATTTATTATAGCATTAACTTTAATTATATTCTCTTTCATGACATTTCAAATTTGAATGCATTAATGATTAGAAATCAAATCATTAACATTATACTAAAACAGTATTTTTATTATATAATATATATATATATATATAGGAAAGTTCATTCTTGTTTAATATTAAAAAATATATAATAAACTTTCCCATATATATAATATTCTAGTTTTAAACTCCACTATTTATTCCCTCTATACATATATACGAAAATGAGAATTTAAAAGTAACAATTTTGCACTTATATGTGATAAAACAGTAATTTGTGTAATATATATATTGTGATGTTATTGTTTTACACTCTTTTATCTCTCTCTATATATAACAGTAATTTTATCACAATATATGTATACACATGACAGAGAATTTAAAACAACAATTTTAGTGATAAAACAGTAATGTGTATATATATGTAAAACAATAATTTATTATAAATATATATTTATATTTATAAACTATAATGTTTCTATTTTAAACTCTCTCTATCACTCTTTATATATAATATATACACATATTATATATTCAAAACAATAATTTTATTACATTGTATATATATACACACACACACATGACAGAGAATTTAAGATAATAGTTTTACTAATATGATAGAATAAAACAGTAATGTGTGTATATATAATGTTACTATTTTTTCCTTCTATACATATAAATGAAAATGAGAATTTAAAAGTAATAATTTTATTACTTATATGTGTTCAAACAATAATGTATGTAATATATATATATATATATAATGTTACTGTTTTAAATTATATTTTTCATGGCAATGAATGACGATTGTAATGAAAAAATTGTTTATATTATATCTCGATGCCTTTTACTTCATATATTTTTGAACCGCTTATATTATGATTATCTTTAAATATATTATCATTGTGCATAATTATAAAATATTAATATAAAAAAGTATTTCAGTCAATACATTAAAATTTAAGACGAATAAGGAATGATAAAATCATAATAGTACTAGAAGGAAAATAAAATGTCCTCATGCTACCAATAGTACATTTTTCTATATTGACTACTATTCTGGTTTCTTAATAAGTTTTTTAGTTATTGTACATGAATTTGTAGAAATTTAAAGATGACCATATCTGGTGATTATGGACCACAGAGCGAAGAAGCATTACTCTAAATTCGAGTTTAAATAGTGGGCTTCATTACTATTACAAGCTACCATCTTGGCCCAAAACACACATACATAATCAAAATTTATGCACTTGCCAATGGTAATTGTGTTCACTATCAAGTTACATTAACAAATATATATCACAATTTCAAACAAACAAACAAACAGTGTATATCTCAAGTTCCAACGTCTGGTTTATTTCATTTGTTAATTAGTTAAACATTATTGTGAGATAGAAATTAATAGGCCTCCACTAATGTTTCACGTTTGTATATTGCAAGTGTTGCCGCTGTTTTACGTGGACCAGACTCTGTATATTGCCACTGCTCCACCGTGACTTAAAGCAGGCAGTTTGCAATTAAAATCTAAATATCTATTACCCCACCCAACCCCCGAATAATCAGTGTTGCGGTTAGGCATCCTTAACTAAGGATTGGTCTTTGTGTGCCACCACCTCTCGCCTATTTTACACATTCAATTGAAAATATTCTTTTTTAATCTTATAGTTATACATGAACTTTAAATTTGTAAATTAACTTAATTTTCTTATTATTTTTTAATTAAATTATGATAAGTAGTGTAACAAACTCAATAAAATTTTCATAAGAGTTAAAAATATATTTTTAATTGAAATAGTGACTTAGAGGTTGTTTGAGAACACCGTATAAGTCAGTCAAGCTTACTTATATAAGAAGTTTTTAATAAAAAGAGTGTTTGAAAAATTTTACTTGTTTATTGATTATGAGTTTGTTAGTTAAAAAAAAGTAATTAGATTTGACCAAATAATATTACATATACACCCTTTAACAAACATACACATTTAATATTACATGTCCTTCTAACTTGGTAATTAAAATTCAAGTATGATTTATAAATTTATAATAGTCAATAATACTTCTAACTGTTTTAACTTATATTTGAACTTATAAGACAATTTGTTTACCAAACACTTTTATTTATAACTATTTACTATAATCATTTAATTTTAACTTATAATATTACTTATAAGTAAGCAAATAGTTCCAAATACTCTCTTCATAAGTTAACTTAATGACTAATTTATTGAGTTGTTCTTGTATTTTTTAAGATTATCAAGTTTTAGCATTATCATGCACCTACTACTTAATAAATATATTTGTGTTAAGATTAATAAATTTATAATTGTATATTATTTTAGTAAGGTTATTTATCGGATGAGCTAATTGGTATTTAATAAATAATTATAATGACATCAATCATTTGTCACAAAATTTAATTTGAATAGCATTTTGATGTCGGACTTGCAAGTATATGCTAACATCATATTTTACCGAAATAAATCTAATTCGAACATAAATAATAAAAAATATAAATACACTTAATAATACAATTAATATTAAAATAACCAATCACAATCAAATAATAGTTAGTTATAATATATCAAACAATCACGTAATGTTATGATTTAAGTGTAGTAGTAATTGCATATAACATAATTAATCAACAAATGATTAAAACTAGCTTGATTAGATAATCATAATTTAATTCATTATAATTAAGTATATCTCAATTAATAATTTTAATCAAATTAATTTTCACAATTAGTATAATTTTTTATGGCTAGTAGATCCTTAATAATCACCAAAGTGGAAATCAACACTTATTGTGTCAAATAACAAGTAATTTATTTAGTGAAAAAATAATACGATGTAATTTGTAAAAGTTCATTAATATGATATATTTTAATGTTTAAGAAAAGTTTAGACATACCGTGCATTTGTGTTCCTTTTATATATTTTTCTTTTCATTTTTTCTTACAATTTTGTTCTCATTTTATCAAAAGCATTACATTCTTGATATCCAATCACATATTCTAAACAAACTTAATTGATTAATTATATTTAACAAAGACATTGCATGCACCTCGATTGCCTTTTTTGGGGGAACACTAAACTCCACATTAATTATTTAATTAATTGTTATGGAATATTTGACTCGAGTAAGAGGGCAAAATGGTTTAATCAGTGATGTTCAATAAATCCACTTTTTAACATAAAAAATATTAAATATATGTCTAGGGCCAAAGCTGTATTATTACCGAAAGACCAACAAGAAGGCGATGGCATAAAGCTGGCTTCCAGTTCTCATTTTAGTAGGATAAAAGTCTATAATATATAACTATTGAAATTATTTGAAATATAATATTTCTCACTACAATATTTAATAATAAACATTAATTTAACTTTATTCTCCTTAATATTAAATTAATTCATTCCGTCACTAATAACTCGAGCACCAATGTTAATTTTGTTTACGGCAACTAAATAATTACCTCCGTCGTTGATACACCAATCAAAGCCAAAAATAGGGTATCTACGTTGAAAATAATAATAAAAAAAGGCACTTAGACATTTTCCCGAAATAATATATTATATATTTTAAATTAATCTAATTCCAATGGCACATAAGCTTGGATCTTGTGAATTAAAATACAAAATAATTTTGTCCCTTTTTCAATACATTAAAATAATAAGGCATGAGTGAACTTGTCGTGTGCCACTACGAATTCAAAATATTATTATATTGATCAAACAATTTTAAAATATAAAAATTGGTTAGGTAATCGAATAAAATAAACTAAGAAGATATCATATTTTTATTTACACTAGTAATATTTAATTCATTTTTCTGAATAAAAGTAAAGACAGGTCCTCAAGTTTGGCCTTAAAGTTGGTGATAAGATCATGAGAGAGGTAGTAACTTGGTAAATGGAAAACAATAAAAAATATTTTTTACTCTCTTAGTATTTGTAGTTATATAATCCAAAGTGATACAAAAGCCACGGTATGATATTACACGTTTGTCGCATTTGGTGGACTTTTTGTTGATACTTAACCACTTAACCTATTCAATCAATATGATTTTCAATATGCACATCAAATTGTAAGGAGCCAAAATTTTGGTTTTCAAATAAATTCCTTTTCAGCTCATGTATGCATTATGCGAGGGTATATATATATTTGTTTTTAGCAAGTTTCATTTTCATATGAATCAAATGGTTGGGTTTTTTTCCCTTTTCGGTATGCCTCTTTTTTTTTCTTTCCTTTTTTCCTTTGTGCATGATATCATTAATTAGTACAACTATACATGAAGTCGACTATTTAAACCGTTTAAAGTTTATTTGATTAGATTCATTTATTTAACAAGTCTGTTCAAAACAAACATAATTTTGTTGTTGCCATCGTTGATGTTATTTGAAGTTTAGATTCAATTTGCCTCAATTTAAATACGAAAATTCGAGTATTCATTAGAAATACGAAAACTTGTGTATTCATTGGAATGATTTAGTCGATATAGAAATTCATTTGAAGTGTAAAGGGTTTTGGCCCTAAACTGATTAGACTGAACCCTTCCACATAAGGTCCACCGTCGGGCTGTTAACGCCCCCTAACTATATATATATATATATATATATATACACACGTTTGCGTTGCATTGTATTATTAAATATTTTTATTTTTATTTTAAATTTGTACATTTTTAAGAAAAAATAAAAATAATTAAGAACTATTTACAATGTTTTTTAGTTAGTTATATGACGAAATACTTTATTATTTATTTTTTCAATTTGAATTTTTGTTAAATTCTTAATTGTAGTGATCAAATGGTGATAACAAACATGTTTGAGTCGGGATAATTATCAAATTACGGTCTGTACACAGCACGGATACGTTAATTTAAATAGTTTAACAAATTAATTTTTTCTGATATTTTTTAAGTATATAGATAATATATTTTAGAATGAAAGATATTGTATTAATTAAACATGTGATTATATATTGTTTAGTTAATTAAAAATTGAAATTAAATTATTAAAATTGAATATAAATATCATAGAATAATATAATTTGATTATAAATATGTGCATCTTACTACATCATACATAAATTATTTTGATAAATTTTTTGTTGGTTAAAATTATTATATGATAAAATTAATATATTATTCACTCTATTATAAAATTAGAGTTCTCTTGGAACTCTATTACGAAATTATTTTAGGATTTGGAATTATAAGACAAAGTTAATATATTATTCACTCTATTGTAAAATTAGAGTTCTCTTTAAATTTTATTATGATATCAATTTAAGATTTTAAACTTTTCCATTTTTTATTTTTATTTTTATAAATTTTACGTACGTACATACCATATATTTGATCCATTACTCCTTTAATTCGTTAAAAAACATCAAATGTTACTAGTGAATATAGTTTAACTTAGCTCCACGATTTTATTTTATTTTTGTACTTTTAAGGATTATATTATTGTATGAGGTGGGAGAAATTGAACTTTCAACTTCTATGGTTGAGAATGAACTTTTAATCGTTGGAACAAATGTTCAAGCTCCGGTTCTACAATTTAAATGAATTGTTTCAATACTTTTTTCTTCATTATTTTTATTTTTTTACTAAAACAAAAGATGTCTGGATGTTTTATTAATTTTTTTTTCGGCATAACGATATTTTTAAAACCGGATCCGCTTTGTCAGTTGGACCAGTAAAGCCAAAAATCTGTTAAAAATGAACTGATTTGCCCCATTTTTTAATGCAATCAAAAACCAGTTTGAAATATTTGACCATCGGTTTAATTACTGATTGGATCGATAAAACCAGTAAAATTGACCCAATGAATCAGTTTTTAATTGTATTTTGTATCCATTTTTTTTAGTAAATCTTGATAAAATTATATCATTTTAATATTTATATACTATTACAAATGTTCAGTATAATTAAATTTTATTCTAATAATAAAGATTTACAATTAAAAAAATAAATTATTTGATGTATATATGTGCTACATAATTATGACATAATGGTTTACTTACCGGTTGAATCAATGATCTATCAACTCAATAATTTTTTCGATTTAATGAATAATCTGATTTTAAAAACATTACGATAAAAAAAAAGTTTGAATTAACTTAATTCACGATAAACTCAACTGAGTTCGACTAAGACAAATAAATAAAAATGGTTGTTTAGGTATATAGATGGTTGTTTTGTTTATCACTTTCTCTAGTGCCATGGTAAAATTGGATGAAAATGGTATTGCAGTGCATAATTTATTTATTTTTTGGTATTTTATTGTCAGTATACTTTTCAAATTAAAATTTAAACTATGAATAGAAAATTTTTGAATTCAACATATCACTCTGCGAATTGGATAATTTGAAAATTACAATTAGCATTTTCTTTACGGCATATGTAATGTGTGTATGCACACATTTTTTATGGTGAAACTGAAAAAATCCTTTTCAAGAGGTTATTAAAATGACAATACATGTGATGAGAGTTTGCATGTTAATATATGAAATA
>CM025780.1:27950912-27992358 GCA_014636745.2 Centella asiatica | reverse complement strand
AAATTATTTAAAACTGTTATTTTAAAAGTGTATCTCTAATTTTGAAACGGATAGAGTATTTAATTGAAACTTATATATATAAATAATAAGTTTTTATTTATTTATGAAAGTTCAATTAGAGATAACATTACAAGATTATGCAGACAAATTTTAGAATATATCATAATAAAAAAATATGTATATATAACTCTCTTTTTTTAACAAAATTTATTCTTAAATATATATATTTACTGGGGTTGGGGGGTGGGGATGGGGGGGTGTGTTGGTGTCGCAATGGAGGGAGTACAAAATTAACAAAACGCAGATGCACGCATTGCATTTTATCCTTGAAAATAATCTTATTGTTCACGCGAAACATGTCAATAAACCTAGTAAAACAATAGGAAAAACACTATCAAAGTATATATTGGGTTTAGCACCAGAACAAAAGTCAAAAATATTCTTAAAACAAAAAAACTGAAAAGTGGAGAAAATATAGATTTTATGAGTAAAAATATACAACATACAAAGAAAGTACTAATAAGGAAACTACTTTTTTTTTTTTGATATATAAACAAAAACAATATTCAAATTTAATTCATATTTTTATAAATAATGTGCTTAAAATGTTTATAAAGTACAAGATTAACCGAAGTTTTGCTTAAAATTAAATCTCTGCACTCTTACCTATAGTATTATAATTTCAATGGATTTCAAATGTATAACATTTTCCAGAACAATACGAAATATTTTTATCACATATTTTTGTAACACTTTATTATATTAGTAAACAATACCCTCTGCACAAATTAAAAATGAATTTTGTAAAATTAACGATTAATTTGTTTAGAAAAACTCACAACATATAGTCAATATGAATTAATATATTCTGAAAATTCAATATGTACAATAAGTGATATGTGTAAATATCGAATACACTATTTTTCATTTGTTTGGGTTACATTGTGCACTATTTCTTGGTCAAAGCAAATAATTATATTAAACATCTAAAGCTCATATAAGCTATAAACTACGGTGAAATTAGTAGTTTTATAAAATTTCATTATAATATCTTATTAAACGGAAATACATGACTCTCCATGAATTAGTAAAATGAAAATGACGAGTAAACATAAATTTAAATAATGTTCTTACTTTATTTTTCAGTCAATTATATAAGACTCATTACCCCTATTATTTTATTTTGAATACCTTTAATAATAATACCCATGGTTATATAAAAATTTTGCCGGATCTACCCACATGGTTTATTTACCAGGAAAGTACATGCACGAGCATATCCCCATATACTAAATTGCATAGATTGCTTTGTTCTTAAACTTTAAACTACTACAATTATAAAAAACTCCGTATGTAGTACACGACTACAATTAATCAAAGTTATAATACCAATAATTTATACACTACACAATATTCTACATTATGATATGTTAATCTAAAGCTAAAGATAGAAAAAGATTTCAACTAGTATAATATTCTAAGATTGCGAATTTTTTCAGTAAAGTTAATAATGTGGTAAATATTAAAAAAATCCAAAATAATAAAATAATGATAGTAGGTAATTAATTTATTAATTAATTAGTCTAATGGAGTGATGATGGGTGGTGATACTGCCATTCTGGTGACGGCTGGTTTATGTGGACACGGTCATAAAGAAAGCCACGTAGGCAAATTATGGAACACGTGGAATTTCATAGCGATAACAAAGGAATGAAGAAAGAAAATCACAAGCGACAAAATATGAAATAGCGGCATCCATTGTTGGTGGGTCAACAATCTCATGTGGGTCCCACTTTTGTGCCCACGTGGCCACATATGTTTTTTGAAAAATCAAAATTTACTGGGGTAAAAAATATTCTACGCTAAAGTGATAAAGTGACGGCTCTCGTGCACCAAAAGTTGGAGTACCTTAGCACTTGTGTAAGATCAACATTCTTCCTCCTCCTCCTTTTATATATATATATATATATATATATATATATATATATTTTTTTTAGAAATAGAAGGAGATAAAAGAAAATTTATTTGTCTCATCTAATTACAAGATAAATAAAGAGAAGAAAAATAAATTAAAAAACATACGGTCCGAATACTTACAAGAAGAGCGAGACCGTACACAATGTTAAAATTACGGAAATATAAATGGAGAATATTATTGAAAAATATGACAAAAGATGTATGAATGAAAATTGAAATTGGTATTTGATATATATGTGTAACATATAGAAACTAGATATGCTGATTTTTATAATCTCATATCATGTTTTTTAACCATAATTTTACTCCTACCGATGAAAAAGTCAATAAATTTGTATACCTCTCGATGACGTCAAACTCTATTATTATAATATATTAAAATTATTGCTCAATATAATTAAATATATTAGTTATATATGTGTGTGTGTTTTAAAATTAATTCTCATCGTTATTAAGTATCATGCATTTGATTATATTAATTATGATAAATTTAACTAAATATTTGATATTATAATTGATTAATTTTGCCGTGTTAAACACGAATTTTATTTTTTTATAGTCATGATTTTCTATAAAATAGATTAAAAATTTATAAAATATTGGTAAATATTTTTTAATTTATGCAAGCTTTTGTTGTCATTAATTGTTACTAATTTTGAATATTGAGTTAGATTAATGTATGCTGTGGATCAATAATTAACTTATTGATATATTAAACTATTAATATATATATATATATATATATATATATATTTAATATCACAGTGATTTTTCTTTTTCAAGAGTAATAATAAAATTATTATTCTTTTTAAAAATATTTTAATAAATAGTAATAGTTAGTTGTTGACTTGTTGTAACTATTATTTAATTTTAGTTATATTCAAAATTCGATTGCCATCATTATTTCCTTTTTCCATTTAAAAATTTAAAAGAATAACTGCTATATGATATCTTATTTTTATTATAGTATCACGTTCCTTTTTTGAGATATAGTAAAAGATACACATACAAAGATTTGTCAACATTTTACCATTTACTATTTTATATATTAAATGCAACGCTATAATTGATTGCAATGAATAAGTTTCTCAATTAACATATTAAAACTGAAAATCAATTTAGTTAAGTAATTTAATTATACTCCCAAATCAAATATGGAAATCTCATTCCATCTCATGAATTTTGTACCAAATAGGGAAAAGTAAAAAAGTAGTAGATTGCGGTGACACAGCTGTCACACTATCAATCCGCGGAGTAGCATTAAAGTAAAGATTTTTATGAACATGAAAAAGTGGAAGGTAGCAAATGACAAGATCCAATGCAACTTATCTAAGCCAAAAGCAAAAAAATAAAAAATAAAGAATTCATTTGTATATTTTATAAAAAATATTACTACTGCAATGCAATGAAAGAGATAAGTATCCTCCACGTGTTTATATTTGGTACTGACACGTCATATGCAAAACTTGACCTTTTAAATCTGCAGGGCGCGTGGAATTCAGCGGCCAACAATCCGGAAATATACACAGTAGAGCGTGTGAAGACAGTGGTAAAATTTGACCTGCATGTGTGTTGTAATACGTGGGTCCCGGTACACGTCATCCTTTGCCACGTCTAACTAACGTGACAACAATAGTGCCAAGTGGTAGAAATTGAATAAGCTTAGAAAAGGGGAAAAAAAGAGAAAAGAAAAACAGTAGTAATTGAATAAGAAATGCTAGATTGTACAAAAAAAGTGAAAGAAAAAGAATAAAGAATTAATAAAATGAGAAATGCTGAATGATTGGGCCAAAAAATTATAGATTAAAGGTAACAAGTCTGGTGTTAATATCCTCTTATTGTGATCTTGAAATTATGAATTTGTTGTTACATGTTTGAGCCTATTAAAAATGATAATAATGATATTATTTGTAAATTATTTAAAAGATAAAGTAAACTATATTAGGAAAGTTGATAAAAGATTCAACCTACTTAAATTAAATAGGTCTATGTCAAACTTGAAAAAAACAATAGGTCACTTGTAGGGACCATTTAATAAATGAAGGAAATTTTATGTTAAAATGAATAAATTTATGAGTAATCATATTTTAGGAAATCTTTATGCAATGCATGTAATTAAAATGTCGTTGACAATTATTATTGCGATGATATTATTTTTATTATGATAATATGATTTATTAAATTTAATTTTCAACAAATTGTCAAATAACATTCGTTGTATGCATATGTATTTATCTTTTTGGATATATTTCACCAAAATAAAAAATTATCAGTAGAAAAATAGTACTATTATATTTTTTTATTATTATTTTGGAAAGTAATTAAAATTGGTAGACATGTCAAGACATGCTAAGCAATAATTTCCTTAATCGGCAGCGCCAAATTGTGGGACCCGTGTTCTCGGAAGTTCCGTGACCGTGACTCGAGACTTCTTGCTAGCCCGACTTGCTGGGCCGCCCGATCACACACACATCCGACGGTTCCCAACTGGCTCGCAGTCCCACGCGCTATGAGCCTGTTCGGACTTCGTCGGAATCCGGATCCGGGGGCCATCAATTAAAAACAATCAAGAACGCCATGTCAGATCTCCATCCAACGGTCCACAGAATTTTTCTCCGCCACCTAGGAGATCTCGTCCGTCCATTTACATAAACCTAACTATCACGTGGGACCCGTTGATAAATTAACATTAATATCGCAATTTTTAACATTTTAAAGGACAAACAACAAACGTGAAACCGAAAAATAATGGTATTTGACTGGGTGGAACAATATTTTCTGCGGTCACCAAGATTCCTTTGTGATTGTAATGTTACATTTACCGAGGTCGCTCATCTTTACCGGCTATTCCCGGTTAACCGGTGGAATAGATATCTTTGTTCAGTCGTGAAAAGTGCGTTTCGGTGGCGTTCGACCGGTGAGGATTTTCTTTTTGAGAAATAAAAATATTTCTTTTTTCTTTTTTCCGAATAATTAATTTAATTAAGGAAACGCATTATTTTATCTCATCTAAGCTTGTGGGAAAGCGAGGACTGACACGTGTGGTTGGTGAAAATAATGGTGTTAGTGCTGTTTATCGGACGGTTGATAGAGTGCCAAGGTGGAAAGGAGCGGGGGTAGCCGTCGGATGGGTTGGGAAATGAAGGGCTGAGATTGGACGATGTGTGGAAATCGATGGATCTGAGCCTTCCACGAGGCTTCGCTGGGGATTAAATATACCGAAAAGATGATGAAGAGATAGTGAAGGCAGAAAAAGAGGAGGTAGAGAGAGAAAGTAAAGGATAGAGAGAGAGAGAGAAGAAGAGGGACTAGAGAAGGAGCAGGAAGAAAAGAGGAGAGAATTGAGATCCAGATCTTTGTGAATAAGATCTCGAGTTGTGTAATTCGCCGGAGAAGACTGTTACTTTTGTCATTTTCCGACAATTCGGAGCCGGTGAATTTTGCCAAGTTTACAACACTCTCCTGAACTCCGATGAGATTTTATAGATCTTATAATCGGATTGATCGGAGTCTAAGTATATAGATCGAAGCGATTCTAGTTATGGATAGGAATAGAGAAGCCAGACGAGCTGCTGCTGCTACTATGGCGGCAGGTCAGAACGGATTATTGAGACGGAGACATAGAAGTAATAGTTTAAGAGATTCACCAGGTTCCTTTGGTCAGATCTAATAGCTTTTGAGTTTCTGTAATTGTATATCTATTTGCGATTCTATTGGTTTTTTGTTTGACGATTTTGTTATTGTTGCAGAGGAAGATGGACATGTGGAGTTACAGGAACCTGGGAGATTAAGAGACCGGGGAATAAAGAAGGATCGAGAACGAGAAAGGGAAAGAGAAAGGGATCGGGACCGTGAGCGAGACAGGGAGAGGGAGAGGTCTAGTAGGAGTAGTAAGAGGAGAAGAGGAGAGAGGTTGATGAACAACGGCGGAGATGACAGCTCGGAGGAGGAGGATGATGAGAGTGTGAATGATGAAGAAGACGAAGACGATGATGTTAATATGGTCGGATCGTATAATAGATTGTTACCGCCGTTGCCTAATCCTCTGGTATCAGCGGCAGCTCCACCACCATCGATTTCAACTAACCATAGTCACAATCACAGTCATCATCAGCATAGAAAGAGCTTTCCACTGGCGTCTGCTACAAAAGTTTTTAAAGCAGCACCGCCGGCTTGGAAAGCCGCTGCTGATGAAATGATCGGCGTTTCTGTGCCTAGAAAAGCCCGGTCAGGTATGGATTGGATCTGTCAATAGTTTTAAATTAATATTTTTTTTAATGAATATTTTTTATTTTTTGGTTTTTTTCAGCATCGACAAAGAGGTCTCACGATTGGGTTGCTGGAGGAGGTGGAGGAGGAGAGCAAATGATTCACAGGCAAGCTTCGACTTCGCCTGTGAGACAGGGTCTGGTCTCGTCGACGCCATCTCCGGCGGCCGTGAGAGACGTTGCTTTATCACCACCATCTTCTTCTAATGCTTCAGTTAGGAAGAAAATTGTTAGTGATGGATTCTCTTTTATGGTTATACTCTCCGTCAATTTTTGATCGATTTCATCCATTAAGCTGACAGTTGTTTCTTTTTGTAGAGGCCTAATGGAGGACAGAAACCTAGACAACTGCCAAAGTCATCCACCACTTCGAAATCATCGTCATCAAATAATAATCCAGAAGAACTGGAAATTGAGATCGCTGAGGTCTTGTATGCCATGACTCAGTCTCAGGCTCCTTCCAAGAACGATTCAACATCGAAGCTCGAATTGAACAACAAATCCAGCAGTGATACTAAATCTAGAGTTTCTTCTCCTGTTTCAAACTCTTCTCCGTCAACGGCGATTCCGCCGCAGAATTCTAGCTCATCTGCTGCACCAATATCAGTTGTTGGTGAGTTGAGCGTTTTACAGTTCTCCCTCTCCTTGCTATATTCTTGGTTTTGTTGGGACTTTGAATGACCTGAAATTTGTTTTTAATTTTGATTCCGTAGCACCAAAGAGAAAGAGACCGCGTCAAGTACCGGAGAATAATCTTGGCAGTTTTAGTGCACGGAGCAGTCCCACTATGAAGGTAGAAATTGATCAGACACCCAAAACTGAAATTTCATCTCCCAATTTGGAAAGGAATTCCGGATCTGCAGCTGAAAACGAGGATATGGCAAATTTTGACAATTCCATAGCTGAAGATAATAATCAGCCCCCGGAATTTATGAAGCTGGAAGCCACCGGCTTGTCGGAAGGAAAGGGGACTTTGACTGAAGAAGCCGGTGAAAGCCGAGATGTGGTGTTACCAACAAAAGAAGAGGTTAATTCTGTGAAGGAATCTACTGCAGTTAGATTAGATGATAATCGAGAGACTATGATGGTGACGTCGACAGTGACAGCAACCGAAGTGTAAGTACTTAAAAGAATATTTTTTCTGCTAAAGATAGTTGTATTATTTTTTGGGGCTAAAAATGGATCTTATTTAAATTCCAGGGCTACAGCAGTTTCTGAAATAGTAAGCAAAAGGGAAGAGAAATTCGAAATAGATCTGATGGTGAGGGCAGAACAATAATTTAAAATATACACAAGCACACACACACATACATGTGAAATAATTTAATTGTATAATCTTGATCTTTAGGCTCCACCACCTCAATTGAGATCATCGCCAGGAAGGGAAGGGGAAATGGATTTTATGGCTGATCAGAAGAGGATGGATTTTGATATGGTGAGTGTGCATAATTGAATAATGCTTCATCTGTTTATTGAATTCTTTAACTGAGCCAATATGTTCCCTTACCAATTAATGCAGGAAAAAAGAGAGGAGGTGATGAAGAACAAGGAAGACGAGGAAGGAAAAGTAAAACAACCTGACGTGAAACAGGGAAAAACTATCATTGATGAAGTTGAGTGTCAGAATTCACATATAAATAGAGATAGGAATATTAATCTCCAGCTTAATTCGGAAAAGTCGGATAAAGATAGTATCAGTAAATCCCAAAATCATGAGGTTCTGAAATCACAGGAGTCCGCAAAGACTATGTTAAATGAAGAACCATCCCATGTGGACAAAACAGGTATATTTTTTTTCCTTGTAAGTTGTACTTGATAAAAGGCGGCTTACTCCCTTGCTTCTGGCATTTTTGTTTTTGCCGTTGCTTCATATGCTTTTTCCTCTTTTTCAGGTCAACCTTGTTCGTTACCTTTGCCGTTATCAGTTCCTAGCTGGCCTGGAGGACTTCCTCCACCAATGGGGTACTGTTAGATTGATTAGTCTATAATTCTGGATTATATTCCATTGTTGAAAATGTGTGCGCGCATATATATATATATATATATGTTATTTTTAAGTTTTAACTGGTATCTGCTATGGGCAGGTACATGGCACCATTACAAGGAGTTGTTTCTATGGACCTTAGTACTATGTCCTCGGCACCAGTACAGGTATTACAAAGGGAATGAATTTCTTTGCTTACTAGCTGATTTTATTCCTTTTGAATTCCTTGAATGATTATTCTTCTGATTGTGGAAATTTGAATATATGCAGCCACTATTCTCTCAGCCACGACCAAAAAGGTGTGCAACACATTGCCATATTGCTAGGAATATAAATTATTACCAGCAAATCATGAAGATGAATTCTTTCTGGTCAGCGGCTCCTGCTGGTTCGGCTTCTATGTTTGGAGCTAAGCCCTGCAATCTCAATGCTGTGCCCTCAGCAGAACTGCATGCTAATGCTGCAGGAAGGAATGTAAACACTGTGCAAGATAAAGGGCAAGGACTTGCTATATTCCCAGGTCATCCTGGAAAAGATAAAGTTTCCCAAGCTGCTGTTTCGGACTCTTCTCATGGCAAGCAGCAGATTTTGGTTCAGCAAGCCTTACCCCCCGTAACACCGAATAATATTCTGGTAGGTCACTCTAATTATTTTCCAATTGCGCGTGTCGACTTCTGTAAAAGTTCATCTTGATTTAGGTATGTGGATGGTTGTCTGATATATGATACCTTTGATTTTCAGCATGGACCTGCTTTCATCTTTCCATTTAATCAGCAACCAGCTGCTGTGGCTGCTGCTTCTGCTAGACCTGGTTCCATGAAATCTCCAACCAGCACTACAGGTTTGGCTTCCTCTACTCCCACTTCTTCATCTGTGACTGCCTCAGCCATGGCACCTGCAGCGGCAACTGCACTGAGCTTTAATTACCCAAATATGTGTGCCAATGAGACCCAATACTTGGTCTTACAGAATAGCCCATACCCATACCCAATACCAGCTGTTGGAGCACCACAAAATTTCCGTGGAACCCATGCTCAACCAATGCCGGTGTTCAATGGATCTTTCTTTTCCTCTCAGATGCTACATCCATCGCAACTCCAACAACAGCAACTACCCCCTTCTCAGCCCCAGCAAATCCAACAACCTAACCAGAACACAAGCAGTGGATCTTCGTCTTCTCAGAAGCACTTACAAAATCAACAGCAGAGGCCACAAGGCAGTGCCATTAACAATGGAACTGGAACCGGAAACATGCATAATTTTCCTGCCCCCAAAAGCCGACCATCCCAGCAACTACATCAGCTTCCAAATCAACATATTAACCCCCCACAAGTGAGGCATCTTGAAAATGAGGTGGGTGGCGAAGATAGCCCATCAACTGCTGATAGTCGAGTATCTCGAGCAACGATGAGTATATATGGTCAGAATTTTCCAGTGCCCATTCATCACCAAAATTTTGCATTGATGACCTCTCCTGCTTCTTTGGCGGGTGCTAGTGCTTCCAATGCTAATGGCAATCAGTCTGACAAGAAGCTGCAACAACACCACCAATACCAGCAGCAGCAGGGTTTCAAATCTGGAGTTGAAATCTTACCGCCTCAAACTTTTGCCATGACATTTGGTCCTATCAATGGATCTGCTACAGCTTCTGGTATTGACATGTCATCCTTGTCGCATAATCATGCAATCCTTCAGAGCCTTCCAGAGGCTACTAGGCAAAGCTATCATCTTATGCAAGCTGCTACGGCTGCTTCGCAAGCTGCTCAGCAGAAGAAGAATTCCAGAATGACAGAAGATGGTAAAAGTGGAGGTGGTGATTCGTCTAATGCAGATGAAGAAAGGAAGGCCTTATCTGGGAAGGCTGGTGCCGCTGGGGGACAGTCCATTGCTTTTTCTAGAGCAGATTTTACGGATGCATCTGGATCTGCTCTTCCTGGAAACAGTGTTGTTGATAGCTCAGCTCGAACACTAAACCTT
Organism: Centella asiatica; assembly: GCA_014636745.2. Taxonomy (NCBI): domain Eukaryota; kingdom Viridiplantae; phylum Streptophyta; class Magnoliopsida; order Apiales; family Apiaceae; genus Centella; species Centella asiatica. Next base: position 27,982,152 of record CM025780.1, on the reverse strand, counting down.
GCTTTTGGTCCCACTCGGACATCTAGGTCCCCCATGCCTAATGTTCTTGCATCTGCTGGTGCTCCTAGTTCTCATCTACAAGCTCAACTGCAACATCATCAGCAACAACAAATGATTCTGCAAAAGCAGCAGCAACATCATCAACAACAACAATTAGCAGCTGCTGTGGCAGTTCGTGGTAAGACACCAGCAACAAGCAATGGGAACGCCTACGCTGAGCACTTACCTTCATCATCTTCCATAGCTTCTAAGTTCCCAAATGCACTCTCTGGCTATCCTCAAAACTTTGTCCAAAACACCAATACCGGCAATGCGGTACAATCACCTCAATGGAAAGGTTCAACCAGAACTTCTACCTCCCAGGTTCAATCATCATTGCCCTCATCAACATCATCCCTCAAAGTTAATCCTCAGCAGCAGGCAAGAAATCAGCAAAGCCACTCCCAAATATCCTTTGGGGCAAATCAAAAATCATCTCAACAAGGACAACAGCCAACCACTAGCAGTCAGTCCCCTTCTCCCCCAGTTGTGGTTGGATCCCCAACTCATTCTTCCATGTCCAAAGGTGCCAGTGGTAGCCCAAGGACTACTTCTGCAAATAATAGAACTGGTCAAGCTTCTACACTATCGTCGCAGCAGGCCAAGAATTCCCAATCAATTTCTAGCCAGAAGTCATCTCCAGCTGGGGGAAGAAATGTTCCATCAATTCTTGGAAACCCTCATAGTGCCTCGTCTTCAAATGATGGGACTAAAGCACAACAGCAGCAGCCGCAGCTTCAACAACAATTCTCAAAGCAGTCATTGCAGCAAGTGCAGGCCGCACAACAGCTAATCTTTTCAAATCCATATCTTCAAGCCCAGCCTCCGCATTCTGCAAGTTCAAATGCCTCGGCTACAAACAGCGGGTATTTCATTCAAAGGCGGCGTTCTGAACAACAGCAACAGTCTCAACAGCCACAGGGCGCCTCAGCAAGCTCTTCTAATGGGATGTTGTCTTTATGTCAACCAGTTACTCTGTCTAGTACTGCCACTACTGATCCTGCAAAAGCAGTTGCAGCAGCAGCAGCAGCTGCTAATAACATGAAAGGTGGTGGCTTATCTTCACAGAGCATGCTACATGCTGCTCAATTTGCCGCACAGTCCTCAGGGAATCAACATCAGCTCCTGCCTGCTGCTGGGTTTTCCTATGTTCACAGTGTCCCTGCCACAATCCAGGTGAAACCAGCCGAGCAAAAACAACCAGCTGGTGAGTAGCTTTGTCTTTAAATATATGCTCAAATCCCCCACGTTTGGGGGGAAAATTGACATAGTTAAAGATTTAGGTTAACTGGGGTAGTAAAATTTATGAAAGGAACTACAACTTGTTGACCAGGAAATGACAATTTGCATGCGTCCTGGCAGCTTGAGAAGAAGTGAAAGATCAACCTGTTGGGGTCCTGACAGGAGCTTGTGTGAATTGTTACAAACGAACATCTAAACAAGCTCTCCCAAATTTTGGTGAACTAAAGCTGTGTAGGGCCAACAATTGTCCTCCAAAGAGTCCCCTCGGATGTGATTATGTGAATGGAGGAGTGACTTTGTTCGGAATATGCGTCTTTGTACTTGCCCTCTTATTCATAATACCATTTGGCTTTTGATGGAAGAGAGGATTTGCTACAGAAGTGAAATATCATAGATATGACATTGCAGGAATTACAGAGTTGGTAAGGCCTAATTTACGGGGTGAGCCGGTGATAATAGGATTTTCCTCATCTAATGTTTTGAACTTTAGCCATTTTAGGGTTTTTTTTTAGTTATCATGAAAAAGAGAAGCAAGCTTGAAACAGTAGCATGTAGACATATATGTGATGGGGGGTGTATATGTATATGTCTGGCACATACAAAAGTTGCCCTCAATTTTTTAATTTAATCCTTCCGGGCTCTGGCAGTCTGGCGTCTCTCTCCCTGTTGGATGTTTTGTGAGTGTTATGCTATTAACATCCTTCTCTCTTTCTAATTTTCTGGAAGATAAGTTGGAGTGGATGTGCGTGGTTATTCTATTGGTACGCGCGATACTCTTGCCAACTTGGCACGAAGAAAATTTAATAATCTATTTCTTTCCTAAAATGAGTTGCATTTCGAAAAAAATTTGTTATATAAACAAGTTTCATTTGAAATTTTTATTTTTATTTTTATTTTTGATAAATTAAAAAAAATTAATTACAAATTTATAAATTTTGTTATAACTTAAAAATTCATAAAAATATTGTAAGAAAAAATTATTATTTGTATATTTAATTTTTAATGGTAATCGGTAAAGTGTAAATATTATTTTGTGGGTGGAATGGAGGGAGTAATAACTTAGAGAAATGCATAGTGGTACCACATGCAGATTACAGAACGGTGAACATAGAGAGGCTTGATGGTGAGATCTGCCTGCTTTTGGAATAAATTGGATCTGAGTCACCTCCTGGCATGGTTGTATGCAGTCATTATTATGCTGAATAGCTGATTGGATTAAGTCATAATTAATAAGTGTCAATTTTATGTTTTAACAATTTACCTTTCTCACAAATTCACAATCCATCAACTTTATTGGGACCCTTATAATATAAGATTAAGGTGATGTATGAAATCTACTTTTTCTCTTTGTCTCTGATTAAATCTTAGAGAATTTTGTATAAGTAAAATATAAAAGAACAAGGAAAGAAAGAAAATACATAATAAAAAATCACAAATTTATTCTTTGGAGTAACAAGGCTTGAGTGGAGTGGTTTGTGATGAATATTAACTAGATTGTTTGAATTTGATGGATTTTGTATTTTTTTAACAAGGAAGAATTAAGGAAAGTGTTCGATGTTTGATTTTTAGTGGGTGCCTTGTGTTGGTAGGAAGAGGACAAAGAATTTTCCAATTGCCGTACAGCTCGGTTTTTCTCTGTTTGGCATTAGGTCATATATGAGATATTTGTTACAGGTTCAATTATCGTTTACTCCTTTATTAGAGTAATATGTTTGTAATGAAATTCGAAAAAAATATATAATTCTGATTTTTGAATGATAGTTGCCTACTTGGAAATAATAATTAAAGTATCAATTTTTAGTAGGTGATCAATAAATTAATGGTTATTGTACTGGTATTCTACGCAATTTTTTCTAAATAAAAACAAAAACAAGTTCTTTACGTTAAAATTGATTATAATATAACGAGGGAGGCTGAGGCTAGGAAAATTATCTTTAAAATACTGTACCAAATTATTGTCGTTATTGTATAAAGTGGGGTAATGTTGCTCGCACTTTCTGGATTCTTTTCAGTACTTTTCTAATTAAATTTGTAACTTTTTTTGTCAATGTATTGTAAAGTTAATTCGCATGGAGCCAAAAGTTAGTTTCGTGTCTTTTCTTTTTAACTTATGTTGACTTAGTATTAGTTTTTGCTTTTCTTGGTCTCTATAATGCATTTATCTTTTTCAATAAAAATGGATTAACTAAAGTGAAACATATAGCTGGTTTACCCTTGAAGTAAAAATTAACTTTGCAAAATAATGTTGTAAAGAATTAGGTATTCGGTCTGTCGTTTTTGTCATTATAAAGTACTAGCAATTATGTTCTATTTAAGTACCGATACCATGTGAGAGAGTGTTTGCCTTTAGTTTACGGTTGTTGGATTATATTCGAGAAAGTTATCAACAAAATGAGAATTGAACTTTAACAATAACAATTATCAAATGAATTGTATTTAAGGCTGCGTCAGATTTAAGAGATTTTCTTCCATTTTTTGTCGTTGAAAACGGAAGATGTTTTCTTGGAAATTTTTTTTGATGTTTGTTGTATAATGGAAACTTTAAAGTTATGAAAAAAATGTTTACACCTTCTGTGTTTTCTTAAAAATTTGTGAAAAATGACTTATAAAATAAAAAAAGAAAGTTGTCTTCTAAAAATTAATCAAACACTGACTAAAGCCGTCTTCACCATTATCACCACTACCTGATTGCCGCCACCGCTGCACCACTTCCCCACCATCACCATTAAAATTACATTTTTTATTCATTTTTTACATTAACAATCAAACATTGGAAATAATTCTTTTAGTTATGGGTGTAAACAGATATAAACGATTACGGATATAGGTATATTCATATTCATTTCATTTCAAAGTAGATACGAATACGAATAATATATGTCGGATGAAATCAAATACGAATACATATATCGGATATTTTGACTATATTTTAAATGAGAGTAATTTTAATATTTTAGTAAAATATGTAACACATAAAATATAAAATTTTATTCATTTGATTAAAAAAATCTACCATAACCTTAATATTCATTTTATAATGAATTATCTATAACCTTATGAACATAATTTTGTTATATAATTTTAAAAAATTACATATACCTTAAAAAAATAAGATTGTTATTAAGTAAAATTTAGTATAAATAACTACCGAAAACGGATACGGATATTAAAGAATGCGAATACACATATATTCGTATTTTATTAATTTTTAATCGGATACGGATAATATCTACTTTTTTCGAATACATACGCGAATATTTTAATCGAATATCAGATATTTCAGACTCCGTTTACAACCCTATTTTCAGAAAATATTTTCTTAAAAAATATTTTTTAGGAAAACATATTTTTCAAAAAATATTTTCTCATATAATTATTTTTCAGAAAGTATTTTTCGAAAAATATTTTCCGTACATCAAACAGAGTCTAAAGTTGGAGTAGAAATTATTTTTACCCTTTCATAAATTGTATGTGTGTGTATATATATATAGTTTACTTTTCAACCTATTTCTTTTCTTTTTGTTGTATTTAGGTTCAGAAAGGAAAGTAATTTATTCCTTCGTAAATTGAACATATTAGATCATAAAAATTCTGAATTGAATTGGAATTAAACAATATCAAATTAACCAAAATTGAGTTTTAACTTCTTTTTTTTTTAATTATACAGGATGTTGCTATCTAAAATTTCACGGATTACACAAACACTCGTCCACAACTATCTTACATATATTTTTATAAACTCACCCACCCATGTACTTACTCATCCACAATACACATCCATTAAGTACATTACAAATATTTTTATGTAATATATAAATTTTGAAACACATACCCTTTATCGGAAAAAAAAATAGTGGATGACAAACTTGACCACCTGCCTTGTCCTAAATTCTACTTGTTACCCTCCCACCCCACCCCCCTCACACACCGAAGCAGATTGTATCTCCTTATTTTCGTAAGAAACATACAAGGCCATTTACCCAAGTTTTTCGTAACGGATTTTTTATTTAAAAAAATTAAGTATAATTTTTTATTTATATACAGATTTTTTATTTATTTTATCTACATCAAATTTTCTAAATTATAGTACAATATAATAAAATAATAATATTTTAAACTTTTGTTATTTCTTTATTTCTTTAATTAATAGATAATATATTAATGTATTTTATAAACCACATTTCAATATATTATAACATATAATATTAATATATCTAAATCATATTTTTAAATTTAATATATAATATATTAGTCATATATTAATATATTGTATATGACATACTATATAATATATATATATATATATATATATATATATATATAATAACTATAATATAATATAATAAATAAACTATATTAGTAGATACATTAATATTTTGTACTAATGTATTAATCAATCATATGATTTAACAAATTTATATATAAATAAAATATTATTTTTTATATTAAATTAATATATAATAATTATATATATATATATATATATATATATATATATATATATTAGTAAAATAGAGTTATAGAATAATATAAAATAAGATAAAAATAATATTATACTTTTGATGAATATGAATAGTAATACTATAAGTTTAAAAATTCATTGTTTACAATTATCAAATTAATTTTAAAATAAAAATATTGTTACAACTCACTTTTTTTATAAAAATTCTCTATTATAAGAAACATTATTGAGTTTAGGAAACTCAGCAAGTATTCTAATAACTAACATTCAAACATTTATTATATGTCACTTAATTATCTCTACTTGGACTATTTTTTTATTCTCATTATTTTTGCATAATCACAAAATAATTCGGACTCTATTTCGATTAGTTCATAGTACATTCCCAAAATGTAAAGCTAAAATCTCTGATCCAATAAATGTATGCACTTTTCACTTAATTTAACATAAATTCGATGAAATTACTTAAATACATTATACCTTTGAGTGTCACTTCATTTTTGCTTTTCTATTTGGCATGTTGACATTAGGAAGTGTGGGGCACTCACCTTGATATCAAGAAGACTAGTCACCGTTTGTGGAGTGTACATATATCTGTGTGTATATCTGTGTGTGTATACAAATAGAGAGAGATTGTGGTGGTGTTGAATTGTACATATATCTGTGTGTATATATATAGAGAGAGAGAGATTGTGGTGGTGTTGAATTGTACATATATCTGTGTGTGTGTGTATATATATAGAGAGATTGTGGTGGTGTTGAATGATTAGAGCAATAGGATAATGTTAGCAGTGCACCAATCAACTGACAAGAGTAAGGTCGTTTTTAAGGGGGTTGGATCTCTATTATTTGTCAGTATTTTACACGTGGCTCTTGTCTACTTCACAAGGTCTCACTTTCCTTTTTCCAATTTCTATTTTCTTCTTGTTGTTGATGATGCAATTTGCGTTGTATAATAGGTGTTTAGATGTTCCATCACTTACTCTATCCAGACATTTTGAGAAATGTGCTATAAATTAAAATTAAAACAAATTATTGAACTTCAATGCACAAATAATCACGTTCAAAACTAAAACAAATTATTGAATTTCAATCAACAAATATTAACTATTATTATTAAAATTAATATTAGTTATTACACTTTGTAAGTAGTTTATTATATTGAATTTATCACTAATCGAAACTATATAAATATATATTAATTTTCAATTATGAAATCTCGCAATAAAAGACAGATTGAATCAACGTGAAATTTTAATTGTATTTACTGAATTAATAAGAATATTTATACATGTTTTTAATACTTTCTTGATACAAATAATATAACACAACTGTTTCCTAAAGTTTTTGTTACTCCTCCAAACCTTTTCATTCAATTTCATTAACAAATATTAATGTATTTACTCTCTTAAAAATGATAATAAGATATCATAAAATACAACACCGAAATAAATGACCAACAATTATGTGAATTATTTAGAATTTAAATTATATAATTTAAAATTAAATAAATAAAATATGAAAATTTGTAAGATTCGTCTAAATCTTTTTAATTAAATTAGACTAAAATTCATCTATTATATATTTACAAGTACAAATATGTTTTTTTTGTCATGGTTCTGCACTTTTTGTTTCTAATATTATCATTTTAAAATTTTGTTTATTCCATTATTATTCTTTTTTAATCCAATTCTACTTTTATTAAATACTCCTAATTCACTTTCACTTTCTTCAATTCCTACTTCTATTAGGAACAACACAATCCATAATTAGAGAATTTTAAAATAAAATATATGAATATAATATAATAAATAACTTCATATGCATGACTAATGAAATTATGGATAAAAAAATTAAATGTGACATTTGATAGTTTAATTAACATAATTATCATACCTATCTAAAATTAATTCCATAAATGAGTACAACAATTCTTGAGTGTATATTAAGTAGTTTTGAAGTAGTTATTATCATAATTAATAATTTTGAGGTGTATGTATAAACAAATTATAAATTATACAAATAAAATCAATGTTTCAATTAAAATTATATCGTTTGATTCAAAGTTTTTTTTATTAGTTGAGTTGTTTTTGTGTAGTTATTATATTTTTCAGGTTATTAACATTTATCATCATTATTTCGTTGTTATTATTATCTTAATTAACTTGTTCAATTATAATCGATTAAATTGTAGTTTGCTTGATTAGGTTTATTAGTTTAATAATTGTTTGGTGAATTCTGTTATATGTATTTATTATATTTTTTTAGTTAATAATTGTTAAGATTTATCATATATTTCAATTTTATTTTTAAGTAGATTGTAATTTTTAATAAGATTTAAAAATACATTCTCTAATGATATAAATGTTTCAAATATTTTTTATATTTTATTTTTGTATAATCTCTCTAACTTTATATTTGAATGTTTGGAATACGTTTTTAAATTTATATAATATAATATATAATATATAATATATATGAGTAAGTGTAAGTTAATATAATTTAATTAGAGTTTAAATTATAAATTATGTTAACTTCACTTTAATTTAATTAAAATTTTTAACACAACTTAAAAAAATATTAATGAATAATCTAAAATATAATGTTAGACATCATATTTATTGCAATTCTTAAGTACTACGTAGTATATTTTATTATCTTTTTTTCTTTTAAATTCTATTATCAAAATTATAAGTTCTTTTTTTATTGATATTATAAGTTTTATGTGATGAAATTATTAATGAATATATTAGCATTATATTGACAATAAAGTAAATAAAAATATATATTAAATATGAATAAAAATATATGAGATCAAATTTGAATTTATAAAGTCTGTTTGAATTGATAAAATCATGAAATTAGTAATATTTGATATATGTATTAAAATATTTTTATACCATACAATTAAAATTAAATTAATTTATATAAATTTAATATTAAAAAATAATTAAATAAACATTATATTAATTTAAAATATAAAAAATATTAAAATATAATTATTAATTAAATATACAAATTAAACAATAAAATAAAAACAACTCCCGTCACACGAGCTAAGCTCTTAATAACGAATTAACGATGCAATACGATGTTATGGGGATCGGCGTTGGATATTTATAGCGAAGTCCTAGTGCGTGAGGCCGGTGGGACCAGTAGATCTGCCTTGCTACCTTTCGATAAGAAGAATGGGGACCACACATTGGTGGGAGCCCACATGTCCCAACTCTCTTTTATTTATTGTTTCTTCTATTTTCTTCCTACTAAAAAGAAAAAGGAACTAGTATTCATTGTTTTTCTTTCTTCTACACGTCTACATTCTTCTTTTACTTTTCCACCTGCCCATGTAACAAAGGGGAATTTATTTAACTGATTCTGAATTATATCAATTTTAGGTATTTGGTTTTTAAATTTTTTTTTGTATCGTGTTTGATACATAAATTTTTTTAAACATGTACAGTTAATAAATTTTGTTAATATCTCGATAATATAATTTGAGAACAGTCAAAAAAAAAATTTACATATGACATAAATCTACCATTTTATTTTTTAAAAATTACATGTGTGATTCGTATGCGTGTATTTTCTATCAGATTTAACGAATAATTGATGAAAATTTCTGATTGTGCATGTTTTTAAAAAATTTGTATACTAAATAAGTTACAAAAGAAATTTAAATACCAAATGTACAAAACTGATATAGTTTAGAGACTGTCGCAAAAGTTTTCCCAAACGATAAATATAACAAAATGCACTTGTTTATTTAAGAGATTTGACATGCTATCTACGATAAGAAAATTATACACATAAAAATAATATCGAGTAGTTTGTGCATGAATTTAAGAATTTAATTTAGTAGGTATCATTTTTGTGTACATTTTCTTTTCTACGAAATTATAATCTCCATTGTGAGACACGATATTACAAATTATTGAATTGATGTTATGCTATTTTAAATTTGTAAGTAGCATCAAACTGTTGAGAATAGTCCCTTGAAAGTATCTGATCTAAGTACAATTCATTTTAATTGAGATAATTTAAATATCGAACGGAAATTATCAAAAAAGGAAAAGCTTTATTTTACCATATTGTACATATCTTTACCCTATATAATAGAGTATTCCGTTATGAATATTTGTAACACATTTGTTTTTTGAAAAATGAAATTATAACTACATTGCACCATTTTGACAAATTTTGGGTCCGTTCATTTGTGACTTTTTTTTTTAAAAACTTACTTTTTAACTTTTTTAAAAATATTTACTGTTTGAGTGTTCGTTTTTCTACTTTTTATATAACTATCTTCTTATGTAAGGTTAAAATTTAGTAAGCAACCATTTAATTTTTAACTTTAATTCATTATTAAGAAGTAGTAAAAGAAGGGGCCCCTTATAAATTTTTAATTTGGCAATTTCAATTATATTACCTACATTAGAACTATAAAATTGAATTTTGGAAAAGTTGGGTAATTTTTCCTTTATAAGAAATATCTGTAGAAGATATTTAATCTTCCATCGTCCATCAGTCATTTTTAAATTATTGTAGTGATTATATATTAGTGAATCTTTTGAAAATATTCGGAAAATACCACTCGAATTACTAACTCTTTTTTCCTCAATTGTTTTATTTTTTGACAAGGGGGAGCCCACAAAAGGTATCTAATTCATGACATTGATCTATTATCAGATATATAAGATGTACCACTCGAATTAATTCACAAATCTTACAGAGAGAATCCACCAAAATAATTAAATTAAATTGAGATGGGAATCTGGAGAACTGAACTCCCACATATTGCATTACTTTACCCTTTCAAGCTTTCATACTAAAGTGGAAAACATATCAGATGGTCTACCATTTCAAAGTCAAGCGGTTCGTTGTGTATTTAATTAATTGTTAATATAGTTAGTAAAATTTTTAAAATATTATTTGCAAGATTTATTGATTCAATCCCAAATTTTATAGTAAAAAATATTTCTCTGAAAAGCTATCTATAAACATTAGTTTAGTCTTTACCGAGAAGAATCGAATGATAAATATTTCATGTTAACTCATATAACATCTATTAAAATTAAGTAATTTTATGGATAAAATTTTTTAGAATAGAGTTAACCTTAAAGCCGAGTTATGTTGAATTGCCTTAGATTTTAAAAATTCTAAATTCTTGAATTTTAAAAATTTCTATATAGTTTATTGAAGTTGATATTCAAAAGAGTTTGGAAAAGATGACAACTTAAAATTAGGAAAAAGTATGACTCATCACTAAAGTTGACTTCCAAAATAAATTCGAAAACTTAAATATATAACACAAATATTTAGTAATAAACCAAAACTTTCGAAATAAAATAAAAGAGTATAAATAAACTACTAGTAAAATACTAAAAAAAATTCATTCATGGATATATTGATTTGAAAATAGTGCATTTTATAAAATAATTCTTTCTATATCATGAACTAACTATAAAATTGACAACAATCTAGTTATTATATACGAGTAGTACAAATATTACTTTTAGTCCGTGGAACTTGTGATTTCATTTATTTCAAAATCGTTTGTTTATGGTTACTTAAATTGTGAAATTCAAACGTTTAAACAAGCTTGGTGGCGGTATTATAATTGTTTTCCGCAAAAGACGAGATCAACAAAAGTGTAAAACGAATGGTCCAATTAAAACGGTACCTTATTATCCTATTCCTTAAGGAGTTTTGTGCTGTCTGTGGATGGCAGTTGCAAAGTTATTAATTCTCTTCATCTAGGAGGGGCAGTGTTAATTTTTATTACTCCTCAATAGGGCCGTAAATTCAGGATTCCATTTAAAAATTAATCCACTCGATTTAAATTTAATATGAAAATAAATTAAATTTAATATTCAATTTAAAGTTCAATAAGTTAAACGAGTAAAATTTGAGTACATCAGTACTTGCTCAATTACACTTACGAGTAGTTCGATTCATATCTTTATACTAAAATATCATAACATTTTTTAGAAATATACAATCAATTATGTTTTAATAATACATTTAAATATTATACATATTGAATAAGTTACTCTAAAATTAATGTTCATAAATAAAATAAATTTTTATATATAATTTTTATCCTAAAAAAATAAAAAATTGAATTTATTATGAAAATTTTTACCAAATTTATGTCCTCGTGAATAGTTCGTAATCGACTCGAATTCGACTAGAGTAGAATCTGAACACTAAAATTCTATTCGACTAAATACTTGAATTCAAATAAGTATCGAAAAAATTATTATAATATAATCTACGCACATTAATATTTCTCAAATTCGACTCGTTTATAGTCCACGCTAAAGTTATCAAAGCTATAGTGCGGAAATTAAGGGGTGTATCCCTCTTGCTTTGTGAATTCGTAATGACCTAACCTTCGCTATCCAATATAACGTTAAAAATGTTATTCGTTTTTTCGATTGTCAAATTATACTTGACCTGATTTCAGACTCATCTTTTTCTAATAATACTATCCAACATAACGTTAAAAATGTTACCGTTAATTATTACAATATTAATATTAATAATAATGATGACAACGAGAAAGAAAAAAAAAAGGCATATAAATAATTTCATTCGAAATGGGCAGGGCCTAATTATGTTTTCACCATATGATGACATCCACATTGTTGATATACAAAGACCAGCCACGTTTCAAATCCACCTCCCCCTCAACAAACCATCCCCTAGGCGGCTATGCCCCTGACCCACCCTCCCCTCACCAAAACTTAATGAAAGAAAGGAATTCAGAAAATAAAAAGAGCGTGGGGTCTGAGGTGGCTGTGGGTGGTGGTTGGTGGGGGTGGGGGGTGTGTGTGTGTGGAGAGGCAGTAGGAGGTGGGAGAAATGTGTTTGGGCGGGGGTAGTTGGTGGTGGGGTGGTGGGGGGAGGTGGGGTTTCAGCTACTAGGCTGGTAGGGTGAGTTTGTCTTTTTGACTTCTTTGCACCCTGTGGCTTGTGCACAATTTGCTACAGTTTACACATTTGCGGATTATAAAAGAAAGAATGCGTTGAGTTCTAGAAAATTTACCAAAAGAAATATACTACTTAAAGTAGAATAGCACTAGCTACACTATGTTACTTAAATCTGATTAAATAATCTTGATGCTGTTCAAACTTTTAAATGATAAATTATTTATTTATACTCATTGGTGTAGATTTTGATTTTTTTAATACACCGGTGACATTGCTTGTTATAAAGATTTGCTTTTCATATTTGAGAGGAAACATCATACATGTGGTGATTCCTTTACTGTCCCACAAAGTAAATTTTCATATTTAAGCGAGGCTTTTAAATTACTATAACATATGTTGGAAAAGGTTGAAGAATAAAATAGTTTTAATAAAGATATTCCAAAATTTGATACGTTATGTAAGCCCTTAAGGGTCATTATTATAAAATGCATTGCAGTCTCCTATGCATTGTTTTTATTTTATTGTCATCAAGCCTCTAATTTTGTTATAATAAACTCAAATTAGAATATTATAATATAGAGATTCTCTACAAACATTGTATAATTTTTGACCAAAAGAAACAACCATTGTATAATACTACCAAGGAATGACATGAATCTTAAAATATGGTTGTATTATTAAACAATATATTGTAACTCCATACCTATTAAAATATAAGGCTTAAACTACTTAGCATATACTCCCTCGGTTCAAAAAGGATGGTTTAAATATAAATAATTTTTATCTCAAAAAAAATGTATTAAATACATTAATAAAGTATAAATTTACTATTTTAACTTTACAGTGAACATATATTTTTTTGAAAAAAATAATAAGTACAACTATAATATTTAAATATTATTATGTGGATCTATTATAAAAAATATATTAATAATTTTACTTTTTTAAAATATTTTTTTAAAAAGTGTAGAAATTATACTTAAATTATCCCAAAGACGGAGGTATTAATACATGATGTGGATCAAGATAAGATATTATTTTCATCAGATTGAGTCAAAAATAGGCATAAAATTCTATTTTGCATCGACTTAGCATCTGCTTAACCCATGTGACATGATTTAAAATTGTGTGCACTAGTTACTAAGTAACAAAGTTTCAAACACTGTACGATTAGAAAATGGTAAGTTCCATTTTTTTTTTATTTTTTATTACTTGAATACTTTTCTTTTCTTTTTTCCTTTTTGTTTGCGGTTACATGATTATATATATGTGTGTACATGAAAACAGAAGGTTCAGTACCATGACAATAATAATTATAACCAATCCTTACATTACACATAAAATACAGTCCGCAGTTAATTTACGACTTACTATTACTTTGAGTTCTTTTAAAATATAAAAATAATATGGAATTTCGTCCAGACTAATTATTCTCGACGAATTTCATCTCGACGAATATATTTTTGTTAATATTTGATAAAAATATTTGTCAAAATAAAGTTAATTCCAAAGAAATATTCTGTAGAGATTAATATTTTTTTCTTGTAGTGGAGGAAAGTAATCTTCTAAATAGGTTTTTATTTTCGCGTAAAAAGTACTATATATTAAATAGCTTTAGCATTCATGAATATATTGGCTAGAACTTTAAATGAGACAATAATTTCTAATCGGATTGTTCATTGTGTACAGTAAGTTTTATTTGATTCAACGAAAAGTGTAAATTTTAAGAAGATTTAATTAACAAACTCAATAGAAAAGGTCAATTTTTTCAACTTCTAGTTTTAAGATGGATTCGGGAGTAATTAGAAATTGTATTTTTTGGTGTTAAGCCGTTGATATATGTTAATGTGCCATGCTGCCTAATATTTGTACCTCGGATCTCTCACCAACATAAACTAGTGCTTCTTGACAATGTAATCAACCAACTATTTTCTTACATACGACTCCGTATTAGTTTTGCTTATAATTGGTCATCCTATCTATTGGTAATTATTATATAAGTCAAGTATATAATACTATACCATAAAAATGCCCCCACTCCAGTGTAATGAAAATATTTATTAACACTTGTAATCTTATAATTACTCAAGAGTTTGAATTAAATTCAGCTGTGACTCATTGGTGCTTTATAGGGTTGAACTTATCTCCTCTGAAAGGAGTTATATCTCCCGTTATAAATTATAAAAATTTGATAAGTGGGATTTTGTGACTCAATGCAGGAGTCTAAAATAAAAAAGGTATATAACAGTTTTTCAGGAATAGAGTAGTAGTTGTACTATTTGATACAGAAAAATTAAACCTATTTTTATAGATTCAGATCAATAAATTTTTACATTTAACAAGAGTAGTTGAGCTTAAATTATCCTTTCTTAACCAAGAATATATAACACACACCCACCCACACATATATATCCATTTCATTATTTTATGTCGGTTAGTTATAAATCATATAATGTACATATTATTCAATAGGTCCTCCACTTCGTTTGCATCTCCAATTAAATATTTTCAGAGGTTCCCTTATTAATTATACAATATTATTATATGCTAATATATGCATACATATCCACTTCGGTTCAAGTGGAGTCGAAATACTTTTTAAATATTAGCAATTTAATTATTCTATTATGTATGTAGTTGGAGATTTGAAAGTTGGAAGCAACTCTAATTAATAATAATAAACATAAAGAAAAGGGTCGTCCTCCGGTTAACCTAAGTTTATGATTTCTTTAATGTATTTATCTCTGATCATATGGATAGATCACCTTCAAGAAGATATATAAGTATTCATTTTATAGATTGACCCAAGATTGTGTCATTATTTATGCTTTTAATTAAATATTAAATAAAGTTGAACCCCAATGCAACAAATACTTAATTACATTGTTAATATTATAATTAAGTTAATAATGATATATTCCACATGAACGCGTAATCCGAGGCATTATATAATTCGCTTTGATTTTAATATAGTTGGTTGAGGATTAGTTTATGATTACCACTTATATAATTGGAACTATTACACGTAGCTGATGCCTATGTTCTGTTCTATTTCTAAACTGATGAACTCTATTCAATACACACACACACACACATATATATAAGCGTAATATTTAAAACTTAAAAGAAGTTGTTTATCCAAGTTAAGATGCCAATAATCCTCGTTGACAAAACAGTTTTCGAGGATAATATGCCACTTGTTTTCTTGAGTCTAGATGATGGTTTTTTTATTATTATTATTTGTGTGTGTGAATATTTTGCCAATATTTTTGTGAAATTATTTTCTTCCAGTTAGATCAACTTTCTGAAAAGAGTTCTTCCCCTTGTAGGATTTTTATTTTTTTATTTTTATCATTTTAGAATTTGTTTTATAAGACTTGGTTATTTTATAACATTTTCTCGTTTTTACGAGTAGTAGTGTTTTGGTCTTCCATTTCAGCCGATTATTTTCCATGCCGCTCACCGTGTATGTCTTATCTTACTTGTGCTTTACTTAATAGAACATTTATTTCATCTCATTTTTTTCCCTAATTGCATGCTATGTTATGCTTTTATTTATAAATTTTTACAAATATAGAAGTGTAAGAATTTATATATAAAAATATTATTCATGTATTTCATGATATTTTTTTACTTTAAATTTATTAAAAATAAAAAAAATTACTTCAATTTTTAATTATAAAATTTCATAAACTTATTTTGTATGAACTGAAATAAATCTTTAATTTTGAAACGGATCGCATAATTCTTATGTTGTAAACATATATTGCAATTGAGTTTAGCTTACTTTGGGAGGATATATTTTATTACGTGCTTGTAATATATTTCTATGAGGATTAGATGCAACAATTTCTCGAATAAAAAGAAAAAAAAAAGGTTGGACGCAATATATTTTCATGAGAATTCTTCTAGATAAACAAATTCTTTGTGTTGTGCATAAATCACTACCCTTCAATCCAATGCACAATATAGAAAGGAAAACCATATTAAAGCACGTATAATTGAGAATCTCATTCCGACATAAAAAAGCAAATTATAAATCATTGTTCTTATCTGGTGATATATGAGATTGATGAATATATATATATATTATTTATATTTATATTTATATTTATATTTATATTTAGACACACACACACAGAGAAAGGCCAATTCGATATATGGGTCAGAAGAAAACATCAAATTCTATTGAGGTATGTTAAAATACTAATTTAGTTACTCCTAAATAAATCCTTTCCATTTCATTTTTTTTTGCCTCTTTTGTCTGAATATCAAACATAAGAAGAGTTCACGTACCTTACGTCACCTTGCATAAAAAAATTTATATTCAGCTACTCATTTTCGTGTCTCAAATCATTCGATAATTTACTCGATTAATAAATTGAATAGAGTATTGTGCATATAACATACACGTTATGATCATCTGAGCTACCGACTACTATAATTATGATTTGTTGTTACTTCAACGTTTGACCAATGCATGTTGACTAGATTATCATCCTGATATTTGTTCTTATTTCATTTCATTAATTAAAAGATGTTGACAAATCTTTTTTTTTCCCCTTTTTTCAACATTAGTCATTACAAATGAATTACATATCAGAAAGTTAAAAGAATTTTGTTATTGCGAGAATCAAAATGACAAATGACAGCACCTAAATCGTAAACATTATGCCAAGTTCCCACAACTAAAAACATGTATAGCATCTGGGTGTTTAGTTAGTTAACTTTTAACAATCCATTATTACTATTGGAAGTTTCCTCACTCTGTTAAAGATTCTTCCCAAAAATAAAATAGAAAAATGAGATGCAAATATGCGTCATTGCATTGCAAAAGAATAAGGAGATTCTCAACTTCCTAAAGCAAATTAACAATGACCATTCTTTCCTAAAGCAAGCCTTCCAACAGTACAAGATATTCATCTGCAACTTTTGAGCTTTCTGTACAAAGTTCTTATGTACCGTGAAAGCTTTCGGATAAGCTTTTAGTTGTGACTCATGAAAGCGGTCAAACAAGGTTCTAATCGCTACTACTATCGAATGAAAGTAAACTGCTACGTAGCATCTCTATCTAGACGAATGATCTGCATCGTTTGAGGAACCTTCTGCTGATAACTTGTGATTCAAAGCAGCCAACTCTTTTTCTTGCTGCTTCTTTAGGTACCGTTGTGCAGTCGAATTCACTATCTTGACAATGAAGTTGATGAGCATCAGACATACTACAGCATTCCAGATTGAAGCAAGGGATAAATCCCATTTGTTCACCTGACAATGAGAATATGAAAGAACCACAGAATCCAAATCAAACAATGAGGGATGTACGATAACTTCATGACTTGTAGAGGGTATATAATAGGACTCAATCTTGAGCAGAAAGTAGATCATATGCCATCTGGTAAGCATTACCTTAATATTTGATGTCACTGGAGGCGCATGCGTCATATACTTTTCCTTCATCTCATGCAGTTTGGCCACTATGTTAGGGAGAATGGAATCAAAACCAGGTACAAGGCTAAGTACCCTAATCAGCTCGTTTTCTATCCAGTCAAGTAGTTGGTTGTTGCAGACTGCGATGATGAAAAATGTCTGCAAAAGAACAATTGTCGCAAAATTAATAACCAAAATGATGGGCACCAAGATTCCACATTTAAATGTTGAAAATTCACCATAACATATAATTTCATTCATACCACATAAATATCGTGCTTTACAACACAAAGCAAGAAAATAATATAGTGAACTCGTCATCCATCTGTACCATGATAAACCTTCTGTATCATCAGTGAGGTCGGTACAATTGTGAAGACTTGCACATCAAAACCATCCAGACACATCCATATCTTATTCCAACATACTTCTACTTAAATCCAGAAAATTACTCTCAACAACAATATCATTAACATCAATGAAACTTAACACGATCTCATTTAAAGGTTAAAACCACAAAAACTTGACAACAACACGGTCAACTTTGTGAGACTTGAAAAACATTATAAAATGCTATTAATTCACAAGTGGTTTATACACTTCAGGAATATATTGACTAAAACTATAAATTACATCAACTTTGGTTGATACCTCTAAAATCAGATGTTTCCAATTCAAAAATAAATAGAATAAAAGAATAACTTAATGTTCAAAATAATATGTTCCAAATCTAAATCAGAAGTAATTATAGAAAAGCAGTTATCTTCTATATCATTTGAGAAAATAATTCAAACAATTCAAAATCCAAATAAGAAGCACTTGTAATTCTACTCACTAAGCCTGTGCTTGTATGGGACTTACAAGTATCCTCTAAATAGCCAGTTTGCCACAGCGAGTTAATAGCTCTAAACTTTGTTCAAACTGTGACCATTATATGACTTATTTAAAACAGACCATCTTAACGAACCTGTATGTGTGTCTTAACAATGGCTTTTCCAATGAATGTTGCAAGGAAAAACTCCCAGAAAGGAATGCCAAATTGGCCACACATTATCCCAGCAAGGTCAAATAGAGGATTTGGTACCTAAATGAACAGTCATTAGTTGATAGAGTACTTGCTAAGTGATTTTAATAGATAGTGAGCAGAACTCTATAGTTTAAGTAAACTATATAAAAAGAATATTAAATCAGCAGGAACTGAAACAACTATTCTATCAAACTCTAAATTCAAGGAATGGACAAGTAAAATTGAACTAACCGAAGCAAGTAATAGTACAGTAAAGAAGTTCAAATATTGTGCATGCGACAGGAACCAGCGTTTGACTCGATTCAGAGAACTAGTTATCCACCCATCATTTTCTGATGAGTAAGCATCCAATTCTTCCATTGCATCCAATCTGCCACCTGACAAGCTTGCTGCAAGAAGATAAATATTTTACATAAGTGAGTAAATTACGCCAAAAAACATAAACCTATTGGTGCTCACTACCTGCTCTTGAAATGAAGTATGGAGGCAGTTCTCCTAGTGCAGTCCCAATGCCCCACAGAATAGCTTCTAGCTGGACCTGAGGCAATATGCTGCTCAATGGAACCCGTGAACCATGTGAAGTTGAAAATATAGGGGGGCCAAATTCTGAGCAGTCCTTGGAAAGCCATGATGGCCCTCTATTCAGTTGTATGGTGTCATATGGAGCACTTTTAATGTCAACCCGACCACATTGCGTTGCTTTTATTGTGAAAAATGCTATATGTGGACCCAGATACAGGACAAAAGTATGCAGACCAGACCCTGAACAATTTTAAACAATAGAACAAGATGACATCTCTATTAATGATAATTCAACCAAGGTGTTACGAGTTGTAACCATGCCAACACTGGGTTAGAGAAACAAACATGAAGATATAGCTAAATCCGAGATAAGGTGATATAACACTTCTTCTGAAGGCAGATGAATAGGAAGGTTTTCATGATCAAATCCCTTAATCCCAGTAAAATCTCATAAAATTTCAATTATGTAGAATTTATAGCAATTTGCTAAAGGATTTTACTAATAATATTACAGCTAATTCAATAAAATTAACACTACAGTGCCACAGAACCCGGCTTTATATTCCTTTTGAACTTGTCCTTCCATTTTAAAAAGTTGGTACTTAATAGTAGCAGTAAAACTTTGGAGAGGAAAACGCTAACATTGGTAAGTAGGAATCATGTAAAATTAAATGTTCAAGCTCCCCTAGGAGACCATATTTTATCGAGAAGAATGACTGTCAAGATACCAAATTGCGAAGCACGTTATATTTGCTCACCAAGACCAATAGAAGACGCAACTCCAAGGGTTACCCACCACAATCCAAACTGTATATATTGTGAAATCTCCTTAAAGTGCTGCACAAAATGTGAAGAAAACATATATTAAATGCAGACCCGTGAGCGTGCCATTTACATGCATGTCAGAAACTTATATTTCGAATAAAGTCAATGAAGAAAACTTCTCCAGCAGGAATTTCAAGGAGCTCTGAGCTTGAACATTAGAGGAATCCCATAAACAGACAAAAGGGCAGTGATGCATGAGTCTAGAATTTTGCAATGATGCTTCATTCAAAGATATATCTCATGATTTTACTAATATGATGATGTTCTTCCAAAAAATAAAATAAAATCAATAGAGAAGGTGAGACATTTAAATTTCTGGAGTACCTTCTCATGTGGACCATCAATGTTCACAAGTACTATCCCACATAGCCCCAGGACAGCGATCAGAAGCATAAGCCAAGCACCACTTCCCAAAACATATCCAGTTGATTGCATAAAATACTGAAAAACAGCAAGAAAAAAAAACTTGACTGTTTTTAATGGTTGTGCCACAAGGGTCAAATTTTCTAGCTCCCGCTGATTCTTTTCGTGAAGTCCTGAAAAAAGTAGCAATTCTATTCTATCAGGCAAGCAACCTAGTGGGATATAATAAACACCCTTGGCTTTGATTTTAGAAATATACATACATGTATACATAGACACACAAACACAAATATAAACACACGAAAACACATATAGAGAATATGGTTTCCTCTCAAGCTGCTTAAAATTTCCTAATTTTCTTTTCCTTAGGAAACAAAAGAGTGTTGAATGTCAGATTACTTGATCTGAATTTCGAAACCCACTAGCAATAGCCAGTTTATATGGCTGTGTGCCATTAAGATGAAGACATCCACATTTTGGACCACTCTAAGGAATACATCTTGATCCTGCTTGAACATTGGTATAAGCTAAATACATACTAATGCAACTATCCAAGATCAAACTTAAAAATATCGTTAACACGTGACCGAGTGGCTTTCCCTACAGAACCTGTAAGAAACTTAGGAAATTCTTGACATCCTGCCTTCACAAGTTCCTCAACTTAGTAAGAGCTGTCAGCATTTGATAGAAAGGTCAATCTAAGCAATCAGCCCACCTAGTTAGAGTAGAAAATCCATGACCTGATCATGCTTCTGCTGAAATATTATAATTGACCTGAGAATCAGTGAGAGCAAAGTAGCACCTTCATTTTTCTAGCTCCTCATCTCTTAATATGTATCACAAAACTATAACTATAACACCATCCATATCTTCATCCTTTCATCTATCCATCCGCATACCCCTATATATGAATATAGGCTTTCATTTGTCCATCCATCTAAATCACTACTAACCTAGCTACTTCTACATTTTTGGAACCCACTGAGAATAAAGCGAATCACAGTTTAAAATACATCACATTGGCTGCAGTTGTTGACTTGTTGGTGAGTTATAAAAGTTAACTAGCATACCTATGCAAAATCTGCATTGTATGAACTCCAGAAAATGTATCAACTATTGATGTGAAACACTTAACAGAGTGAATGAATACCTACATGAGATATGCTTCAATCACATAAAATATGCCAATAGCAAACAGCTAGATTTCATCTCCCTTAACACTCTTATGATACCCGTATACTTTTACACGTTGTTTTAGAGTGAGAGCAAAGCGTTGCATAAACACCTTTTACAATGAATACAATATAGCATAGAGTAATTACTAAAATATTAAATAACATGAATACGTCCTATGCCACACAAAGAAACAGAAAAAAGAATGGAACCAGAGACAGTTATACTTTTATGCCAACAATCTATTATCTAATTCATTATATAGATGCAAGAAAAACAAGGACTAAGATATAAGTCTACTTTTCATCATCCCGCATGGATTGAGCAACAATCCACTATTTTTTTAAAAAATAAAAATTGTCCCAAGTCACAACAGGGGACATATGAATGTTGGTGAAATAGTCTCTTGTCCACTAAAATAAAATAAAATTGTTCCACCAAATAGTTCTATCAATGATAGCATAAATTCAAAAAGTCCTGATTTTTCTAAAGTTTAACACCAACAATACATAAATGCCACAATTGCACAACCAAACTCATTAGCTTTAAGAAAAAAATATCAAAGAAAAATATATTATTAATATAGCAAAATTTTCAAATGGATCTTTTAGAGGAACAGAGGGACTATTAACAAGGCTTTGCCAAGGAAAAGATTACCACATCAATAGAGTTAAAATTTTCAAATTATATTATGCTTAAAATGAAGAAATTTTGTTTTGGTAATTTTACATGTTGAATTCAGATCTTTATGCTATTGGAGGGTATTCCTCTTATTATTTATTTTTAAAGTATAGACAAACTAAACAATATATAGATAAGTAAATAAATAAAGCCACCCAGGAGCCTAGCCCCTTGTTTCTCCCTCTGCCATCTCCTCCTCTCCACCACCTTAAAGCATTTAACAGATCTAGAACATTTATAAAAGTATACAAGTCTCACAAATCACCAACAATATAATCTGAAGCTCATGAAGGCATCCCTAGATACAGCTTCCCGCCTTTTACATGGATATGATAGCCCATTTAATGCAAGTCATTACACCACTATTGTTGCAATATGGTCACATTAACTCGTAAAGTATTGATGATCTGAACTTGTTACCAGAAAGGCAGGAAAAAATAAACCCAAGAAAGAAAGTGATAGAATCAACCACAATACTAAAACTATATCCACAATTAAACCTATGAGAAGTGACCTAAAGTTATTACAACTGACTCAAACAGTTAAACTGTGATCCACAGGTATTAAATATATTTATGACCATACAACAAAATGCTGACGGCTAAATTAATTAGTCCTCGGTTTGCTCCAGCAAAAGATACCTAACCAATCAAAACCCAAACTACTCATGCCTAACTTTGCAATCTCATATGAATACAACACTAAACACTGCAGAAGCGTGTCAATAAATCGACCCAATAAAATTTCAAACCCATAAATTCTTATAAAAATAATCAACAAACCACATATGAAAATCAAACACAAACCCAACAAAACCCAGAATCAGATTCATATGCAGAAGCTAAAATTAAAACTAATTCAGAAAAAGGTGAAAGACTTGCCTGAATTTGAGACATCGGAAGAAGGAGAAAGAGAAGATTTTTCCGAAATATCACCGTTTTTCTCAGACCCCATTTGATATTCTTTGACAACACTCGGTTAATTATGTGTATGGGCACGGGTTTGCATAGTAGCTTGAGGGATATGTTTGTCCTTAGCTTTAAGGGGTGATGTGATGCAGTACTACATAAGATTGAATCTAAATTCTAAATCGAAACGAAACAATCAATGATTGGTCCAAAGTTGAAAAGGGGTCGAAGAGAAACAATTCCTTGAGGGAAAAAGGAGAGATCTTTTTGAGATCTATATATTGATCGATTTGATTGAATGGTGTTTTGGGCCAAACACCCACCAACTATATGAGCGTTTGCGTCAAGAATGGGAGAAAGATTGAAGATCCAAAGGCTAAGCCAAAGCCGAGAGACTGTCTTCTCTCTCTCCCCTCACTCCTCTCGCTCACAGCAATTTAGTAGTCAAATTTTTTATTTTTTCCCAGATGCCAGAGAATATTTCAACACTAGTCAATTTAATCCAAAATAGAGGTTAGCAATTCGAAGACTACAATTTTCACGTTTTCAATTTATAAAGAAAAATCGTTATTTTTTTAATGTTTTTTTACGTATGCCTTTGTAGTAAAAGGATGATAACCCCTATATAAATTTAAACTACAATTTCAGTTTCAATTGACAAAAAAGTTGTTTTTTATCTTATGTAATTGTTTAGGTTTTTGTAATATCAAAAGTAGTAATTAGTATAAATTTAAATTACAATTCTAATTGAAAAGATAGTTGTTATTATTTTTCTTATATATTTTTGTTAGATTTTGTATTATAAATATGATAATCTTTATAAATTTAAACCACAATTTCAGTTTCTGTTGAAATTCAAGTTCTTCTCTTTCTTATAAGTTTTTGTAATTTCCAGAAATTATATCATTTCATTCACAAAAAGGTTTTATTTGAAAATAAAATTTATCTTACATAAAATATTACATGAGTATAATTTCATTACTGTCAAAAAAAAAAAGTTTGTCGTTACAGTTAAATTTCCTATCTTGCGATCATTTTTCTATTAATAACAAGTATTAAAAAAAAAATTCAATGTTTGTAGATTTAAATATTAGTCAAATATAAAACATTAATGTTTACACAAAATACAAATTTGACTCTTTCTATGGAAAAATGACACCAGATATAGTGGTACATTTAATATGGAAGAGGCAACATAATAAATTAAATATTAGTCAAATATAGGACATTAATGTTTACACAAAATACAATGTTGACTCTTCCTATGGAAAAATGACACCATATATAGTGGTACATTTAATATGGAAGAGGCAACATAATATTTGTGACGAGTCCAACTTAACAATAATAACTAGTATCTTTAATTTATTTTTTTTAATTATGATTTGTAAATATATTTTATTTGTAAGTCTAATTATATATAATAAATAATAAATAATATAAGTTTATTAATAAAGTTTTGAGGATGTAAGCAATTCATGCGGTAAAAATTTTGATTGTTCCTTGCGACTATTTCTTCGGTGTGAGAATAGTGGGCGGCCACTATATACGTAAACTCACGATAATTATATTTAAGGGGTAGATCTTTAATATAATAGATAAATATTAAGTGAACTTCAATATTACAAAGATAGATTTATCTTTTGGCAAACAACACACACACACACACGTGTATATATATATATATTCAACAAAAAGTTTTTTTATTTTATTAGAAATCACTAACCACTAGATTTGCCTATCACAATTATGTCTCCTTCATTTAGTATTCCCTCCCTTTTCATTAATAAAGGTTTAGTTTTTTCTACATGTAAATTTAAGTGAATTTTATATATTGAATATTTTATTTAATTTTAAAAAATTAATAATAAAAATATTTTAAATAAGAATTGAAATGAATAAAATTTTTAATTAAACTATATAATTTGACATATAAAAAAATTCACTCAAACATACTTACAAAAAAATTAACCAACACTTATTTAAAAATGAAGGGAATAAAATTTAATAGACCATTCTAAAAACTTATCAAGTGTTCATAATAATCATTTAATATATACGGAATACAACTTATAAGTGAAAACTTTGATGGTAGTGAAATGATAATCGATATTTTTATTTTCTGTTTGTTTTTTATACTGTTGTCAATAAAAAAATATTAACCTAATTCTTGGATGAGAAAATTTCCTTTGAAAGAAGGGAGATTGAGTTATATAGTTTTGAAATAGGGTTAAAAAGTTAATGTAAGGCCGAGCAACAATCCGCAAATGATACGTAATCGCACTGCATACGTAAAAATTGCACATGGACTGGGGGGCCGTTGCAAGGGGTTGGGATCCCATCCACGCTTCTCCATCCAGACTCCTGCATACTCAAATTTTTAGCCGTAAATTCACTCTATTCAAGACTAAATTAAAAATCTAATTCACTTAGATGAATCTATTGTTGAGAATTTGAGCATGGTGGAGTCAAGATGGAATCCTAGTCCCGTTGCAATGCGGTTGCGCGGTCCGATTTTTTATTTTAATATCTGTATTTTTGTAAATATGATTGCGGATATATTTAATATTCGCACCATATACATATATATACATATATATATATACACACACTTAAACAAACACAATATTTAATATTTAGTTATTTAACGATATTTGGGCTTTTGACAATGATTTTGGTTTTTGGAGATTTGCCTATTTATGAGAAACTCTAAAATAAAACAAAAGTTCAAATCTTTTATCTTGTAGGTCTCGCATTGCAGTTCTATTATCATGTTCACTGTAATTTTAATTTCTAAATTCATTTCCTAGCACAAGTTTATTTTTATTATTATAGTTTGCTAATAATCTTGCATTGCAGTTCTATCCAAACTTTTGTTATTATAGCACAACTTTAACGTTGTGATGAGCTACCAATATGATTCTTCATTTTGGTTATGATCATTTAATTATGAATTATGACTCATTAGATGATAAAATTTATTAATTTTTTGTCTATGATATGGATTGGGAGAAAATTTTGATACTCATTTTCTTGTTTGTATTTTTTATTTTGAGACAGAGATTCTTGCATTTCTTTTTGTTTATTGTAAATTATTTTGATGTTGTTATTCTTTCTTGAAAATTATTATTTTCATTTTTTGGAATGTGGTTTTGTAATTGCAACCACACCACATCCGTACAAATCCGTATTGTCATGGTTTTTAAATTTAATATCCGCATATTGTGGTTGTGGATGAGGTGGATGCTTGTATTCGCACCACACTGTACCATACTCTTTCCTATGTTAAATATACCTCTGCCTTCCCAAAATACACAATTTTTGATTTTTAATATAATTTTAGCTGTACATGTTATATATTATATATAATTTTAATTTTTATATCATATTAATATTATTTAAAATATTATAAATCTATGTTTGTAATTTTAATGTCAAAAAATATTTAAATTGACCGAAACAAATTTCAAAGTGTCAATAATTTTGGAATATAGGAGTATCTATCTATCTATTAATATATATTAATTTACAAAAAGAGTTCATGTACAAGATGACATTGTAACGTTACTCTCTCAACTCCTACTTCTTATATCAAGTTTTCTTAATTACATTGTAGACAATTATTCTCATAGATAATATTCAAAGACCACTACAAAATTTTGCATAATAATAAATAATCCAATCATTTGAAGAAAAAAAAAACAATCTAATCGATAAGAGAAACAATTATGCAATTGAGTCAAAATCATATATTAAATTGTAATCTTAATCACTACTTAAATCTATTTATTAAAATAACTATAAACAAATTAACAATAAATATAATCACGTAATCTACCATAATTAATTGATTACGATTAAATCAAATAATAACAAATCAGTCACACATCAAATCTACAACAATAAAGTAAATATATAATAATTTTTATTACAAATTTATCTGTACTATGCACGGGTTAAAAAATATTATTTTTTCATTCTTATGTATTAATTCACAAGAATAGTTCACGTATAAGAGGACTTTTTAGTCATTTTCCTATTGACCCTAATTACAATATATTTCACCCCTTATGTCAAGTCTCTTTAATCACATTAAAAAAATTATTATTATTTCCATAAATTTATTCTTATAAATTATTAAAAACTTGAGATGATTTTAGAATGTATAAAAATTATACAACGAGTTAGTTGTTATTGAGTTAATTCATTAAATCACAAGTTCAATTTAAAATATAATTTTAATTCTTATGAAAATTTTGTTGAGTCGATTTAGGATAACATTTCTTATTAAGTCGATTTTAAAAACATAATAAGATTATTAAGTCAATTTATCATTTTGAAAAGTTTATATATATATGTAAAGTTGAAAAAAATATTTTTACATTATATTATACAAATACTAACACTACTATTAAATTTTAATATATTAAAAAATAATAAGTTTTAACGATTTTATTATTATCTAATATCGATTTATACATTATAATATTTATGTGTGTGTGCACGGGATTAGAAGCTAATTTCAAATTAAAGTAGTCATGCAATATTTACACGTACCAAATGCACGTAAGATGTGACGACCCCAAAATCCCTCACTGGATCAGGGTTTCGTCAAAAGAAAGAAAAGATAACCATACATCCATACAGAGATTAACTACTGAAAGAAACGGTGATAAGGAGTTATTATAACCCAAAATATTACATTTACAGCGGAAGCTATTTTGTTTCTATCTTGTAATACAAAATATCCTATCCCAGATCATCTTCCTTCCCTCCCTTCCTAATGGCATCACAAGGCTAGCCAGCTTCAGTAATCAATCATTTTTGCCTTCCCCTTATCTGAGGGTTCAGCCTTAACTTCTTGCCCTGCAGACATTAAAATTCAACAAGAATGAGCGGCGTACGCCCAACAAGTATATAGACAATTTAGGGAAGAACGAGATCGAAACGCTTCAAAGAAATTCATTTCTGTTGGAAGGCTTGATGGAACGATATCAATGCCTCTGGATTCTTTAAGAAATCTTTAGGGTTACTGATGATATTCAATTGTGTAACCCTTCTTAGTGTCAAGCATAACTTTCTTGGAGTAAAAATATCCTTCGGGGGCTATACCCGTTGGATCTGCTAACCATACGGTATACAGCTGGCCTAACTGTGCCCGCATGATCCCTCTGGTGT
Source organism: Centella asiatica (assembly GCA_014636745.2). Classification (NCBI taxonomy): domain Eukaryota; kingdom Viridiplantae; phylum Streptophyta; class Magnoliopsida; order Apiales; family Apiaceae; genus Centella; species Centella asiatica. Next base: position 27,953,372 of record CM025780.1, on the reverse strand, counting down.
GTACGTACGTAGTCACATAAAATTCCTCTAGGTTAGGTGAAGAACAAATCAGCACCTTTCCTTTCCTCTTGCCAACTATGTGGCACTTCCCAATTAAGGGACATAACATTCTCATTCATTTGCACAGATATAAGATTGAATAATATCAGATACATCAAGGCTCCTTTATATCCATGCATTATATTTATCATGCTAGCGGAAGCTAAGCATAGCATTTTGTTTCACAAGGAAATTTAAATATAAAGGATGTAATTTTGCACGCATGTCGAATCAATTGATCATGCGCTTAACTGAAATAACCGTCAGAGTAAGGATATACTTGCATTATCAAGCATAATAATGAAGATATACTTACTTTAATTTAAATTAAATATAAGAGTGTAGATATACTTGCCTCAGTCCCTTGCACAAAATTCAAGTCAATTTACTTGCGAGAAAAGATTCTGTAAATTACGCAAGTAATATCTTAATACCTTGATAATAATTTATGGAAGAAAATAGATATGAGATGTCCTTAGACTTTACTGACTTGAATCTAGTATAATAACATCGTGAAATAACCTTAAGAAAATAATGTTTGGTAGCTTTGATAACAAACTGTGCATCGGGGAATAATCCCCTTAGCCATCAGAGACTACGGGAAAGTATCAGGGACTAATACGTGTACTGGACGCGCCAGAGATTAAACGCGTCGGGGATTAAAAACTCGTCAGGGACTGATGACGTCACTTTAACTCTATCGGGGATTAAGGGTGACGTCATCGGAGACTAACTTCTTATCAGAGATGCTGGTGACGTCATCAGAGACTAAACTTTAGCCTATCGGGGATTAATCCTGACGTCATCGGGGACTAACTAACCCATCAGGGATTAAATAACCCATCGGGGAATAAATAACCCATCGGGGAATAAATAACCCATCGGGGAATAAATAACCCATCGGGGAATAAATAACCCATCGGGGAATATCAGAATATCACATCGGAGACTACGACTATCTCATCAGGGACTAGCAATATCTCATCAGAGATCAACAATATCTCATCCAAGATTAATTGCAGAGCCTGCTTCTGCTACAATGGAAGACTTTAACATGAACATCTCTGATTATGATGTCCCATGATGATGCAAAAAGCATTAATCTTAGCATAAATCTTCGATGTTATGCATGAAAGAAAACTGAATAGAATACTAAGTTCTTTACCTCTTCGTTCTCAAAGTGGAATCAAAGCTTTTCTGAGAAAATTCTCCGGTAGAAAATCTCGGAAGTTTTCAGAGATAACAATTTTGATGAAACTCTTAGGAGAGGAATTTGGTAAAGAGTTAGAATATCACTTCGGATGGGGTATTTATAGAGTTAAAAAGCAGTAAGCTACGATTAAGCTTGAAATAAGATAATTGGTTGATTTGGACGGTAAGTACGGCTGCTCATCATGATTCCTTAGCAGCTAAGTACGTATAAGCAGCTGCTGTCCTTCATGCACAAACTTGCCATCTAAACATTTCTTGATCAAACACGTAGTTATAAAACTACGTAATCCTTCCATTCTCTTCCTTGTAGATTCAACAATCTTATATGGGATTTGCTAATCCCCTTTGATACCTTCTCAAGGATTTAACCTTATAATCATGAGTACCACATTATTACCAAATTCTTTTTGAAAATATATGAATTTATCATTCATATCCAAAAGAATTAGACTTTATGCAAAAATAAGATAACATAAAATAAAATTTGCCACAAAATATATTATCTCATATTATAAAACAAATTTACAATTTTCGGGTTCTCACATAAGACCTCCGTCATATTGTGACCAGTGAGCGAACAATTCAAATTCAGCCTATTAATCAGTAGACAGAGATATTATTGTATTGTGCAAATAATTATATGTCATTGAATTTTATGTCATTCATTACCAATAGTCAATAAACCGTTGTCTTAGCTCTTTGATTTTAGTCGTTTGACTATACTCATTCAACACAATAATTTACATCACATGCGAGGTAGAATTTTACGAATTATGTACTGTAGAAGATTTATTATTTAAAATTTAATTATTCAAAATTTGTGATATATATTTGTGTGCTTTTATTTATACAATTTATCATATACAATAATCTTCTATAATATTGAAGAACCTCGTGTGTTTTTCTTCTTCTTCTTTTTAATGTTTTTTAGTAATTGCGAAGAAGAATAACTATCGCATACGTTGAAGAGAAACTTTCTGCTCAAATTTTCAAACAACAAACTTTTAAGCTAATCTAAAGGATGCTGTAAGTAAAGAAAAATTGTTTACACTAAATTAGCATAATAATTCCTTCTCAAAACGCATCAGCTACCGGCATATGCAAGTTTTTATCTATCAATAAGCAAATTTCATACTACATCCACCCCTCCCCTCCCCCCCCTCCCCTACGTAAGCGCAAATGGTTCTTCTTCGCCCACCCCCCCGCCCA
>CM025780.1:27934449-27950812 GCA_014636745.2 Centella asiatica | reverse complement strand
CCCCCCCCCCCCCCCCCCCCCCCCCCCCCCCCCCCCCCCCCCCTTTTATTAACAATTGAGAATAAAATACTCTAAAAAAAGAGAAATATTTGTATAATTTTTTTAAATTATAATGTTGTGTTTTTTAAATTTTGTCATTTTAATCTTCTAATCTTATTTTTAATTGAAGATTCATAACACATCTTATGAGAAAAATTTATTATTTACACATTTAAATCTCAATTAAAAATATAAAAATAATATTTATCAAAAATTTAAATGTGGAATGAAAGGAGCAGAAAGACTTTTGTCTTTAAGATTTGCCCTCGTCAATCTTGAAGGCTTGCGCTAGCCTAAACCCAAACTAGCGGAAGACCATAACCTGATTCCACTTTCAAATTACCAAACTCTGTTTGATTTGACAGAATCTTTTAAGATGAAATGAAAATTGAAATAAATTTGGAGCGTATTGTTCAATTGCAACGTTTAATATATTATTTAAAAATTAGTTTGGAATGAAATGATATTATGAAAAATGATTACAATATCCTTAAAATTAGTATATATATGGATTAACATATTAAATATTAATTATTATGCATTACATATTTTGTATTATTATTATTATTATATTTAATATTATTTATTATTTTATAATTAAAATTTAATAATGATATTGTTAAACATTAGAGTTTTTGATAATATAATATTATTATCAAATTACAACAATACTTATATAGTTAATTATTAATTATCTTATATATCATGGTCGAATATTATAATTCACAGACACATTTTCCGAACACTTATAAATTACAGAGAAATATTGTTGAACCCAATGATATATAAATATGTAGGCTTTTAAGATTAAAGGTACCAGAGGCTTATCACTTTGGGTTTCTGAGATATTTGATTAATGTTGGCTCAAATCTTCAGTATCCAACTGAACCTGGACTTGAAGAGTAAAGGTACCAAAGACCGATCACTTTGGGCCACTGAGATATTCAATTGAATAATGACATGTAAGATTATATTCAGGTGATGTACTTTTTAAATTATTTTAGTCAAGACATTTTTTTCACTTTTTTTTTTCAAATTTACTCTTAGTGAATATTTTAATTATAATTATTTTTAATTAAGTAAATTGTCATTATCATCTCATCTCACTGGTCACCGCCTGTTGAACGTCGCTGTTGTTGTGCCTCTCGTTGGACATCGCTGCCACCGTCAATTGTCGAACGTCGTTGTTGTCGGTTGCCAGACATCGCCGTTGCTGGTCGTTGCTGCCGCCGGTCGCTGGCCACCAACCATTGCCGGGTGTCAGCTACCGCTCAGTACCAGTACCAAATCTTTTAGTAATATTAATAGATGTTTTAATAATTTTAACAAATATTTTAATAATATTAACACATCCAATTGTAATAATATTAGACCTATTTGATTATTACCATGACCGGCAGTTCTATATATCTTTGTCACTATATATAGTGTCGTTGCTCACCAGTCATCACCTACCAGCGTTGGAGGTCATCGATCCACTATCACCGATCACCGACTACTATTTTCGTTCATTGTCGACTGCCACCACTAGTCACCGCCTAAATCAACACCGTTGCAACTACCACTATACATATTTATAAATAAAGAAATTTTAATAGACATTTTAGTAACATTGACAGATGATTTAGTAATATTAGAACATTATTTAGTTACATTAGTATGATAAGATATACTGGTATGAGATTTGATTTGTAATGACTATAATCACCATTATTAAAACCAAAGTGTATATTTCATCACAACCAATAACATCTCATTACAATCATCATAAAATATGTATCATATCCATTAATTAATAACTTAAAAAAGAGAAGAAAAGTTATATGATAAAAGACATTATAATCATCATCACAATCATTAAATCGTCACCATTATACATCAAACATCCAACACCCCCACCACCGCAACAATCAAATTGCCACAGTTACAAATAATGTCCACCAATATCATAAGTCTGTTGAACTTATAAAAAAATTATGATTGAAATAGTAAATATTTTACTAACGTTTCTAACAAGCTCTCTAAAATTATTAAATACTCGAAGTAAATTACTAAAACAAAAAAAAAAACTAGAATCTTTAGCCAAGTCGGTGCCACTATCACCTTCAATTTTTTCTAGATTTGCCATTAAAACTTATAGATCTGAAGTTTAAAACTACATATCTATTTTCATAGCTTTGAAATTCATCAATGAACATTTAGAACTAGTTTCAAAACTTTTAAATCTAAAAGAATATAAAAAAGACGAAGAATAAGAGAATAGATCAATTCATGGCATTTCCAGTGGCAATGGCGACTCAAAGGCAAAGATGTGTGATGGTGGCGGCGGTGCTCAGGCGGTGATGGTGATAATGGTGAAAAATTATAAGAATAAGAGATATGGTGGTGTAGATCAACAAATCGCACATAGAGGACAAAGATATGGTGATGTGACTCGCAAATATTCGTCAAAGGTGATGGTGGGACGACGGCGGTGATATGGGCCAAAAATAATAAGCCAGTAATAATGAGGCCCGAAAGGCTCACAACAGCTGATGTGTCTACATTCAATGAACCCAAGATAGGGTAAAAATAAAGAAAGGATTGAGATCCCTTTGAAAACAGAATCCCGATAGGATTTGAAAACTATCCTGATAAGGACTTGGAAGACTAATCCATGCAGGACTCTGATAGTTTGGGTGTTTATAAATAGAGGCCAGACAACCACATATGAGGTAACTTATTCTTTCCATACAGCTTTTTCTTATTCTTTTGAGTCCTTACTAACACACACACCCGAGGGTCTTCCAACGGGCTGAAGCCCCACCATTGTTGGAAGATTTTCTTTGCAGGTTACCAAAGACAGTAAATTCGCGGTCAAACGGGGGAATCGATTCGAAAAGCCCACAAGTCCACAACTTAGTGCACCCTGAAGTTGACGGGGTGTTTCCTAGCGACGCAATCGCCAGTTTGACCCGTTAACTCCTGAAGTTGACGGGGTGTTTCTTAGGGACGCAATCGCCAGTTTGACCCGTTAATTCCTGAAGTTGACAGGGTGTTTCTTAGCAACGCAATCGCCAGTTTGACTCGTTAACTCCTGAAGTTGACGGGGTGTTTCCTAGTGACGCAATCTCCAGTTTGACCCGTTAACTCCTGAAGTTGACAGGGTGTTTCTTAGCGACGCAATCGCCAATTTGACCCGTTAACTCTTGAAGTTGATGAGGCGTTTCCTAGCGACGCAATCGCCAATTTGACCCGTTAACTCCTGAAGTTGACGGGGCGTTTCCTAGCGACGTAATCGCCAATTGGCCTGTCAACTTTATAAAGTTGACGGGGTGTTTAGGAGCGACGCAATCACCAAATTGGCCCGTCAACTTCTTAAAGTTGACGGGGTGTTTTGTAGCAACGTATTCGTCAAATTGACCCGTTAACTCCTGAAGTTGACGGGGTAAATTCTAGCGGGCCACGAGCTGTTTTAGCCCGTCAACTTTGGAGGTACCCCGAAGTTGACGGGGAAAGGTACTTCCCGCCAAAAAAAAAAAAAAAAAAAACGGAGAGAGAGAAATTTTAATTTTTGATTTCAATAACTGATAACCAAAAATTAGGGGGCAAGTGATATGAGCCAAAAATAATAAGCCTAAATACAATAAATATAATATAAGTAATAATGAGGCCCGAAAGGCTCACAACAGCTGATGTGTCTACATTCAATGAACCCAAGATAGGGCAGAAATAAAGAAAGGATTGAGATCCCTTTGAAAACAGAATTCTGATAGGATTTGAAAACTATCCTGATAAGGACTTGGAAGACTAATCCATGCAGGACTCTGATAGTCTGGGTGTTTATAAATAGAGGCCAGACAACCACATATGAGGTAACTTATTCTTTCCATACAGCTTTTGCTTATTCTTTTGAGCCCTTACTAACACACACACCTGAGGGTCTTCCAAAGGGCTGAAGCCCCACCATTGTTGGAAGATTTTCTTTGCAGGTTACCAAAGACATTAAATTCGCGGTCAAACGGAGTCAACAATTATGGTGTTTTGTAACCCTAACCCTAGGTACGTAAATTTGACGTATTAGATTGGCGCCGTCTGTGGGAACTTTCTTACAAAAAGTCATGGTGAACACTTGTTCGATTGCTCGTGAAAGAGAAGGGGGATCCATGCCCGAAAGACAATTGGGTATGCCTCCCCTCCCTGAACAAGAGGTGCAGCAGAGTGAAAGAAGAGCGGGGATCGACTCCCGGCCGGCTCATGAAGAGGTCGGACGCAGACCTGTAAGAAGAGCGCAGAGTGCACAGAGGACTCACAGTGGTCCTTATGATGCCGATTCAGAGGCTGAAGATAATGAACGTAGAAATCCACGGGATTTACACAACGTTTTGATACGGAGAAGGTCAGCCGCCCGAGACCCCACTCCTCAGGAAAATCTGAGGGGCCAGCTATCAAGAGAAGGAGCCCGCAGGAACCAGTCACCCCCGCAAGGTTATGAGGATCTCCGGGCAAGTCTTGAACAGCTGCAAAATAGATTGGAGGAGTTCGAAAGGGGGCATGGAAGGGAACTTTCAATAAATTCCCGACAACCTAATGAGGCCGAGGAAGCCATAGAAAGGGAAGTCCAGCGTAGGCTGGAGCAGAGGCTTGCCAGCCAAGGATATCGTGAGCCTATGATAGGCCCCGAAGCTCGTGTATTGGCTCAACCCACTGCCACATCCACGGCAGTCTATAGGGCAGCTGCCCCACCCTTTATTCAAGCTATCATGGACGAGCCGCTCCCGGACAGTTTTAAGATGCCCGCGGTAGAAAAATATGACGGCATGGGTGATCCCACTAGTCATGTACAACAGTTTGAGGCAGCGCTCTTACTTTTGAATCCGTCGGATGCCATCAAGTGTAAGGCCTTTCCCCAAACCTTAAAGGGACCAGCTCAAGAGAGGTATAGACAACTTCCCCCAGCATCAATTGGGTCTTTTACACAAATTGCCCAATTGTTTGTCAACCAATTCATAGGGGGGAAAATGCATGGAAAGAGCTCGGCCTCTCTAATGAATGTACGCCAGAGAGAGGGCGAAAGCCTTAGGGAATACGTGTCTCGATTCTCTAAGGAAGCCTTTAAGGTTCCCAGTCTGGATCAGTCGGTTGCTATTGTGGCACTAACGAATGGGACGACCAACGAGCATTTAAAGATGAGTCTAGCCAAGAAGCCTCCAATATCAATGAACGAGTTGCAAGGCCGAGCTGGGAAATATATGGTCGTAGAGGAGTCCCTTGTCAGAGATCTTGGGAAGAAGGAGGACAAGAAGCGTAGAGGAGAAGTGCTGAAAGTTCTGGAGCCCATGAAAAGAGCTAAAGGGGAAACATCTTTCTCTAAGAAAATCATAAGTCAAAAGTTCAATGAGTATGCTCCATTGACCCAGTCTAGGAGTAAAATATTGATGGAGATTGCATCCGAGCCATATATCCGATGGCCTAAACCATTGAGGGGCGACCCATTGAAAAGAACTTCCTCTCAATATTGCCAGTTTCACAAAGATCATGGACATGATACCAATGACTGCAAAAACCTGAAAGATGAGATCGAGTTCCTCATAAGGAAGGGGTAGTTGACACGGTACGTACAAAAAGATCGCTCTGAACCTCGAAAAGAGAGAGAAAAAGACAGGCGCCAACGTTCAGAAAATCAAGGTCATGACCACCAGCCCCGAAGAGGAGTAATCAATGTAATATCTGGGGGACCAACTATAGGCGGGTGTTCAAGCTCCTCGAAAAAAGCATATATCCGAGAAGTCATGGCTATCGAATCTCCCCCTAAAAAAGTAAAGATGGACATGACCATCACATTCGGCGATGAAGATCTCGAAGGAGTAAAATTCCCACATGATGACCTGTTGGTGATTGAGGTGGCCATTGGGAATTTCTTAGTAAAAAGGGTGCTGGTAGACAATGGTAGCAGTGTCGATGTCCTGTACTACCAAGCTTTCAAAGACATGGGGTACGACGACACTCAACTCACTCCATGCCCGGCCCCATTATACGGTTTCACTGGAGTAGAGACAAAGATAGAGGGTTTTGTATTACTTCCCGTGACTATGGAAGAAGGGCCTAAGCATGTAACAAAGATGGTCAATTTCCTTGTGGTCAAAGCGCCGTCCTCATATAACGTCATCCTTGGAAAGACCTCGCTAAACCAGTTTAAAGCCATCCCTTCTACTCTCCACCTGAAGATAAAATTTCCAACCCCAGACGGAGTGGCGGTGATCAAGGCCGATCAAAAGCAAGCCCACACTTGCTATTTGATGGCATTAAAGATGAGCGAGGAAGGAAGGCAGGTAATGCCCATAGAAACCCTTGACTCAAGGGACGAGGCAAGGGAGCAAAGAGCGGAGCCTGTGGAAGAATTGGAGGAAATATTCCTTAGTGATACTGACCCAGAGAAGGTGGCTTATATTGGCTCTCAGTTGGATTCGGGCATAAAAACTAAGCTCACTTCGTTTCTAAGGGAGAACGTAGATGTCTTTGCATGGTCAGCATTGGACATGCCTGGCATAGACCCGAAGGTCATCACCTATAGGCTTAACGTGGATCCTCACAGGAAGCCTATCAAGCAGAAGAAAAGAAGTGATCAAAAATGAGGTAGAAAAGTTGCTGGAAGCAAAGTTTATACAAGAAATTTTGTATCCGGAATGGCTGGCTAACCCGGTAATGGTCAAGAAGGCCAATGGAAGATGGAGAATCTGCATTGACTTTACTGATCTTAATGATGCTTGCCCAAAAGACTGTTATCCCCTACTCAGGATCGATCTATTGATAGATGCTACCGCAGGGCACAAGCTCCTCAGTTTTATAGATGCATTCAGTGGATACAACCAGATACGTATGGATCCGGTTGACATTCCTAAGGTGTCATTTATCACGGACCAAGGGTTGTACTGTTATATTGTAATGCCCTTCGGTCTGAAAAATGCTGGTGCAACCTATCAAAGGTTGGTTAACAAAATCTTTAAGCCCCTTATAGGGAAAAACATGGAAGTCTATGTAGACGACATGTTAGTCAAAAGTCTGAAAGGGGAAGAACATGTGGATGATTTGGCTTTGTCCTTCAACATCCTTAAAAAATATGGAATGAAGTTGAATCTCTCCAAGTGCGCTTTTGGCGTTGCCTCTGGCAAGTTCTTGGGCTTGATGGTCTCGCAGAGAGGAATAGAGGCCAACCCGGACAAGATTAAAGCAGTCTTGGACATGAGCCCCCCAAAGACAGTGAAGGATGTTCAAAGGTTGACGGGAAGAATAGCCGCGCTAGGAAGATTTATGTTAAGGTCCGGGGACCGGTGTCATCCTTTCTTCAACGCTCTCAAAAAGGCTAAGGACTTTCAGTGGACGCCAGATTGTCAAGAGTCATTTGAAAAGCTTAAGGTATACTTAACTTCTCCTCCACTTTTAACTAAGCCAACCGAAGGGGAAGTTTTGTGCGTATATCTGGCTGTCTCAGAGGTGGCAGTTAGTGCTGTGCTTATTAGTGAAAGAGATCATGCTCAAAGACCTGTGTACTATGTGAGTAAGGTCTTGCATGGTGCTGAAGTTAGGTATCAAAGGCTGGAGAAGTTTGTGTTGGTCCTAATAATGGCCGCCCGCAAATTGAGACCTTATTTTCAGTCTCATGCGGTGGTTATGCTGACGGACCAACCCCTGAGGAAAGTGATACACGGCCCTTGAGCAAGTGGCCGAATGATTAACTGGGCTGTTGAATTGGGAGAGTTTGACATCACATATAAGCCGCGATCGGCCATAAAAGCGCAAGCTCTGGCAGACTTCGTTGTTGAATGCACCCTTCCAAAAGATAAGGAAGAAGATGACTTAAAAGAAGTAGGGGGGCAGTCAGAAGAATGATGATTGTTTGTAGATGGAGCTTCTAACTCAAAAGGAAGTGGTGCAGGCTTGATCCTTATCAGCCTTGAAGGCTTTGAGATAAAGTACGCCCTCTCCTTTAAGTTTTATGCTACAAATAATGAAGCAGAATATGAAGCCCTGGTGGCCGGACTGAACCTAGCGAAAGCTTTGGGAGTACAAATTATACAAGTGTATACTGATTCTCAGCTAGTGGTCAAACATGTGAAAGGAGAATACGAAGCCAAAGATATAAAAATGGCTAAGTACTTGACCCTAGCAAAAGCTATGATAACCACCTTTGAAAGGTTTGACATCCATCATGTTCCGAGAGAACTAAATGAAAGGGCTGACGCCCTATCTAAATTGGCAGGTGGAAACCTCGGAGAATACGAGAGCGGAGTATATGCGGAAGAGGTTGAGACGCCAGTTATAGATGCAAAGCTAGTTGCGCCCATAGAGCACGAGGTCTGCTGGATGACCCCCATTATCCGATATCTTGAAGAAGGTATCCTCCCAGATGACCTAATTGAAGCAAGAAAAATACGCATGAGGTCAGCTCGCTATACTCTTATTAATAATGCCTTATATAAACGGTCGTTTGTCCTACCATATTTGAGGTGCCTCACTCCGCAAGAGGCTTTGTCGGCTTTTCAAGAAGTCCACTTTGGGATTTGTGGAAAACATTTGGGTGGAAGAGCCTTGGCCTATAAAATAATGAGGCAAGGCTATTACTGGCCTGGAATGCAGCAGGAAGCTGTTAACTTTGTGAAAAGGTGTGATAGATGTCAGAAGTTCGCACCCGTGGTAAGGCAACCCGCAGAATATGTGGGGGATTGACCTTGTTGGACCGCTCCCCGTTGGGACAGGTCAGAGAAAATACTTAATTGTGGCCATTGATTACTTTTCAAAATGGGTTGAGGTTGAGGCCTTAGCCACGCAAACTGCACAAAAAGCAGAGAAATTTTTATGGGAGTCAATCATATGCCGGTTTGGTTTACCACAGGTCATTATCACGGATAATGGAACACAATTCGAAGAGAGAAGGTTCAAAGCCTTCTGTCAAAACCTTAACATTGAACAAAGGTTCACCTCAGTAGGCCATCCGCAAGCCAATGGTCAAGTGGAGGTAACGAACCGAATCATAATTGACAGAATAAAAAAAAGATTGGAAGAAGCCAAAGGTGCGTGGGTTGAAGAATTATATGCTGTCTTATGGGCATATCGAACAACTTATAAAGTTGCAACAGGGGAAACACCGTTCAACCTAGTATATGGTACAGAGGCGGTTATTCCCTTAGAAATAGGCCTACCTTCAGTAAGAATTGTGGGCTCTGATGAACAAGAAAACTGTGAGGGTATAAGAGTTGGGTTGGACCTAATTGAGCATGTCAGAGATCAAGCCCAGCAAAGGATTGAAAAACATAAGAAAGTGGTGGCCAAGTTTTATAACTTAAGGGTGAAAGGCAGAGCCTTCAAGCAAGGAGACTTGGTGCTTCGAAAAATGGAGGTGTCAAACCCAAAAGCTGCGGCAGGAAAGTTAACTCCAAACTAGGAAGGACCTTATCAAGTTAAGAAAATCCTAAGGCCAGGGTCATATCAGCTTCAAACCTTAGAAGGCCAGGAAGTACCAAGGTCATGGCATGTAAGCAACCTCAAAATCTATTATCAATAATTTTAAGTGTTGAATACTTGTTTTATGAAGGGGTTTTCCCCATTTTATTAATGATGAAATAGAGATGAGATTGTTTCAAATTCTTTTGCAATCGTAAACAACGTAAAGAGAAATGCGAGATATTATAAAAAGGCCCGATGGCCAATAGAGTCTTACAAATGATTAAACATTGCAAGTAAAAAGTAAAAACTAAGTCTAAGGGGCCTGCTGCCCCTGATCATCCTCAGAAGGCTTCTCCCCTTCCTCATCATCTTCTCTATCCGTAACCTCTGAAGGGATTTGCTCGAGAGGGACCCCTTGCCTCTCTGAATGGCGGCGTCGAGCCATCAACATCCTCTTCTCCCCTTCCTCCATTATGGCCTCGCGGTCCACGTCTGGATAGAGGGAAAGTACCTTTTCGGTACAAAGGTGATAACCGCCAAGCATGATTTTGTATTCCGACTCGAAGCAGGCATCCTTGGCATCCTTCTGAAATTGTGTGGAAGCTTTGTACTTCTCCACAGCTTCAACAGGAGCCTTCTCAAGCTTATCCCTTAAAGCCGTTTTATCGGCCTTGAGCTGGTCGGTGAGATCATGGAGATTGTCAATCTATATCTTGTTATTCTCAATCTCTTTCTCCAAATCCTCCTTTGCCGAGCAGTAGGAGCGCACCTCGTCTTGGGCAATTTTCAGCTGGCGCTTCTTCTCTGCAAGGTCCTCCTCGAGCTTACAGTTCATCTCGTGTTCCTTCATAGAACGAGTAGCAAGCTCGGCAGCGTATACGTGATGCTGTAATTTAAAGGGATAATAGAGAAGTTAGCAATAGCTTTATTAATAAATTGTCAAAGTACAAAAGCACAAGGGCTTACCATAGCATATGTGTGAGCAAAATTGGAGATAAGGGTTGGATGAGAAGCCTCCTTCGAAATCTCCTTATCTACTGGGGGCACGACCCCAACAAGAAACTCCATCGCAGGACCGTGTTCCCCAAGAATGGTGTCGCTGCAAGTCAGGGGCCACCCCGGAATGAAGGGATCCTGAGGATTAGTAAAGATAGGGATTTCCCTCCTAGGACCAGAACTAGCCCCCTTATGCTTTTTGGGAAAAGGAGGAAGATCATCACAAGCCTCGGAGACTTTGGGGGTATCCTCCGCCTTAACTTCAACGTTGATAGGCACGAACGGAGGGATAGTACTCCCTTGTTGATCAGAAGAAGGGGCTTTCTCGCCCCTATATCTTTTTTGTGCCGCCCTCCTACTTTTGGCCTTTCTCGAAGAAACGGCCTTTGCACGCTCTAAACCTGAAGAAAAGCAAGACAAGTGATTAAATATCGTTGATAGGCAAGGATATAACCCAATATTAAGATAGGAATAAGAAAAATACTTTGGCCTTTAGCAGGGTTGAGACCCCATCTAATGAGGTTTTTCTCTAAAAGGAGATCCATGACATTGTCCTCGTCAGCCCCGTCAGCCGCTAGTTTCTTGGCCATCCCCTTTTCAACCTCTAAAACCTCCCAAGTTATTTTATCCGTATGCAAAATATTCCACCTTAGGGGAAGAATGTCACCCCAGTTCCCCCCTTCCCAGTGCAGATAATAAAATTTATTTTTCCAACCACTGGATGAGTCCTTTAAAGTTGCGGTATTATATATCTTGGAAACTAAAGAACGGTGCTGGAAATACACCCAACCGATGTTATTAGACCCAGTGTGTCTCAGCTGGAACATATATCTAAAAATGCGGACGGAAGGGGTAATGTTTCTCTGGATGCACCTAAGCAAGAAGGCATAGATCACCCGCCATCCGTTAGGTGTGACCTGACTTAGGTGGACCGGGTAACTAGAAAGCAACCGGGGAATAAATTCATGAAGAGGAAATCGGAGCCCGGCCTCCATACAATCATAGAAAATGCACAAGTCTGTGCCTACATTGCAGGCCCTATCGGCCTCAATAGGTAACCTGAGGGAGTAGGGGGCATATATGCAATGACGAAGGGCAAATTTTTGGAGCCTAGACTCTGAAATTATAGAAGAAATATTTCTATATGTATCAAAGTTATAATTGCTTGGGATTTCATCCCTAGCCACGTCGGCCACATCTTGGGCAGACCCGTGTCGCTGGGCATCGATGACATGGTCAATGCCCGGCCCACTGGGCCTAGAAGGGGTGGACTGGGTGGTGTTCCCCCCTTGGGTCAAAAGCGGCCCCTCTAAAGCACGAACAGGTTCAATAGTATTTATCGGATCAACAAAAGGAATCTCGAAAATAGGAGAATAAACAGATTCAGCCGAATTACCTGAATCCATGGCGATCGAAAAGGGGAAACGATGAAAAACTTGGTGAAAGAATCGAAGAATACAAAGAACACTTGATTGAATGTGGTAGCAAAAGCTTGCCGGAAATCGCCTTATGACGGTCTTACGGTTGTCGGAAATCGCCTCACGGTGGTGGTAAATGCCGAAAATCGCCTAAGTAGAGAAGAGCAATTTATGGATTTGTGAGAGTAAATTTTTGAGGAGAGTAAAAGTGAAAACTCACTTACCTCGCGGATGAAATATATAGCCGCCTAAGCAAAAAATATTACCGTTGAGATCAAATTTGATTCAACGAATGAGATCGCTCGATCGTTGGAATTCAAGCTGCCCAATATGGGCCGAAAGCCCATTAGACGAACACACTGCTCACAAACGGGGGAATCGATTCAAAAAGCCCACAAGTCCACAACTTAGTGCACCCTGAAGTTGACGGGGTGTTTCCTAGCGACGCAATCGCCAGTTTGACCCGTTAACTCCTGAAGTTGACAGGGTGTTTCTTAGGGACGCAATTGCCAATTTGACCCGTTAACTCCTGAAGTTGACGGGGTGTTTCTTAGCGACGCAATCGCCAGTTTGACTCGTTAACTCCTGAAGTTGACGGGGTGTTTCCTAGTGACGCAATCGCCAGTTTGACCCGTTAACTCCTGAAGTTGACGGGGTGTTTCTTAGCGACGCAATCGCCAATTTGACCCGTTAACTCCTGAAGTTGACGGGGCGTTTCCTAGCGACGTAATCGCCAATTGGCCCATCAACTTTATAAAGTTGACGGGGTGTTTAGGAGCGACGCAATCGCCAAATTGGCTCGTCAACTTCTTAAAGTTGACGGGGTGTTTTGTAGCAACGTATTCGTCAAATTGACCCGTTAAGTTGACGGGGTAAATTCTAGCGGGCCACGAGCTGTTTTAGCCCGTCAACTTTGGAGGTACCCCGAAGTTGACGGGGAAAGGTACTTCCCGCCAAAAAAAAAAAAAAGGAGAGAGAGAAATTTTAATTTTTGATTTCAATAACTGATAACCAAAAATTAAGGGGCAAGTGATATGAGCCAAAAATAATAAGCCTAAATGCAATAAATATAATATAAGTAATAATGAGGCCCAAAAGGCTCACAACAGCTGATGTCTCTACATTCAATGAACCCAAGATAGAGCAGAAATAAAGAAAGGATTGAGATCCTTTTGAAAACAGAATTCTGATAGGATTTGAAAACTATCCTGATAAGGACTTGGAAGACTAATCCATGCAGGACTCTGATAGTTTGGGTGTTTATAAATAGAGGCCAGACAACCACATATGAGGTAACTTATTCTTTCCATACAACTTTTGCTTATATTCTTTTGAGCCCTTACTAACACACACACCCGAGGGTCTTCCAAAGGGCTGAAGCCCCACCATTGTTGGAAGATTTTCTTTGCAGGTTACCAAAGACATTAAATTCGCGGTCAAACGGAGTCAACAATTAAGGTGTTTTGTAACCCTAACCCTAGGTACGTAAATTTGACGTATCAGGCGGTGAAACGACGACAACTGCAATTTTTAAAGTGAAGAAGTGATAGAACTAGAGAGAAATTTGAAAGAAAGAGAGTATAAAGGAAATAATACTAAGAGATAGGAAGAGAAAGAAAAATAAAAAAAATAGTATAATAGTGTTTGTACCAATAAAATATCACTTGGAAGAAATAATTTTAAAACAACATAACTAAAATAAAAATAAATTTCAAATAGCACACCGGCACGGTATTTTCTCAGATTCGATTAATGTTAGTCGAATAACCTCAATTAATGTTAGCCTAAATCTTTCTTTTGAAACCTCAAAAAAGTGAACGCACTATCTAACCAAACCTGACTTATGTGAAGTATATTAGGACTCTTAATTGTCATGGAGCAGCTAAACTAGTTTATGGAATAAAATTATAGGCATAGTAGCTTAGGCTGTTGCTTTTGTTACCATAAGGCCAATAAACAAATTGAGTGGAGTAGTTTAGGCTCAAAGTCAATTTATTAAAAAATTTATCAAATTTGAGTAAATATTTATCGATCATAAAGTGTTAAGATCAAACTTGACTTGCTTAAATTATCAAATTGCTCACAAGTAACTTCAAATAATTAACTAGTTTTGAGTTTCTATCTAATATTTATTGAGTATCAAATAATTAACTAGTTTTTTAAGTAGAATATATAACGAGTTAAAAATAAAATTATCAAATGTTAAAAATTATATTAAGTACCTTGAATACTATTTATATCAAATATCAGGCTGAATAGCCTTAATACTCAAGTCAACTCGATAAACTTAACAGGTAATCATAAGTGTTCAAATTCAACTCGATTAGCAATTCGAGTCGAGAAATTATTGAGTCGATACGAATCGAGTATCGAGTTGCTCTGTTCGTTAAACAATCCTAATTACAATAGTTGGATTTAAGGTCGTAAATGAGTCGAATCGATTTTGAGTCGAGTCCAGATGAGCTTCTTTACTAAACAAGTCAAGATAAACATGTATTACTTAACAAACAAAAATTTGTATTACAGATTGATTTGTTTAAGTGATTGAATCAAAATGAACTGATGAATTAAACAATATAAAATAGTCGAGTAGAGTTTTCCAAGTTCAAGTCGAGTCCAATTTAAATTATTGAACAAATAAAAATCGTATTCACGACCGACTCATTTATCAACTCAAGTCGAGTTTTAAATGAATCGAGTCGAGTCGAACAAACGAACAACTCGATTGCTATGATATTTTTACGACAAACAAAATCTTTAAACTAGTCATAAATGTCAAAATGACCAATTTTATTCAAGTCTAACTTTGTTTTATTGAAATCCTAACAAACATCAAAATATTAATTGATTGTAACTAATAAGGCCAATTGCACTAGATTCCCTTAACTCATTTTTTATTTTATAGATAAATAACATTTTATACAGATTCTCTTAACAGTCTCTCCAAATTAATTCTACCAGATTCCATTCTATACCGACTTAAAAAATTAAAATAAGGACTTCATATACCCTATACAATTCTTTGTTATATTATTTTAGTTTGTCAATAAAACTGTTTACAAGTAATAATTGTACATATGATATTATATTATGTTATGTTCTATTATATATATATATATATATTTATATTTATTTATTTAAATTATATAATTATTTTATAAAATATTAATTATGATATATTTTATATTTTGTATAATATAATATCATATAGCATTATATTATATTATATAAATTACCACATAAAAGTAAATTATATTATATAAAATTATATTTTATATACTTATATTATAGTTTATATATTACGTAAAATAATAACGTTACTTAATATATTATATAATTATTTAAGAAAATCAAAATCATAACATATAATATATATATATATATATATATATTAAAATTATGTTGAAAGATTAAAAAGTGGTGGGTCCAAAGAAATATTTTAATTTTTTGTTAAAAGAAAAAATGTGAATAATAGATTTCTAAAGTTAGAGAATCACTGTTCAATCATTTCCTCTAAAATACAGATGACTATAATATAAGAAATCTGCTCGAGTAAACTTTTTGCCTAATTCCTTAATTTTATTTCCTAAAATACAGACATACTTAATTTTAAATATACTGCAAGTGCTCTAAGAATTAGGACTTGAGCTGAACTTAGCTCATCTTAACAATTCTAACAAATGTAAAGGTTTGCATGCTAAAAAAATTGATCAAAGGTAAAACTAAAACAAAGTGAATAATTTATACATTTTTTTAATCGTTACGCCAGCATAATACCATTAGTTTGAGGCTTTGAGCGTACACTCATTCATTCGTTATTATACACCAAAAAAATAAATAAATTATAACATTGTGTTAAACCTTATATTCATGATTATATAATTTGGATAAAAAAATTTGATAACGAAGAAATGATTAAATATCATAATTACATCGGAGTGACTATTTCACATACAAGTAATATAGAGTGCGAATTTTAAATTTTAAAGTCTTACCATAATATACAGTATAATCTTGATATGAACAATGTTGGCATCTCGATCATGAGAAAACGTAAATAGCACTACTGGTATCTTGTAAAACAGAAAGAAGAAGACGAAGAAAAGAACCCATGAAAATGGATTCTCCTTTATAATTGTAAATTGCAAAATTTAAGTAGTCAACTTGTAGAATGGACAAAGTACTTATCTATTCAGATAGAATTTCCAATGTTTTGGGCCAAGTAAAGAACCAAATAGCTTACTTCCTCTTAAGCCATCACATAGTTTTTAATTAATGAGTCTAATTTTTTTGTATCAAACAATAATATATCAAATAATTATATCTTGTTTTCTCTTAAAATATAAGAAACCAGGATTCAAAATTTTGCAAGCTACATAAAAATAACACTGCAAAATGATAATAATGAGTGTGTGTAAATTTTAAATAGTGGTCTCCTATATAATAATAATAATAATAATAATAATAATAATAATAATAATAATAAT
>CM025780.1:27916429-27931429 GCA_014636745.2 Centella asiatica | reverse complement strand
CAACTCATAAGTTCTGTTCATGGCGACCCAGGTCAGTCTCTATTTCACAATACTAACACTTCTCTTAAATGTCTATTTCCCCCCTCTTTCCCTTCCTATCCTTGTCTTTCTACTTTTCAGACATAAATAATCTTAGTAATCTTGAGGAACATATAAAAATGAAAATTCCATGAGTATTTGGAACATAGACATATGAGTCATTTAAATGAATGAATTCTAGTCTACTAATAAGTATTCATGAAAAAAAAACTGACAAAACATATCCTGAGCATCAGACTATAATTCTATGCAGCATTGAGCCAACATTATGGTTTCACAAGTTTAATTAGTGGAAAAAGGAAATTTGAGGGAATAGTTAAGAGTAAAGACAACTTACCCTTGGTTCTTCTTTCCTGTGTGGCGTTGCAACCAAATAGTCTTGAGATTTCCTTACAATCACATAACTTGGAAAGTTGGAATACCACAAAAGAAGTTCTTCGGTTTATCACCTGTAATTTTGAATTCAGATAATTTAGGAAATATCAAACTTTCTAGTTATGGTAGCATCTATTTTACTAATGCTGAATGACTCAAAAAGAGGAGAAAAAATAACTGAAATTGACAGTAGTAACTTTTTCAAGTAACAGTAGTATCTCCAAAAAATAAATGTTTTGAGTCCGATACAGTCTGATATTAAGTGAATGATAATTGGCTAAATGGCGACTTTATTTTGCATGTACCTCAGCCAACAGAAGAGGGAAGCTGAGCAAAGCAGCATATGTGGAAAAATGGGTTACAAGATTTACCTCTGTGACAGCAGGAGAAGCTGCATTCAACATAACATTTGACTGGGATGAGTCCATGGGTGTTCCAGGCGCTTTCATTATAAGAAACCACCATCACAGTCAGTTCTATCTCAAAACAGTCATATTAGAGGACATTCCTGGTCATGGAAGGATCCATTTTGTTTGCAATTCTTGGGTTTACCCAGCACATCGTTACAAATACAACCGTATCTTCTTTGCTAACAAGGTATTTTTAACCTGAATATAGAACATAAATCTTATTAGGTATATGTGCTTCATCAGCTGAGAACTCTAATTGCTTATGCACATTTTAGTAGCAATGATAATACATGATAGTCATTTGACCATGACCATCATAAATTTGAGTGACACAAAATGAAATTAATGTTTGATTTTTCACCAACATTAACATTTAACTCGGCATTAGAGAGCTTTCAGTCAAACATGAACTGTACTTCCAAAGGGGCAAAATTTGCAAATCATTTTCAGTCCAACTACTAGAGACATCCCAAATTCCCAACAATTTCACAGCAATAAGACAATCAAGACAATAACAGACTATAAGCATGATTCTTTTTATCAGACTTACCTGCCTCATAATACACCACAACCACTACGAGAATTCAGAGAAGAAGAGCTTAATAATCTTCGCGGTAATGGGTCAGGCGTGATGAAGGAGTGGGATAGAGTTTATGACTACGCATACTATAATGATTTGGGAACTCCAGACAAGGGCCCAGATTATGCTCGCCCAGTGCTTGGTGGATCTAAGGAATACCCATATCCTCGCAGAGGACGAACAGGTCGCTCGCCAACAAAAACTGGTGAGAAGCACAAATTCTTTTACTTAGTTGAATTAGATTGCTAGTTTTTGATTTTTCAACAACTTTTCCGAATTAATACTGTATTATACTGTATTCCTATCATCATCAGATCACAACACTGAAAGTAGATTGCCCCTACTAAGTTTGGACATCTATGTTCCTCGCGACGAAAGGTTCAACCACATAAAGTTTTCAGATTTTCTAGCATATGCTCTAAAATCCCTGGGTCAATTAATATTGCCAGAGATTAAAGCTTTATTTGATAAGACTCCACAAGAATTCGATACTTTCCAAGATGTAATGAACCTCTATGAAGGAGGAATAAAGTTACCAGAAGGGCATAAACTCACTAAACTCAAAGAATGTATCCCCTGGGAGATGCTTAAAGAACTCATTCGTTCAGATGGCGAGCAATTTCTGAAGTTTCCAATGCCTGATGTAATAAAAGGTAATACTACTTCTCCACAAGTCCGTATAAATATACAGTCAATGCTCTCCATTTTCAACCATTCATCATCCTAGTATATTGCAATTTTATATACTCTGTCAGTTCAGGCAAGAGGTCCTTTTCTTTTTTCTATCTCTTTTAAAGTTTTATATATTAAATATAACTACCAAGACATGCTTACTGTTAGGCAAACTTGAGTAAAATACTTTCCAATGAAAAAATATCTATACCTATCATACTTTAATGGTTAAATTTTATTATTAGGAAACTATGTAAAAATAACTTAGGCATAGGGGTTCCTAATGCTTCCGCTAGTATTCATACATCACATGAGTAAAAAATAATAATAAAGTCAACAGAC
Source organism: Centella asiatica (assembly GCA_014636745.2). NCBI lineage: Eukaryota > Viridiplantae > Streptophyta > Magnoliopsida > Apiales > Apiaceae > Centella > Centella asiatica. The sequence goes on along the minus strand of CM025780.1, from coordinate 27,929,011 downwards.
AAAGTAAGCATTCTTTCAAGATGATCTACCACTCTATATTTTTTTAGTTTATCCAAATATTCACCCTAAAAACATTCAGCCGTTCTTTTTTTAAATAAATTTTATTATCAAATATTGCTATTTTTTCGTAACAGTTGGAGTAATATAGAATTGTCAAGTCTAATTTCTAGATAGTACCAATTTTTTTTAACATAGCTAGTATACGTTGACCAAGTCAACATGACAATGAATATTTCAAGCTATCTCGTCATTAACTGCAGAGGACAAGTCTGCATGGAGAACGGATGAAGAGTTTGCACGGGAAATGCTTGCAGGAGTGAATCCTGTCTCCATCAGTCGCCTCCGGGTATAGTAGAATTGTCATTGTATAAGTTATCTAGCAATGGTTTCTGGTACAATGTTAAGAATTCACTCTTATTCTACCCACCAGGAGTTTCCACCAGCAAGCAAGCTAGACCCAAATGTATATGGCAATCAAAGAAGCTCAATCACAAGGGAGCACATTGAGCAGAACATGAATGGGCTAACTGTACATGAGGTAAATTTATGGCATTACTTTTTCCCTCACTAAACTACTGAATACTAGAAAAAGCAGCAGCAACAAAATCCAGGAACAAGCGTGTTTCCTTACAAAATCAAAGTTCTAACATAGTTATATTTCTACTTTCTTAAAATGCAGGCTCTTAAGAAAAACAAATTGTTCATATTAGATCATCATGATGCACTAATGCCATACCTAAGACGGATTAACACGACAACCACCAAGGCTTATGCCAGTCGCACTCTTCTCTTACTCCAAGATGATGGGAAACTCAAGCCTTTAGCAATCGAATTAAGCTTACCTCATGCACAAGGAGATAAACATGGTGCTACCAGCCAAGTGTTTATCCCAGCACAGGATGGTATTGAAGGTTCTGTTTGGCAGCTGGCGAAAGCTTATGCTGCTGTCAATGATTCAGGCTACCATCAGCTCATTAGCCATTGGTATACATGCATGAATAATTAATTCGTACAGATCACATGTTCACACGTGACACGTGTCACACACCGACAAACACAAACAGAGAACTGGGTGAAAAATGTTTGAAAAGAGAATACTGCTTACTAAGCAAATGGTAGAAATTCTATTAAATGCTTACGAATGATTTTTAATTCTGGTTGTAGGCTGAACACTCATGCAGTAATAGAACCATTTGTCATCTCAGCAAATAGATGTTTGAGTGTGCTTCATCCAATTTATAAGCTTTTGCATCCCCATTTCCGTGACACAATGAACATCAATGCCTTCGCTAGACAAATCCTCATTAATGCTGGTGGAGTACTGGAGTGGACAGTGTTTCCAGCTAAATTTTCAATGGAAATGTCTTCTTTTGTCTATAGGAACTGGGTTTTCACAGAGCAGGCTCTTCCTGCTGACCTAATTAAGAGGTAAAAGTTTACCTTGCTGTTCTTTAAAAACAACTTTTTCTAATCTCTAAAAGTAAGAAATTTTCGTTTGTTTATTATTTACCACAGAGGAATGGTAGTTCCAGACTCAAGCAAGCCCCACGGCCTCCGACTTTTGATAGAGGACTACCCCTATGCAGTTGATGGACTTGAGATTTGGTCAGCAATTGAAAACTGGGTCCACGAATACTGTTCTTTCTATTACCCAACAGATGCAATGATCCAAGGTGACCCTGAACTTCAATCATGGTGGCTGGAGCTACGCACTGAGGGTCATGGTGACAAGAAAGATGAACCATGGTGGCCTGCAATGCAGACACAAGAGGAACTTGTCCTGAGTTGCACCATCATTATATGGGTGGCTTCAGCTCTCCATGCAGCCGTAAATTTTGGGCAATATCCTTATGCTGGCTTCCTCCCAAACCGCCCCACAGTAAGCCGTCGCTTCATGCCTGAGCCAGGAACCTCTGAGTATGCTGAGCTCGAGTCAAACCCTGAATTAGCATTCCTGAAAACTATTACAAGTCAGGTCCCAACACTCCTCGGAGTGTCTCTGATTGAGATTTTGTCCAGGCATTCTGCAGATGAGATATATCTTGGACAAAGAGATACTCCAGAGTGGACTTCAGATCATCGAGCTCTAGAGGCATTTGAGAAATTTAGAGCAAAGCTTGTGGAGATAGAAAACAGGATAGAGAATAGGAACAACGACGAGAGATGGAAGAACCGAGTTGGGCTAGTCAAGGTGCCTTATACATTGCTTTATCCTAACACATCAGATTACAGTAGAATTAGTGGACTTACTGGCAAGGGAATTCCCAATAGCATCTCTATTTGAAGTTAATTTGAATTAACATCTTGTACTAGACAAGCAAGAGTTCCAACTGGTTTTATGTCTCTAGTTTTTCTCTTTGTAATTCTTTATTAGAGGTAATTACATATGTGGATTGTGAACCATGTTATATACATATGGTTGATACAGAAGATGTAAAGTATTGTGTGAAACATTTACAAGAAATCAGCATATCAGGTTGTAGTGTTACACATATGTTTTGTCTAAAAGAAACTATTCTGACCTGAAAATAATACTAGTAATAAAAGAATGTACAAGTTAAAAGCACAAACAATTTGATCCCTCATCAGATTCTGTTAATTTTTCCAATTCGTCATATGACACCAAAAATAGAAAATTTCACAACAATTCTCTGAGGTAAATATATACTCCCTCTGTTACAGAAAAGGGTAACATCTAAAAATAAGATTTGTTCAATAAAAAGAGTAACATTTGCATAATTTTTTTATTATAATGCTATATTTTTAAAATTGTTATTACAATTTTTTTATTTTTATCTTTAATCGAACATTCATAACAAATTTAATAAAAAAACATATTATTTGTACACATAATTCTTAGTCAAACATGCCATACTAATACTTTTCAAAAGTTCAAATATAACTCTTTTTTTTTTTTTTTTTTTTTTAAGAACGGAGGGAGTAGTTCTATAAATATTTACCAAGTATTCACTTCACCTATTCGTTTGAGAGAGGAATGAATACAAGCGTGTAGATAAAACAATCAATCTTGATCTTCCGGTTACGATGCTAATATGCTATATAATCATAGCCAAGCCTGATCAAGTTGAACTAGGAAAAGTAAAATTCACTCTACCCGTCTTTTCTTTTCACTTTATTATAAAGTTTTCCTAAATTTATAGAAGGTAACTGTTTAATACACATAATAATTGGAGTTTTGAGTGTTCGACGGTAGCCATTTGCAGAAATCATCCTTAAACTACATCCTTCTGCATTATATAGCAGATTTAACATGACTCAGATCACCATATATGGATTACATCAACTACAGGCATGTGATGCAAATTTTAATCCCAAAAATTCTTTCAGCACAGAACAATATACACCAACTACCCTGTCCATCTCACATTTAAAATCCTTCGTAAATTATTGAGGCTAAAACTAATGATTTGTTAATTGATACTGACATCATCAAACAACAACAGAATGCTAACATTTTGTTGGAGATGGATTCAATAATTAACACTAAGTCTGATCAAACAATTTCTTGGGAGAAGAAGAAGAAGAAGAATTACCTACAGTATTTGCATTGGTTCGATAGTTCTGGGAATCTGGCTAAGCCCCATTTCTCTCCTTCATCTCCATTCTCGTTACGGGCCCTGCGTGTCAGGCCTTTGGCTTCTGATTCTACAGCTGCCACCACATTTTTTATGATGGACAGGTGGCGATGCATTTTTCCTACAACAACGACGTCGTTCAATGTACAAGAGAAAAAAAGGCATTTTTCCTCTTTTCAAGCTCGCCTAACTTGCTTCTCTCCCTTTTACAAGATGTTCTTTAGAGTTTAAACAAATACCCAATACGTTAAGTCCTCTTTCTTCTTTAAATACTACCTGCTTCTCATCAATTAAGTCTGTATAAATTTTTATATGAAAAAGACCTATTCGATGAAACAGGGAGAATGTAAGTTAAAAACTGTCATAGTTTATTTCTTTTCTTTGCTCAATAAAAGATTAAGAATTCAAGTTAAGATAAATTTTAGGACAAATCTCAAACGGGTATGAAAGAGATTAAAATTCTCCGTCTCTTTTTTATTCTTTTCAAGCGGTGCTTTTTAAAGTAAAAATATCGATATTGTCCTTGTATTTTCGTTAGCATTACTATTTTTATATTAATGAGTTACTATTTATATACAATGTGTTGTTATTTTTTGGTTATTATTACTATTGTTCGTTTTAATGTTAATATTGAAGAGAATAACATAAAGTTAATTAAAAATTATATCTAAACTTGTTTCAAACAAAGAAAAAAAAGATGATAAAAAAAATTCAAATAACTAATATTAACACTGACGTTGTTCATCATGTACTCATATTATTTTTTCTTCACATGTTACTATAACTTATACATATACCGCAAACAAAGGAAAAAAAAGACAAAGAAGATTCAAAATATAAATATTTATAGTATTATTGTTTATTATAGTATTTTTAGATTGTAACATTACACATGTTATTATTTATCTTTAATTATATTTAATGAAACCACATGCAATTGATTCAAATAATAAGTATGTATATATTTTACAAATCTAACAGATCTCATATGAAATACAAACAAAAGAAGAAAAATTTCAACCCTAACATCAAAATTGACAAATCAATAACTTCAGTGGTAAAAATTTCTCTGTGTCTGTCTATTTATATCACTATTCTAAAAACCAATTTGAAACATTAAAAAAAAATGTCATGTGTTGTTTTGGAGTAAGATGTAGATGACAAAGGAGCAACAGATCATCAGTGGGGGTTCATACACTTGATGAAGGTGGTGAAAATGGAGAGCCGACGACGGAGGAGGTCAATGATAATGGCGACAATCGAGGAGGTCAATGGAGTAGATGACGATGGAGAACAGTTGGTGAAGAAACAAATCGGCGATGACTGAGAAGTTGACAACGACTGAAAAATCGATGACAATCGAGATGACGACGATGACGAAGGATGTCAGCGACAAAAGTTTAGATTTCTAAGGAAATGTTCAAATCTGAAAAATATAAGTTTAGATTTTGAAAAAAAAATTCAAATTCGAAAAAAATAAAAATCAGATCGGAGATCGTGATACGCTGGTAGTGTAGTGATGACAGTGGTGGTGGTGGTTGAAGGTTAAGATGACTGTCACGACTGCTCTTTTTCCTAATAAAATCGTGCAGCAACTGGTACAACAATGAACGATGAATGCTACTTCATCCTTAACGATTATAAACATGCAAAACAAACCTATGAAATAGTTAAGTATATTAACTCAACCTTAACGCTTATAAACGTGCAAAACAAATCTATGAAATAGTTAAGTATAGAAATGGAGGAAAGTTTAAGAAAGTTTAAAGAGTACAATAAAGCTTGAGATGCAAAAAACAAAATATATTCCTTAAACAAATTAAAATTAATCATAATTTACCTCCAGCCATGTTTTGATCAAGTATTTCGTTTAGTTGAAACACCACAAATATATCACGATCTTTCAGCTTATTACCTTCTTTTGTGCATAGTATTGATGGAATATAAGCTATACATATATATAGGTTAAGTTGGGACCTTGATAATAAATTTAAAGAATTCCAACAGTTTTTTATCATCAAGAAAACTGTCGGTTACAAATTATTATCATTAATAATTTGTAAGTTACAAATAATTTCCACAAACATCTATATATATATATATATATATTGACCTTTGGTTAGTCACCCCTTAAATTTTATATAATAATTAGATACAAAATAAATAAGTGATATGTGGGCGACAAATAGAATTAATATATATATATATATATATATATATATATATATATATATATATATTACTAACATTCTCCCACTTGGCCCATATGACACTTAACTATATGAATGATTTTTACCTCAACTTAAAGGACTGTGGAAAACACTCAAACTTAAAGAAGAATATAATACATGACTCATAGCGGTTGTACTTTTATACAAACATTCCATTCTATGTAATACAATGCACAATACTCTTCTAAGAGTTACAAAATGAGCTACTTTCGTTTTATGAATAGACTTCCAATAAGCTATTCAGGTCCCTCGATACACATCAAAATAGATATAAATGTTACAAACGATGTGCACAACAATAACATCAATCTTTATTCTCCAATTATAATAAACACAAAACTAAAATGACAAATCAAGCACTAAACAAGTTATCAAGACCCATATATTTAACATGAACCAAATACTGTTTTGCCGGCAATGGTTTGGTCATGGGATTTGCAAGCATTAATCTTATACTAATGTGCTCAATTGCCACTTGTTGTCTTCTAACTTTTTCTCTCACAATGAGGTACTTTATGTCGATATGTTTACTATTGCTGCCACTTTTATTGTTTTTGGAGTAATAAACTGCAGCTAAATTATCACAAAAGATCTTAATAGGTCTCGCTATAGAATCGACAACTTTGAGGCCAAAGATAAAATTTCTCAACCATAAGCATGTGTTGTTGCTTCATAACATGCAATAAACTCTGTTTCCATAGTAGATCCTGCTATTATAGTCTGTTTAACACTTCTCCAAGAAACAGCTCCTCCAGCTAGAAGAAAAATATATCCTGAAGTAGACTTTAGCTCATCCACACACCCAGCATAATCTGAATCTGAGTAACCAATCACCTCCAAACGATCAATATGACGAAAAATGAGTTTATAATCTTTAGTTCCTTGCAAATAGCGCAAAACTTTCTTAGCAGCTTTCCAGTGCTCTATGCCCGGATTACTTTGAAATCTTCCAAGTAATCCTACCACTAGCGCAAGATCAGGTCTAGTACAGACCTGTGCATACATAAGGTTGTCCACTACTGATGCATAAGGAATATTACTCATTTGTTCCTTTTCCAAAATATTTTATGGACACTGTTTCTGACTGAATTTATCCCCTTTCACAATTGGTGCTATAGAAGCCGAACAATCTTTCATTCAAAATCGGTCAAGGACTTTATCAATGTAGGCTTTTTGAGATAATGCTAAGACCCGTTGGGATCGGTCTCTGTGAATCTCCATGCCAATGACATAAGAGGCTTCACCCATATCCTTCATCTCGAAAGACCGAGAAAGAAATTGTTTTGTCTCATGTAGCAAACCTAAATCACTGCTTGCAAGTAAAATATCATCCACATATAAGACTAAGAAAATGTATTTGCTCCCACTGACTTTAAGGTATATACATTGATCGATGACATTCTCGGTGAAACTGTTAGAGATAAATGATGATGATGATGATTATGTAATAAATTGTGCAACTGTAAATACTTGAGATATTTTATAAACCTTAAGATCAGCACAAGTTTTGCATCCACTGATGATAAGTTTATTCATCAGTGGATAGTTAATAACTTCACAAGACAAGTCAGAAAACAGGAACATTCAAAGGACTTGACAAAGTGAAGGAGAATGTCTGATGCTACTTGTAAGCAAACGAAGTATTCCGCACATCAGAAGTTCTAAATCAAAGTTAAGTTGATTAAGTATCATCAGGGGAACCCATCAGGGGGAACCTGTCAGGGTATGACAAGGACAGACCAATCCGTCAGTGAAACACTTCGGGACATATCAGTGTTAGGCAAACCCATCAGGGTAACCTGTCAGGGAGAATGACCAACATGACATCAGTGGAAGCCATCAGTGTATGCCGTCAGCTATAACCATCAGGGTCAAGAAGCACTGAGTATAACTCAAGTGAAGGACGAAGCCCTGATCCAGTCAATAACCATCAGGGGATCCAGAAGCACTGATCAAAGTCCGTCAGGGCTAGCAGTCAGTGGATCGTTATGACAGCATACATCCGTCATCAGTTCTTACACGGAAATCAACGTAACGTGTTACAGAAGCAAGAAATATTAACTGGAAAGATATTTCTTGAAGTTTGTTAACGGTCCAATGAGAACTCTCAAGCATTAAATGCACACAGATCAGGGGAAGAAAAGCAGCAACAAAGTTTGTAGCAGTCTGACACATAAAGTTTAGATGTGACATACTTGCGGCTAAGTTGAGAAGAGAAGCACGTCACAAGAACGTGATTTCAACCCACTGATTGATATATAAGCAACGGAGCTCTCATTACACACATAACGATTGATTGAATCCATCCAACAGATCAAACAAGCACTGAAGCACAAAACACTAGATAGAAGCTTTGCAATAGATCTTGAGAGAGATATTTCAGAGAATATTAGAAGCTAGTGAGTGTGAGAAGCTGTGATCTTTATTCACAGAATTTGTAGCTGTAAATCACATTTGTGATTATACAGATTTCCAGAAAAACCTCGAGTTATAATATAACTATTTTAACTTGAATCTGTGTGTTCATTCCATATAGTTTTTCTGGTTGTTCGACTGTTTTCAATAAGCCATATAAAGTTTTTAAGTGCGAAAAGTTTCAGGCGTTTGTATTCAACCCCCCCTTCTACAAACGCTTGTGCTAATATTGCCCTAACAGAAACCATATGAGGTAATGACATCGTGAAACTTAGTATACCACTGGCGGGAGACCTGTTTTAGCCCATATATAGACCTTTTTAACTTGCAAACCAAATGACTCTCATCTTTAGCACATAATCCTTCGGGTTGAACCACATATACCTCTTCCAAGTTCCTATTCAAAAAGGTTGTTTTCATATCCATTTGATGTAACTCGAGATCAAAATGAGCCACCAATGCCATAATTATTCTAAATGAATCTTTCTTTGAAATCAGAGAGAAGGTTTCGTGGAAGTCAATGCCTTCTTTTTGTGTATATCCTTTGGCTACAAGTCTAACTTTATATCTCTCGACATTACCAGAAGAGTCTCTTTTGGTTTTAAAAACCCATCTACAGCCTATGGCCCTGGACCCTTTTGGTAATTCACCGAGATCCCAGACTTGATTAATAACCATAGATTTCATTTCTTCCTTCATGGAATCATACCATAATGAGGAATTTTCATCACTCATGGCTTGTGAAAACGAACTCGGATCATTTTTAGGTCCAACATTAAAATCAGATTCTTGGAGATATGTCATATAATAATCTGGAAGCGCTGACTTTTTATTTCTAGAGGATCGCCTTGTTCCTTCATTAGAAATAGGCTCTTGTGGGACTCATTTTTCAGTATTGAGTTGATATTCAATTAGTGGTTATTCAATAAATTTTTCTTGATTAGGTTGAGCAACCGCTAAATCATCCGTAGATAACTCAATAGTATCCCTTATTTCCTCATACACAAAATCACGAGGATTATTCCCACTGAACTCAAAATTCTCAAGAAACCTAGCATTTCTAGATTCAACTATTCTTGGTGTGTGTGATGGACAATAAAATCTAAATCCCTTGGAGTTAGTGGCATAGCCAATGAAAAAACCGCTAGTTGTTCTTGGATCCAGTTTCTTTAAATGAGGATTGTAATTTCTTACTTCAACTGGACAACCCCAAATGTGTAAATGATTCAAACTTGGTTTCCATCCATTCCATAATTCAAAAGGTGTTGTAGGAACAGCTTTAGATGGTACCCTGTTTAAAAGATACACGACAATTTTTAATGCTTCGCTCCATAAGGACAAAGGCAAACTAGAATTGCTGATCATACTCCTCACCATATCCATTAACGTTCTGTTCCTTCTCTCACATACACCATTTTGTTGTGGTGTACCAGGCATTGTATATTGTGTAATAATGCCTTCCTCACGAAGGAAGTTTGCAAATGGACCAGTCATTTGACCATTTTTAGTGGACCTGTCATAATATTCCCCACCCCTATCTAACCTTACAATCTTGATGTTTTTTTCCTTTTGTTTCTCCACCTCTGCCTTATAAGTCTTGAAAGCATCTAAGGCTTTAGACTTGTCATTTAACAGGTAGAGATACATAAAACGTGTAAAGTCATCAATAAAGGTAATGAAATATTTTTGTCCATTGAAAGAAGTAGTTGGAAAAGCTCCACAAATATCCGTGTGTACAATCTCAAGTATTTCAGAACTTCTTGTGGCACCTTTACTAGACTTATTGGTTTGCTTACCCTTTATGCAATCCACACAAGTCCCAAAATCAGTAAAATCAATATCTTTTAAGATACCTTCATTTACCAATTTTTTCATTCTGTTAATGGAGATATGTCCCAATCTCCTATGCCACAACATAGAGGAACGTTCATTTATCATACTTCTTTTCGAGCCAACATTAGTATATAAAGACAAGCAATCATGCTCAAAAGTGGAATCTAAATTTATTTGAAACAAACCATTTATTAATATTCCATCACCAATAACAGAATTATATTTTAAAAGTCTAAAATACTTTTTCTCAAAAACAAACGAAAAACCAACATCAATAAGTCTTGAAACAGAAATTAAGTTTCGAGAAAATGATGGAATATAAAAAGTATTTTCCAAATCCAACAAAAACCAGTCTTCAAAATCAATCTAAAAGTTCCCACTCCTTCCACTTTAAAGCTTGTCCTATTGCCCGAATAGATGCTCTCCTCATTTCCCCTTGGTTTCCTTTGGTTCAGAAAGCCCTGCATGGTATTAACAATATGGATTGTAGAACCAGAATCAATCCACCATGTATTGATGGGAGCATCAACATAAAGATATTCATGACACACAAGTGAAATTAAAATACCTTTCTTTTTTAGCCAATCAACATACTTAGTGCATTCTGACTTTTTGTGCCCTTTCTTTTTGCAGAAAAAACACTTAATCATATAGTCATATTTCTTTATTGGCACTTTGTGTTCTTTCTAATAGGCACCCTTATCTTTCTTGTTATGTCCCTTAGCATGAGTAACAACATTAGCAACTTCAAATTTCTCATGCTTCAATCTCTCCTCCTCTTGAACACACATGGCCAAGAGATCATTAATTGACCATTCTTCCTTATGTGTGTTATAGGACACCTTAAAGGTATTGGATTCCTTTGGAAGAGAATCGAGAATGAAATACACCAAGAAAGAGTCAGAAAACTCAACCTTAAGACTCTTAAGCTGAGCTGCAGTGTCCCTTATCTACATAATATGTTCTCGCACACCTTTAGAATAATCATACAACGCTTGTGAAAGCCTCTTCATTAGGGTACTTGCCATTGCCTTATCTGAATGAACAAATTGTTCTTAAACAACTTTCAAAAAATCTTTAGCCTTAGTGCATTTAGGGATGGAGCCCCGAATACTCTTACTGACACGAGACTGTAGGAACATTAAGCTCAAATGGTTAGACCGCTCATATTTGTCATAAGCAAGCATTTCCTGAGCAGTACTGATATCTGTAAGAGCCGCAGGCTCATCAGCACGAATTGCCAAATCCAAATCCATGCACCCAAGTTTAAAGAGGACTTGTTCTTTCCAGTCTTTAAAATTATCACCACAAAGTATCAGAACTTGAGTATCATCAGAATACAAAGCAGTAGTATTAACTATAAAATCAAGTTATATAGCATAAGTATTATGAAGCAATAAACTTAATATTAAATTAACCAATGTCAATTTAAATAGTAAATTTAAACCATCCTGTGGGTAGTGGTTGCAAAAACTGCATCAAATTTACTATACTTTTATTAATAAAACTAGTATATCAAATATCAAGAATTAAATATATTTATACCTGTGGGCATAGAATAAACAATTCTTAAATATTTAAAAATACTATTCTATTCTAATTAAATTATAAACAATTATAATTTTCTCTGTGGAGCATAATCATAATAATTTATAATTTAATCACAACAATATCATGCCATACACAAGTGTAAAACTAAATTTATATGCTCTCTTAAAATTTTAGGATGTTGTGGCTAGTCCCGAAATTAATCATCACTCACATGATATTAAAATACAAAACGTGATATAATGTTATATATACAAGATATAGATCCTCATAAGCATGGATATACATATAACAACTTGAAACATAAAACATCTATATAGCAGTAGTGTTGAAAACCGTGAACATGGACAAGTTTTATGATACAAACTTGATGCATATGATTATTAAGATATTAATAAACAAAACACCCAATAAAGAAATAAAAGTGACCCATCAACTCTCAGCCGCATACTTATACATGGACTCCACATGGATAAGCATAGAAACAGATATATATATATATATATATATATATATATATATATATATATATATCAAATCAACAGGTGCATGATAAAAGAAATTATGAATATACTAATCAAAAATTGGATGGAGTGGCTCTGATACCAAATGTAAAAAACAAAATATATTCCTTAAACAAATTAAAATTAATCATAATTTACCTCCAGCCATGTTTTGATCAAGTATTTCGTTTGGTTGAAACACCACAAGTATACCACCATCTTCCAGCTTATTATCTTCTTTTATGCATAGTATTGATGGAACACAGACTATACATATGCATAGGCTAAGCTGGGGACCTTGATAATAAATTTAAAGAATTCCAACAGTTTTCTGCCATCAAAAAAACTGTCAGTTACAAATTATTATCATTAATAATTTGTAAGTTACAAATAATTCCCATAAACATCCATATATATATATATATATATATATATATATATATATATATATATATA
>CM025780.1:27894870-27916419 GCA_014636745.2 Centella asiatica | reverse complement strand
ATATATATATATATATATATATATATATATATATATATATATATATATATATATGTTGACCTTTGGTTAGTCACCCCTTAAATTTTATATAATAATTAGATACAAAATAAATAAGTGATATATGGGCCACAAATAGAATAAATAAGTGATATATGGGCCACAAATAGAATTAATATATATATATATATATATATATATATATATATATATATATATTATTAACATGAGAATCACTTGAATTTTTAATTGAATTTTTGGTTTATTACAAATGAGGGACTTGGAGATATTTATAGTTGGCTTCCCAAATCCTTGAATTTTCTAGAATATTCTATACAAGTATCAACACTTGAGAATTTTAAAATGTTCTATACAAGTATTGAAGTATCTCAACTTCTAAAGACTTCTATACAAAAATCTTCCTATAATTTGAATCATAATTCTAGATTCTTCTTCTGGATACTTTCACACGGCTCTGGAATCTTCTAGATAATTCTACACGGTTCTAGAATATTCTAGATAATTCCACATGACTCTCGCATCTTCTGAAAGTTTTTAGATAATTCCACTAAACTCTAATATTTTCTAGAAGTTTTCAGAAAATTTCAAACTCAATTTCATATTAGTGTAAAATTTTCTATACAAATTTTAAATTCTTCTAGAATCAAATACTTAGAATATTTTCTAAAAACTTGCCAAACTAACAAGAATTATCAAAATTGCAGGTAAAATAACTTACTTTGATTTGAAAAAATTTGGGCTGTGTCATGGAGGTGGATTAGAATGGTGGTAGTCACTTCCATGGTGTCACGGAGAAAATATTGAAACTCGGAAAAGAAAGGAAAACATATAAAGATGGAATAAGGGTGAAATTGGTAATTCAATAAAAAAATAAATGTACTGCTAGGGAAACAATAAGATCTGTGTCACTGCAGTGAAATTTTAATTTATTTGATACACTAGTATCTGTGGATTTAATTCTTTCCTTTGCTCAATAAAAGATTAAAAGTTCAAGTTAAGAGGTCAATGCACATCGTAAATTTTAAAGATAGTTAAATGTCACAATTTACTTTATAAACAACCTTTTAATAGTACTAATAATATTTTTCTTTTACATTAAGAGGAAAACATCGAATATATTCTGATTTACTTATCATATACTTGATACTGAGACTAATTATTGAAATCAAGTGGCAAATCTATTTAATTTTAAACTATCAGAATGTAATTAGAAGACTAAAATGCATAAAACTCCTTTCAAAGATGTTTTGTTTTTCTATATTGACAATAATTGATTTACAAACATCGGTTACATATGTAACTTAATTCGTTGAAGAAAGTGTCTCAACGTTTTAACTCTTTTTATGTAATTATGAACTCCATAGAAATTTTACTTATTTATTAAATTGCATTGTAAATTTCTTATTAAATGTGTTATTAAATTTTATACTGCTAATAATTTTGATAGGATTGTAAACGAATCAAATCATTTGATTGTTTGGCTCGGTTTGCAAAAACAAGATTTGATCTTAGATATGATTTTTTGTTCTTTAAGAATTTTAAACTTGGTTTGAATTTGAAAAACTCAAGTTAAAATCGGCTAATTTATAGTGTTCGTCACTTACAACTTGAATTGAGTACTTATAAGAGCCAAGCTTAAATAAAACTAGTCATTTAACTTGTGCAACGCACAAGTATACTCATGACTAATTATAACGTCTTTTAATATTAAATATTAATTTTTTTTCATATAATATATTTGTTATTTTTAATTTTATCTAAACTCGCATTCAATATTGATCCGTGCAAACATGCACATATTAATTATGAAAAATATACATTCAACTATATTAAGAGAAAAATATAAATAGTACTAAATAAATTATTATGAATTTCATCTTCTAAAACATTTTTCGTCAAACAAGATAATAATTGATTTTATTTATTATGTTAGTCTTTACTAACAAACAAATAAATAATTTTTGATAGAGCATAAATTAGTTATCTTTTTTCACAAAAAATCTCTATTTTTGGAAAATATTCCTTTACCTACTTTATTATGTTGTACCCTTTTAATCTATGTCTTCAATTTCTTCTGAACAAATTTATTAATTATTTATGAAACTTAACTATATAAGTTAATTGTACCTAAAAATTATTATAAGAGAGTATTTAAACATTATTTACACATTTAATATCAAATTTAAATTAAGATAAAAGTTAATATGTATAACTACACAAATTTATGCATGCATATAGTTTCACAAAGAAAAATAAATAGCCCTTTTTTTAATATAAGGGGGAAATAATTTAGAAAATTTTTCAAAAATATCAACACTAAATAGTTTTTAAAAAATTATATAAAGACATGCATAATATTGTGAATTTCATACACAAACTCACTTTTCCCTTATTTTCATAAGGAAGATATTATACAAAAAAGTTCATATTTTTTTTAACAATTAAAAATTGTTAACAAAGTATATACAATTTTTTTATGCATGTGAGGACAATAGTAGGTACCTATAAAATATTTTGCAATTGAAATCTTATTTTATTTTAAGAAAGGTTAAAGAAAGATGCTAAATGATATTACAAACATTATTAGGAAAAAACCAATGTAATATATCAATCTTTTGTAAACAAATAAATGCACAAAAATATGACATAATATAAATTAGTTATCTCTCTTATTGTTTTATACAAACTGTCTAATATATAGATATAATTATGAAAAATATACATTTGGCTATGTTAAGAGAACAATATAAATAGTACTAAATAAATTATTATGAATTTCATCTTCTAAAATATTTTTCGTCAAACAAGATAATGGACTAATTGATTTTATTTATTATGTGTGTCTTTACAAACAAATAAATATAATTTTTGGATAATAATCTTTTTTTGCAGTTACTATGCTATATTGTACCTTTTACTCTGTGACTTCAATTTCTTTAGAATCAAATTATTAGTTATTCTATAGAATCAAACTATATAGAAGTTAATTGTATTTAAAAATCATTATAAAGGGTCATTTAGGCGTTACTTATCCATTTGAATATCAATTATATAGTATACTTTATTTTAAGATAAAAAGTTAATATGTATAATCATAAAAGTTTATGCATGCCTCTATTTAACAAAATTAAGTAAAACAACCTGATTATATATAAGAGTTAAATATTTTATAAGATTTTTTAAAAATAACCTAAATTAAATACTTAAAAAACGATATAGAGATATGTGTATATCACAAATTCTATACAAAATTCACATTTTTTAATGAAAAAGATATTATACAAGGTGCACATTGTTTGTAACAACTAAAACTTATAAACTAAGTTTATATAAATATTTTTAAATGCAGTAGGGACAATATTAAGAATTTATTGTTAAATTTTTATGAGAAGTTAAATGAATATACTAAAAAATATTACAGACATTGAATCGGAAAAGAAAATTTTATAATAAGGATTTTTAAATGTATATTTATGTTTGAGAAGATTAAAAATAATAAAAGTATTTTGATTATGAGAATAATATTAATAACTTTTAAATCTTCTTATCACTTAAATTTTATTCATTTTATGGAAAATTATTAAAATAAAAGGATAAATCTTATTATCACTTAAATCTTATTCATTTTATGGAATATTATTAAAATAAAAGACATAAAAATACTTTAAGCATTAAATAGAAGGAGGAAGAGGTGACACCAATTTCAGGACATCTATCCAATTATATATATATAAATTATATTCGTTAAAGAAACTTTGTATGACTCATTTCAACTCAACTAATAGACAAATTTAAATAAATTCAACTTAAATTCAATTTGAGTTCGTTAAAGAAACTTTGTATGACTCACTTCGACTCGACTAATAGACAAATATAAATAAATTCAACTTAAATTTGATTTGACTCAATTCGCTTTATGCCCCTAAGCTTGATATGATCGGTGTGGTAACAAATGTTGTGAGTAACAAATAAAAACAATATTCCTAGTGTCGCTGCAACTAGATGTCTAGTGCAATTGTAATCGTTAACTAAATTATAAAATGTTGCTTGATGCATAATTATTTTAATAATGTCTTGTATTTTGAGACTTCAATATTGAACAAAATCAAATAATCAAAAATTTAAATACTCCGTATTAAGTTTCAAGTGAAATACATGGAGGAGGCCTCTTTTTTACCGCACATTTTAGGAAAGAATAATTTTCTTCTTCAAACAAATGGAGCCTGAATATCCGATTCCTTTTCCTCCATCAGACAAATGACCAAAAAGGATAAAGGCTATTATTACAAACACAAAAAATAAATAAAAACAACCAACAGATTGTTGCCACGTGGCAATGAACAGAAATAACCAGAAGTTTTGGGTAAGAGTGCGTATCAAAATCAGACATTCTAATTGGCCCAAAACAAATCTTCTTATCCAACATCCATATCTCCCTCCACCATCCATCTCAAAACTCCATTAAAATCATTACACAAAAAAAATAACACCTTCACACTCTCTACAATAAACAAACTCAACAAACAAAAAAAAACTACCAAATCTCCTCCGATCCAAACTCCACCATGGCCATGGCAACCCAAGCTTCTTTATTCACCCCAACTCTCTCCAACCCAAAATCACCATGGAATAAACAATCCCCTCTCACCACCTTCAAGCCACTCAAATCCACCGTCACGCCACCGCGAACCGCCATCAGGGCCGCCGCCGCCGAGGGCCAAACCGATGCCCCCACAAAAGAGGCACCCGCTGGGTTCACCCCACCCCAGTTGGACCCAAACACCCCATCACCAATCTTTGGTGGCAGCACTGGTGGGCTCTTGAGGAAAGCTCAAGTTGAGGAGTTTTATGTAATTACATGGACTTCCCCAAAGGAACAAATCTTTGAAATGCCCACCGGTGGTGCTGCCATTATGAGGGAAGGCCCAAATCTGTTGAAATTGGCAAGGAAAGAGCAGTGTTTGGCACTGGGGACTAGATTGAGGTCAAAGTACAAGATTACTTACCAGTTTTATAGGGTGTTCCCAAACGGGGAGGTCCAATATTTGCACCCGAAAGATGGGGTGTACCCGGAAAAGGTGAACCCGGGTCGTCTCGGGGCGAACCAGAACATGAGGAACATTGGGAAAAATTGTAGCCCAATTGATGTCAAGTTCACTGGAAAGCAAGTGTATGATATATGAGATGTAAGAGCTTAATTTGACTGTGTTTGTTTTTATTTAGTGGATCATTCTGTATTTATACAATCTCTAAACTTTGTGTTCATTCTGATTGTTGCTTCAATTTATTTGCCTTTTCTTGTGCAGTTTGCATGTCATTTTACTGATTTTTCATTTGTTGCTAGAGCAAATAAATAAACCATTAAGTAGGCGGAATATGTATTAAATCATTATGTCGCCGAAAGTATTAATTAAGATTAAATTGCTAAATTTGTGTAAAAAATTTATCTCTCATAAAATAAGGTGGTAATCAACTTAAGATGGCTTTCATATATTAGATTCATAACATGAACATATCTAATTAATTTAGCTAAATAAAAGGAAAGGATCATATTGAACTAAAGCAAAACAGATTCCATGGCTTCATTAGATGATTAGAGTAATGGAAAGAAACAAATTTAGAAAAGAAAAAGAAAAGAGCAATATGAAAACAAGAAAATCATGAAAAAGGAGCAAGACTTGATGATCAGCAAACATTCAAATGAGCATTTTATGACCACGTTGGTTTTGGCTTAAATTTTGGAGAAAGTTTCCAAAATTTAAGTCGAAACGATCAAGACATGTATAATCAGATTCATATGCACAACTTCTTAGTGACACTCGATCATCTTTACACAAAAAGGAAAGCAAGGACAAAATATTGTCAATTGGTTCATGACCATGTATCTGAAAACAAGCATAATTAGGATTGAGTATTTAGCCCCGGATGAAAGTATAGTGAGACAGAAAAGTGCAACTTGAAATAGAGATGGGCTATATCATGCCTGTGGTTTATACACAAGTTTTTAGTTTTTAGGCCCCCTTTCGCAATAAAATCTAGTCAAGTATCAAAATGTTAAAACATGAAATCTGTAAACCAAGAGCCTGATATTCTCTCTCTCTGTGGAAAAATTTACTATAAAAATCAAGTCAATTGAATATGTTAACCAAGGGCCTGATATTCCTTTCTCTCTGAGCAAAAATTTGCGGATAAAAATCAACTCAGTTGATTGTTCTTTTCTAAAATTAAAACTTAAAACCTTGAATGGTCAACCTGGAAATTGAACCCCATTTGATTAAAGTGCCACCCTAGTGAAGTCAATAGTTTGTTACTTGGGCAGCCTAATTTACTATGATGATCACAATTGCATCATAATCATCTCTTTTATCAAGCTCAGCCTTGCCGATATAAAAACATCATAACTCAAAAGACTTCTATATTTTCTTAAAACATGACCATATCAACGGCTAAAATTGACTGTGCCAAGCAAAATTAAAAACAAGCTTTTACCCAAAAAAGAAATTGCAACAATAAGCTCAAGGTTATTACAAAGGCAATTTACTAGATTAGGGGCAATGCGGCAAAAGTACCATTTATCACGTTTTACAGATTAAAATTAGAAGAAAAAGCCACCATGTAAAGCATATTAGACAACTTGTTCACATAGTAGTTGATCAATCACAACAAGAAATGTCCTGTGAGAATAAAAATATGAAAATTAGATCACCTTCATTAAAGGCAAAGAAAATCATAGATATTATTTATATGTAAAATTCTAACCTATGAATATATTTATGTGATTGACTCTTTCAATGTAACACACAGAGTGACCAGATGAAAAAGATAAATACAAAAAATTACGAAACACCTTCCTAATACATAGTTGCATCGATTATAGGAGGTACTCCAACTTCAGTACTGCCTTCCAACGTCTGCACAACCTTCGCCATGGGCGAATGGTTGGATTTGGACACAGACACCATGAGGCAACCATCTTGAAATCACTCGAAACTTCAGTATCATTACTCACCGCATCTCTCAAACTCTCAGCTCTAACGCATTCCAAAACCCAATCCGTTAGTATCATTTCAACCCCTTGGCTGGTTTCCTCCAACGTATGCAACTCCAAGTGTTTTCTGCAGAACAGTATCTCAAGCACCAAAGCTGTAAACATCTACCTTGCTTGTCACTGGTGCATTTTTCAGCCATTCTGGTGCCATATACCCCATTGTGCCTCTCACCATTGGGCTGGTACGAGTCTGATCTTTCATTAGAAGTTTTGCAAGGCCAAAGTCTGCAATTTTCGTCCTATAGCTTTTGTCAAGGAGGACATTCTGAGGCTTTATGTCACAGTGAATGATCTGTGTCTCGCATTCTTCATGCAAATATTGCAGACCTCTTGCAATTCCATATACAATTTCAATCCTATGTTCCCAGCTGGGCTTCTTTCCATCCCTAAACAAGAAACTAGAAAATGATCCATTTTCCATCAGCTCATAAACAAGAAGCCTATGATCCTTTTCGTTGCAAAACCCCAATAGCCGAACCAGGTTCTTGTGATGTGTTAGACCTATCACCTTGACTTCAGTAATGAATTCTTTGTCCCCATTTTCCATCACTTTCTCTAGCTTCTTCAAATCAATGCTTTCAACTTGATTTTCTTCTTCCAGTTTCAGTGTCCCACTGTGAACAGACCCAAAACCTCCTTTGCCCAATTTGTTCTTGAACCCATTTGTTGCTTCGTTCAAATCTTGGTACGAAAAGGCTTTAAGATTCAGCTCCACTGGCTTCCGCTTAGGAACAGTATCCAAGTTTCTGTACTTTTGTACGAAAGGGTGATGATAGATCGTGGTGGCTGCAAAAAGTATCGCTAGTAGCCGGGCAAGCAAGAACAAGTGACACTCTTACCATCACGGCTTGTACAAAAACCATAAACCCCACAAATATTGCTCACACTGCAGGGCTCATTAATTGCCTGATAAACAACAGTCCATCCGCTGCCATTTTGTTTATGGTAGACAAATTGTTGGAAATTTCCAAGGTCAGTGATTGTTGTGCGGTGGTAGTAGTCCTCAAGTGTAGTAGGAACTGTTGAATTCATATTGTACAGGACTGAAGTTCCATTGACAATATACATGAACAAGTGCTTCTGTTAAATACTAACTCAACACTCGTGTATACTACAGTTCCTGTGTGCCAATTAGCAGGGTCAGCAAACCGGTTTGCAGATATAATAACATTGCCAGCACTTTGAGCCTCTAACACAAACTTCCCTGTCGAGTAGTCTGCTGTTCCATTAGTACTCGAAAACAGCTTCTGCCCTCCAACCATCACTTGCCCGGGCAAAATGGTATCAGTAGGAAAATCAAAACTCTGCCAGATCACTTTCGAAGCAGAATCTTGCAAAACGAAATTGCCATCGTTGCCCAAAGAACCCGAGTTTGTTGTTGTGCCATTGAATATTAGAACTTCAGTCCCATTTGAGTGTGTCAGCACAAACTGCCCATTAAGTTTTATGCCTAATGTTGATCCAACTTTTGCCGGATCATCGCGATTCGCGGACCAGACCAATGTTTTCTCAGGGATTTTATCAAACCACATACCAACTAGAAAGAAACCATTAGCAAGAGGGTAAAACCCAAAAGCAAAGTCCCCAGAGGGAGATTTCCATGAGACATTGGCCTTGGTATTGATGTTGGAACCAATCTCAATTTTGTTTTTACTTGTTGGAGCAAAAACTACACAAGACTTCAAATTACAGACCAAAGTAGTGTGTTACCTGCGATTGTTTAGAATCTGAAGGAGAAACATGTGCAGATATGTTTGAGAAATAGAGAATGAAGAGCACAACTTGACTTGGATAATCGGAGGTGCTGTTTGGTGGGCAATAGATCGGAAGAGAAGAATTCAAGGATCGAAGAATTCTGATACATGGGGCGTTGGGCTTCAAGATGGAACTTGTTTGAATTTTAAGAAATTTGATGGTTGTTTTTTTCTTTTTAAAAATTTATAATCCTTTTTTAATTTATTAATATGACAAAAAATGAAAGATGCAATAATTTTTTATTAAATAGAATTCAAAACACTAAATAGTATTGAATTCATTACAGCTCGTCAAAAGACTAGTTGTTACATCACATCCAATCACTATGTTAATTTTTTTCCGTTATTAGTTTAAACGAAACAAATAAAATAAACTTAATTGATAACGAATTTTTAGTTTAATAACTAGATTGAGAAAAAAATTAGTTTAATAACCAATTTGAAAATAAGTATGTAATACAATGACTAAAAACTCATTTTCAGTATATTTTTCACAAAATTTTTCTCACATAAATAATTAATGAGATTCATAATTATGTGAGATAGAATCTTATGGAGGTGAAAATATCAATTATCTAACTAATATTCACACTTCCACGAAAAAGAACTCATTTAAACTTTTGATAAATATTAATATTATAATTTATTTAGACTTTTGATAAATATTAATATTATATATTTGACTGAAAGTTACATATACAAAATAATAATTTTTTAATAAAATTTATTATAAATATTCAATTAAAGATAAAATCAGAAGATTGTAATGACAGTTTTTAAAAAATATAACATTATTATACAAATATAACTCTGTTTTTTAAATAAATTTTATTTTCAGTTGTTGTTATTATTATTATTTTTTTTTTTTTTGAAATAGAGAGAGTAATGAAAAAGTATTAGATGAAAATATTAACTATCACCGAGTGAAAATGTAAATTTTCTTTTTAGTATCTTTGATATTTTTATATACGAGTCTTATATATTGTGCAAAAAATACTTGCACGACATGCATAAAAATTAAACCTTATATGAAATATAAATAATTTAGTGAATATATCAATTCCTTTTTTTTAAATATCTTTTCCCACTGTTGACAAGGAGATATTGATTATGGGATGCCAATGTTTAGAAGAATTTGATTTTCAGGAGTGGGGACCATATAAGTTGAGAAAAAGTGGCACATGATTTGATCAATGGACCAACAACCAAAAATTCAATCACTTTCATCCCTTGAACAAGATTATTTATAATCTCAATAGTTTGTTTTTACCCACAAAGAAAAAAAGGAAAAAAAAAAGAAAGAAAGAATGAAAAGAAACTGTCAATAGATTTTGATACTAAAATTCTAAAACTAAACAGAGAAAGTTTGAAATAGATTTTGGTGTTTCAAAATATTCTTCATCTATTGTCATCTCCTAGAATTGTTAGATGAGGATGAAAGCGACTTGAATAGTTTCGAATTTATAAGTGGTCACATTTTATTCGAAATTAAAAGTATCGAATTCAAGTTTGTATCATATTTAAATATGAAAAAAAAAATCTGCTCAAATTCGTTTTACATTCGAATTCAAATATTTAAGATCAACTCTGTTCGATCTCGTTTAAATTTGAGTAACTCGTTTATACCATATTCGAGCACAAATTTGATACATGTATTGATACTTGAATGTAAAATGTGAAAAAAAAAATGAAGAAAAAATAATAATTATATAAGAGATCTTTGTGTTCGTGTCTTAGAAAATAATATAAATTAAATATTGGATACTTTAAGTTAATAAATTCAATTACTTCTCATTCCCAATTAAAATTATATGTATTCAAAACATTACATATGTTAAGCGAGTACCGAATCGAATACGAACATGTTAAAAATATACACAAATGAGTATCTCACAAGAATCGAAGCTATTCACCTATAAATCTGAGCGAGTACTTTGATGGTGACATTTGACTTGTTAAAATGTTCAAGCTTAAAAATGAACTCGTATTTTCTCGTTTAAGGTTCGAATCCGAGTCTCAATTTGAGATTTACTGAGCCAAATCCAATTCGAGCTCGAACCGTCCGGCTCAATTTTCATTGTTAGATAATCCATAAAAATTTAATTCTTTCAATAAAAATAACGAAAACTAAGTCGTGCAACAGAATAACTACGGGTGAGTACAAGATGAGATTATTAAGGCACAATAGCGGAGTAGGACTCATAACAAACAAAATAAGGAAACTAAATAAAAAATAAATGTTAACCAACAATTCCTAAATAATAAGGATTTGAATTCCTTATTTTATTCTAAATAATATCTTAAATTAAAGCTAAAATATCCTAACAATTAAAAATAGAAAGATTACAAATCTTTTTATATATAAAATCAATATCACGGCCACATCTCTTGCCACCGTATGCCTTGGTGCTGTCATTCACGAACTTGATCGTTTTATAACAGCAGTTTCCTATTTTATTGGAATTTCATATATTGATTGTACGTTGTAAATATGCCCACCTGTGAGGGCTATGGATTATTAATATGTACTTAATTAATTGTTAGTACTTAATTGTTTAAGCAAAAACTACTATTACAAGACTTAAAATTACTGTCGAAAAAAGTAAGAGTGTTAATTTGCTGCCATTATTTATTATTATGGAACTGAAGGAGAAACATGAAAATTTACAAGTAGTAAAGTTCAGAGGAGAATGAATGAATATTTAGCACGAGTTGACTCGGGTAACCATATGTACAATTTCAGTATTTTATGTATTCTTTCGTTCGTTCTGCTGAAAAGCTATAATGTGTTAACCTTGTGAAGGAGCAGGTTTGATACTTGACAATGTCACTTCCTTTTTTGTTTACCTAAATTTAGGTGATATTTTTATATGTTAAATATTTTATTTTAATAAAAAATTTTATTTATATTAATTCTTATATCAAACATTTTTTATTATTAATTTTTTTAAAATTAAATAAAATATTTTACTGTCATTCTGGTGCCATATAACCTTTTGTTCCTTTTACTCCATCCGTTTCAAAACTAAAAATATATTTTGATTTTTTGATTAAACGATGGTATGTTGGGCTTCAAAATTTATGTAATTTATAAAAATTTAAGTTTTTGATGTAAATTATATTGTGATAAAAAAATTTTGTTATAAACTTTAAGAATATAATAGTTGTATTAATTATAATCAACTTAATCGATAGTAATTTAAAATTTAATTTACCATTATTTGACTCAAAAAGTTAAAACGTATTTTTAATTTTGGATTGCAATGTTGTTCTGGTACGAGTTTGATCTTTCATTACAAGTTTTGCAAGGCCAAAGCCTGCAGTTTTTGCCCTATAGTGTTTATCAAGGAGAACATTGGAGGTTTTATGTCACAATGAATGATCTGTGTTTCGCATTCTTAGTGCAAATATAACAACGCTCTTGCAATTCCAAACACAATTTCAATTCTGTATTTCTGTGTTCCCAGTTGGGCCTCTTTCCATCCATAAAAAAAGTAAAATATATTCAATCAATAAAATAAAATATATACTGATTATAAAGGAAAATTACTTTAATTAATATAAAGTAAAGTATATTCAGTAATATACCATGAATATTATCTTAAATAATCACAATAAGTACAAAACTGAAAATATAAAAAAGCCTTTGAAAATATAATTGAACAAATTAATAATTTATTAAATAACTCATATTAAAAAAAATACACCGGTTAATTTTTAAATTTATAAATATAAAACTAATGATGTTGTACACAATAATATAAAATATTTATTCTGTATTTAATACAATAAAAATTAGCAAAAGTCTAAAAATAATACATATTAAACTCAATAATTCTAATCAATACATTTTCTTCAAAAAAATATTTGGTATCAAAATATTTTTAAAAACTACAATAATATTAAAATTTTGATAAATATACTCCAATATTTTAATAGAAGATACAAGTATTAATAAATAAACAAAAATTCAGACAATAACAAAATAATATTACAAAATAAATATAAAACGGCAGCACCTTGTGGAAAAAGAAAGTAAATAAAATACAAGCTGGTGTTGTCTCTGGCGAAGTCTAGAACATGATCGAGTACCAGCACATTCTTCTATTACTCCCCCCTTTCCCCTCCCCTTTCTCCATTCTTCTTCATCGTCTTCTACATTAAAACTTTTCATTTTTCGTTTCTGCTCCCACTGCTTCACTCTCTCTTTTCTCAACAGTAAGTTTTCTTTCCCTTTAAATGTTTTCTTTTTCTTGTTTCTTTTGCCTGCAAGCTGCAACTGCCAACTTCTGAATTGGGTTTGTAGTGAAACATCTAAACTTTGCGACCCAAGAATGTTTTGAGCATTCTTGTAATTTTTAATGTCTTCCCATTTCAATCGCTTGTAATTATGAGTAATTGTGTATGCATCAACCTCACATGCTGTTGATTGTGTAAAGCATTAGCGTTGGTTTCATGATCTTATTCCTCTAATGGTTGCTCTAGAGTTAAGTTGATCAAGTATTGATTGGTTGTTACTAATTTTTATAGAATTTTTAGGTTTAGATTAATGGTGAGGTTCGCATGTATAGTGCGGTTTAAGGAAGGAAAAAAGAGCATTTGTTGGTTTTTGGTGAACCTAAGACCTCTTTGGTTGGCTTGGCTTACAGATGTTTGTTAGAATTCCCGTGAGAATCGAATTTAGATGTAGTTAAAGTGGTAATGCTTGCATCCTCTGTATTATCGCCACTGCTTGAAAGAGTTTGAACGTACGCCCTGTATTTGGGGCCATCATTTTTAGATACTACGTTTGGTCCAAGTGGGAGATTTGGATAAATGTCACCGCTATCTGTTTTTCATTGTCAGTGTCCTGTCTCTTTGTTTCCATGCACATCTAAAATTTTTATGGCCATTTGTAATTATCTGTCTTTAATTTAAATAATTTGAACCACTTTGAATACTCCAAGCTGCATTTAAAGGAACCCGTGGTCTTTTAATGCTGAACACAAACTAACTTTTATACACAAAATTTCATCTCTAGCCCCCGGAAGTGCTTACTTTGTTTATATGTAGAAAACATTTGATGGTCTATAAGTTAGTTTGGTTATCCAGGTGCTTTTGGTTTGATTATTGATTGCTACAAAGTCCTGAAGCTTGTTGTATACATGACTTAAGTTCTTGTAAGGTTTGCTGGCTATGTTCTGATGATAGCTGACCTATTGAGTGTCTTGCCATTTTTACTTTCTTAGATGCAGGGACAAAGCCTTTTTAAATAAGGGATGATAGTAAGGGTCCAATCAAGATCTCTTGGAACCTAAATAAGCTGTTATAAATTTATAACTTCCCGCTCTGCTTTTTGTTTTGAAGTATGACATGATAACTTCATT
The DNA here is from genome assembly GCA_014636745.2 of Centella asiatica. Classification (NCBI taxonomy): domain Eukaryota; kingdom Viridiplantae; phylum Streptophyta; class Magnoliopsida; order Apiales; family Apiaceae; genus Centella; species Centella asiatica. The sequence continues at coordinate 27,902,233 of CM025780.1, read as the reverse complement.
GTGTATGCTATTGAATACATCTTTCTCATCATCTTGATTGAATTATGACTTTAGATTTATGAAATGGTTGCCATTAGTATGTATGAAGCTTTCATTTCATCTTCTGGGCTGTGCTAGTTCTAGTCTATCAAGAAACAGAAGCACAGAAGGCCAATAATATGGACTTCTTTTTCAGTCTTTGATTGTTAAACAACAAGTTTTGTAGCATCAATCTAATTATTCAACTTACAGGCATGGCTGAACAAGCATACACAGTGGCATCTGACAGTGAAACAACTGGAGAAGAAAAGGCTTCAACGGCCTTTCCAGAAATTGCAATTGGTATTGATATTGGTACATCTCAATGTAGTGTTGCATTCTGGAATGGTTCTCAGGTGGAGCTCCTTAAGAACACTAGGAACCAGAAGATGATGAGATCTTATGTCACCTTCAAAGACGAAGTTCCTTCAGGTGGAGTTAGCAATCAACTGTCTCAAGAGTATGACATCTTATCTGGTGCTGCAATCTTCAACATGAAACGTCTGATTGGTAGGGTTGATACTGATCCAGTCGTTCATGCAAGCAAGATCCTCCCATTTTTGGTACAAACATTGGACATCGGTGTCAGGCCATTTATTGCTGCCTTAGTCAATAACATGTGGCGGTCCACTACACCTGAAGAAGTTCTTGCTATATTTCTGGTGGAACTAAGAGCCCTGGCAGAAGTTCAGCTAAAGCGCCCTGTGAGGAATGTTGTTCTTACTGTCCCAGTATCCTTTAGTCGGTTTCAATTGACCAGGATTGAACGAGCATGTGCAATGGCTGGTCTTCATGTCTTAAGATTAATGCCTGAACCTACTGCAGTTGCTCTGTTATATGCGCAGCAACAGCAACAGACTGTGCATGAGAACATGGGAAGCGGAAGTGAAAAAATTGCCCTGATCTTTAATATGGGTGCTGGATACACCGATGTAGCCATAAGTGCGACAGCTGGAGGAGTTTCACAGATAAAAGCCTTGGCTGGAGCTACTCTTGGAGGTGAAGATATACTTCAGAATATGATGCATCATCTCTTACCCAATATGGATAGTCTCTTCTCAAGTCATGGCATTAATGAGATAAAGGCCATGGGACTGCTTCGAATTGCAACACAGGATGCCATACATAAGCTATCCTTCCAGGAGACTGCCCAGATTGATGTTGACCTGGGAAATGGAAATAAATTGTGCAAGCTTGTGGATAGGAAGGAATTTGAGGAAATGAACCAATCAGTATTTGAACGTTGTGAGAGGCTTGTACTCCAGTGTTTACATGATGCAAAAGTAGACATTGGAGATGTCACTGATGTTATACTTGTTGGTGGCGGTTCAAATATTCCAAAGATAAGAAATATCGTAAAGGGTACGTGCAAAAGAGAGGAAATTTACCAAGATATGAACCCACTAGAGGCTGCTGTTTGTGGAGCAGCACTAGAAGGAGCTGTCGCCTCTGGAATTAGCGATCCTTTTGGGAGTTTAGATCTGTTGACCATTCAAGCCACACCTCTGGCCATTGGGATTCGAGCTGATGGAAATAACTTTGTACCAATCATACATAGAAATACGACAATGCCAGCAAGGAAAGAGCTCACTTTGACAACTATTCAAGACAACCAATCTGAGGCGCTGATTGTTGTTTATGAAGGCGACGACAAGGCACTGGAAAAGAACCATCTGCTGGGCTACTTCAAGATTTCAGGGATACCTCCAGCACCAAAAGGTGTTCCTGAGATTAACGTGTGCATGGATATTGATGCTTCAAATGTGCTGAGGGTTTTTTCTGGGGTTGTGATGCCTGGAGCACAAAGTCCAGTGAATCCTTTTATGGAAGTTAGGATGCCAACTGTTGATGATGGCCACGGATGGTGTGCTGAAGCTTTACAGAGAACTTATGAGACTAATTTAGACTTGGTGACTCTGCAGAAGAAAATGCCATAGCGAGGCGATAAGGAAAGGTTGTGGCAAATGTTTGTTCATCCATCTCTCATCATCATCATCATCATCATCTTTCTTCTTCTTTTTTTCTTCTTTTTTTGTTGGGTCTTGTCTTTGGTCATTGTGGGCAGCAGCTATAAATATGAATAAGGGCCCCTGAGAATTTTACTTCGAGTATTCCGAGTTGTGAATCTAGTGGATGTTCGAGTGGTCTAACCATCCATGGTAGTGTTTTGGTAGCTGTAATGGGATGAGTTGCAAGAACAGAATTAGAGTTGCTCTTCATATACAAATAGTATTATGAATGTGTGCGCCAGAAATTGTTTCTCTGTACTTGGTATTTGCGCTATGCAGGATTATAACCTTTTTGTTTTCTATTTTATTGATTATGGGACTGTAAATTTACTGTGCAGGCTTATGTGTTTTCCGTATTCAATATTTCTTCTTTTGCTCCTGGCATTGTTTGTGGGGGGGAGTACTTTTACTCGAGTAGTTCCACTGGATATCAAAAGAAATTTCATAATATGGACAGAATTGTGAAAGTTCATTCCAATTTCTAATATAATTTCATAATGCAACAACAAAAACAATCAAATGCCTACACGTCATAACAGTTTCTGCAATCTGTGATTAGGTTAGACGCATATCTATTCCGTACAAAATAGAGGGACTATTAACACAACTTTCTTGTACAATTTATTTTTAAAAAAATTTGATATATCTTTCTATTCATTTTATGTAATTGCAATGGAAAGAAATTCCATGAACCTAGTGGCCACTCTGTATTTCACGAAGCTACTATCTTGTAATTTGTCACATACTGCCCTGGTACTCTTCAATTTCAAATTGATATATTTGACTGTTTTAGGTCCAACGGCAAATGTCATAATGTTAATTACTAACTTTAAAATTGTACAAAGATAGTTTATAACAAAAATGAATGGGTACAACGTATGGTACATGCAAAATCTTTGAGCTACATATTTAAATTTTTTCTGACATGGTTAGAGAATCAAATATATTTCTGATTTTTGGAATAGATGAAGTACTAAATATAATTTTAATTATTTTAGTGTATTAACATCTATTCTAGTGATTTTTCTCACAATATTCAGGAATAAACTAAATAAGTTATGTAAAACATGAAATTATTGGTTCAATGTCCTTTAAACAAGGTTTTCAATTCGAGTCACATGAATGAAAAAAATAGTGTTAGAGAGAGCTCCCTTTTATGGGTCTGATGCCGGATTAGTCGAGGTTTAATTGGTCAAGGTTTTCGGTTAGAGTCACGTTGTTAGATATAAATGATGATGATGATAATGTTCAGAGAATAAATGTGCAACTGTAAATACTCAAGGTATTCTATAAACCTTAGTATATTTGCACGAGTTTTGCATCCACCGATGGTCGACTTAGTCATCAGGGGATGAAATGCACTACACTAGACAAATCATCAGTGAATAACCTTAACGGACTTGATAATGTAAGAGGAATGTATGTTGTTACTCAAACATTCAAATATTCCGCACATTAGACATTTTAAACAAAGTTAACAAAACATAAATGATTAAATCGGTCAGTATTTGAAAAGGTCCCCCCTGTCGGGGAACCCGTCACATCGGGGGGGGGGGGGGGGGGGGGGGGGGGGGGGGGGGGGGAACTTCCCACTAAACACTGCACAGTGAAAGTCATCAGTGGATACACGTAGGTCTTAACGTCAAGGGATCAAGAAACACTTGACTAACTCTACATGCATAGATTAACTCAAGTGTAGCATAAAGCACTGGTTAAGTCTTCATCAGGACTTGTTATCAAGGGATCCAGTAGCACCGATCAACTCGACATCAGGGCTTATTATCAGGGGATAGTTATGACTGCATATACTCGTCATCAGGTCTTATACACGAATCCTTGAAACTTGTTGAAGAAGCAAGAGATATAACTGGAAAGATATTTCTTGAAGTTTGTTGGTCTAATGAAAACTCTCGATCATTAAATACTCGAAGATCAGATAAATGAAAAAGAAGCCACAAAAATCAAAAACAGTCTGACATATAACTCTGAAAGGGAGAATGATGGGATATATTGTGGCTACGTTGAAAAAGCAGCACGTCTAAGTATGTGGGTTCAACAACTAATCTTCTAAGCACGTGAGTTTAACAACAGATCTTCTACATATACAGAAAGTTTTCATTACACCAAAAAGGTGGTGAAGCACACAGAAACACTAGAGAGAAGTTTTTTAATATATTTTGAGAGAAATATTCAAAGAAAATAAGTAACTAGTGAGTGTGAGAAAAGAAGCTGTAAGTCATTACAGATTGTAGTTGATTAATCACATTTGTGATTAACCAGATTTTCAGAAAAACCTCAAGTTTTAATACAATTATTTTAACTTGAATGCTTGTGTGTTCATTTTAATTTTAGTTTAGTTTTTCTGATCTTGTAGCTATTTCTAGTCGTGCTTAAAAAAATTTTAAAGAGCAAAAAGTTTGTAGTGTTTGTATTCAACCCCCTTCTACAAACACTTGAGCTTATTTTATTCTAACACACGTGAATGGAAAAAAACAGTGTTTGTGATAGCTCCCTTATTATGAGTCCAACAAAAAATGTGAATAAAAAAAATATAGTGTTAAGGAGAACTTCCCTTTCATAGGTTCGATTCCAGTTTTGTCAAAGGTTAACCATAGGGAAACCAAAAAAAAGAAACTATTTGTTTCCTTTTGCATCACATATTTTCCTCCTAATTAAAGTGAACATCATTCATATCCAAAGGATTTAAACTTTAAAATTCGGCAAAACTTCATTTCTATCCATATATCTTTAAATCAACTTTCAATGTCATTTTCGTTTTTTTTTTCCATCGATTTAGTCTTCATTTTATATTTAACTAGCATTGTAGTTCTCCCATTATATTTTGTTTATGTATGGGGGTAAATTTCGTCATTTCTTAAGTATTCTCATAAAAATATTAAATTCATATAAGATAACAAATATAACTCTCCTTTAATATTAAGTATAAATTTTTAAATTTAAAATAAAATATTATATTTAAAATTTTTAATAATATAAGAAAAAATAAATAAAAAGGAAAGAAATTAATAATTAATAATATTTTTGTTAATTACAAAAACTAAATCTTCAAAAATAATAATAAACAATAAAATAATACTAGTAACATATTTGGATAATATATGATTCGTTATTGTCTCGTTAAAAGTAATATATTCATAATACACATAATATAAATATTTATATAATATATATGAGACTCACATATAAAAAATATAAATAATACCATATAAATATAGTGCGTTTCAATCTTTTTTTTTTTATTTTTGAATCAATACATAATATTTTGAAATTAAAATTTTCATATATACAAGTTAAGTATTGAATTAGTTGGAGTTAGAAAAAAAAATGTTAACATATACAATTTTTTTTATAAAATACGGATAAAACAATTAATATTTCTTATTGTATTTTACTTTATATTTTCTAAAATCATAAATTTCTCTATTTTTCATATATTACTATTGTTAGTTTATTATTTGTTGTTATTTTTTAGATTTGGCTTATTTGTTTTGTTTATGTAATTCTTTTTAATATTATTAATTGTTGATTTCTTTTCTTTTTAATTATTTTATTCTTTTAATTATTAACAAATGTTAATTTAATATTTTATTTAAAATTTAAAATTATTTACTTAATGTCAAAAGAAAGTTATGTGAATTGCATAGTTGTTATTTTATATAAATTTAATATTTTTGTGAGAATACTTACGAAATGATGAAATTACTCATTTACTGAATATGTGACTATTTTTTTTAACAAATTAGGATGGAAGGACATAAGTTGTTTTTCCTAGATGATTATTGTAGAAGGGGGTTGAATATAATACTCTTTAAGTTTTCAAATTTTTTGCAAACAATGAACAAAATGAGTGAACAAGTATTATATTACGTCGTAGGTTCTGTGTGTTAAAAGAGAAAAAATATGAAAGAGAACTAAAAACACAGAAATTTCAAGACTAATAAAGTTTATTAATCTCTAGGTTTTGCTACAATCTGATTTTTCAATCAGCTTCATTTTCTGAAACGAGAGTGTTGGAGTTAAATAATGATGATGATATTTATAGAATAAATTGTGCATCTGTAAATACTTATGGTATTCAATAAACCTAAGTATCTGCACAAGTTTTGCATCCACTGATGATCGATCTGATCATCAGGGGAGGAAATATTCTTCACTAAGTCAAGTCATCAAGGAAACTTATAAGGGTTTGATATGTGAAGAGGAATGTCTGTTGTTACTCTAAACTAGTCAAAGTATTCCGCACAATCAGATATTCTAAACAAACCTTCAATGATTAAGGATCATTAGGGGAACCCATCAGGGGAACTCATCAGGGGATGACAAAGGCATACCAACCCGTCAGGGTATGACAATGGCTGGCCAAACTCATTAGGGGGAACGCGTCAGGGTATGAACAAGACATGTCACCTGTCAGGGTAAAACATCAGGGTGTGACAGTGTCAGGCTAACCCATCAGCGTAACCCGTCAGGGGGAATGGTCAACACTACATCAGTGAAAGCCGTCAGTGTATGTCTTAAGTCATAACATCAGTGGATCAAGAAGCACTGAGTAAAACTCAAGTGAATGTTGAAGCCCTGATCCAGTTTTTAACAAGACTTGTCATCAGGGGATCCAGAAGCACTAATCAAGTTCACATCAGGACTTGCCGTCAGTGGATGGTTATGACTGCATAAACCCGTTATCGGATCTTATACTCAAATCTATGAACCTTGTTAAAGAAGCAAGAGATATTAACTGGAAAGATATCTCTTGAAGTTTGTTTGGTCCAATGACAACTCTCGAACATTAAATGCACACAGATCAGGGGATGAAAAAGAAGCAACTAAAGTAGCAGCAGTCTGATACATAGTTTCTAAAGGACAACGATGTGACATATATGCGGCTGAGTTGAGAAGAGCAGCACGTCTAACGCACGTGGGTTCAACCACTGATCTACTATATATGCAAAAGAGTTCTCATTACACAGAAGGAGATTATCCAACAGATCAACAAACACTGAAGCATACAAATCACTAGAGCAGCTTTCTAATATATCTTGAGAGAAATATTTCAAAGAAAGTTAGAAGCTAGTGAGTGTGAATTAGAAGCTGTAATTCATTACAGAATTTGTAGTTGATTAATCACAGTTGTGATTAACTAGATTTCCAGAAAAACCTCAAGTTTTAATATATCTATTTTTAACTTGAATACGTGTGCTCATCTGATTATTTGTTTTTGTTTTTCTAAGTATTGTAGCTATTTCCTGTCGTTCAAAAAGGTTGAAAAAGAAGAAAAAGTTTTGAGTGTTTGAATTACCCCCCCCCCCCCCCCCCCC
>CM025780.1:27860897-27886972 GCA_014636745.2 Centella asiatica | reverse complement strand
TATATATATATATATATATATATATATATATATATATGAAAAAAAGAGAATTGAATTATAGCTCATTTTTATAATTCTACTCACTCATTCTATGTTTTGGTTTCCAAAATATATGAGAAAGATCTAATCATACGGATTAAACGAGCATGTAAAAATAAATTATTTGTAATTATTTGGGTTTTTTTAGCTCTTTTACATAATTTTTATAAAAATCAATATATTTTAGCCATTGAAAATATACAAAATTTATAATTATAAAAATCATGTTATACACAATAAAATGATTTGAAATTTTGTATATTATTTTATCTTTTGACATTTTTTTCAATCTGTACGATTGATTTTTTTTGGATAGATTACAAATTCATAAATATAAAATTAATAGATAGTATTTCAAATGTGAGTTATTGCTCAATTATCTTAATATATATATATATATATATATATATATATATATATAATAGATAAAATAAAAGTGTAAATGAAGGGCCCTCCAAAATAAATTGCAGGGAGAGACAAATATAAAGCAACATTATTAAATGGGAAAATGAGCAAGAGGCCATACCATAAACATATGCGTGTACCCGACGACACAAGACAATGCGTGCGAGCAACAAAATAATGTGAAACAAACAGTAAGTCCTGCCCATCACACCTTTAACAAAAGTTTCAAGGGAGAAGAATCCCATGGGATTTGTTTCCTTTGAGTCGGTTGATATTCATAATACTAAATTCTTCTACTGTATTAGTTTCCAACCGTTCATTTCGCTGTCATAATATTTGTAAGTGGTCACGTTTTGTTTTGATATTTTTGCTAGGCTACGATATTCTTTTTTTTTTTTTTTTGTTATATTTTATGTTTCTAGTTATATACTCCCTCTATTCTAAAACAAAATAACATTTCGAGAATAAAATTTGTTTCAAAAAAATAGTAATATTTACATAATTTTTTTATTATAATATCATATTTTTTAAAATTTGTCATTATAATCTTTTTATATAATCTTTAGTTTGACATTCATAACAAAATTAACAAGAAAAATTTATTATTGCTGCATATAATTTTTAGTCGAATATGTAAAATTAAAAATTCTCAAAAGTTCAAATATACTCTTTTTTTGTGTAACGAGAAAAACTTTTTGTGGAACAGAGGGATTACTCTTTTTTTTTTTTGTTATGAAAGTTTAAGTTGATAACATGCTCTCTCATTTTAATTCCAGACATGTTACATACATCAGAAAAGGACTTGTAGTATATTTCTGTTTCGAGCAATTCAAATTTATTATTGTTTTTGATTTTATATATGCATTAATTAGTTAGAAATTCGTTTACACTGTCCATAAATATTGTAATTTTGGTAGATTTTATTAATTTGATTTAAGAGGAAAATTATGATGTAAGAGAAATTATTGGAAATTAAATCTACTGTTACAATAAGTGTTATACTTTCTATAACATCTTTTTGATCATATCGCTCGTAGAAATTAACGATTGATATTAATTTATTAATTTCTTTTTTTCCCCTTGTATTGAGGGGTTTTATACATAATGTAACATCATCTGTAACGTACTATTATTATGGTATATGACTTGGTGGGTGAATTTTAGGAGATAACCTCTTTTGTAACAAATAAATAAAAAAGACACACCATATGTAATAACATAGTTGACTTCGAATAAATGTTACTAAAAAGATCAATTATGACGGAATGGATCGGAGAAATGTCGTTCAAAGTACAATTAGTCTAACATCATAAATTTTCTTTTCGATAATATCATCTTCCTTCATTTAATTATAACTAGCCAGTATATTTGTTTGTTGAAGGAAAGTTAAAAAATATTCGTCTAAATATTTTTTTTATACTTTTACGATTATATTTATAATCAAAATAAAATTGTAATATTACATATCTAATAATCATACTTTATTTTAATCTTTTTTAATAAAAAATATTAAGTTCATGGTTTGCTTGATTTCATGATTATTAAGATTTAATATCAATTAATTTATCAAGTCATAAAATAACTAAACCTATATTAAAATTTTAATAAAATAATTTTGTAAGTTGAATTTATAATTAAATAAAATGATAAAGTAAAACTAATTTTACATTTTGTAAATATTAGATATAGTATCGATCAATTCAAATAGTTTCAGTTAACTATTAAATGTTAGTTTAATTCATTTATTTGATGGGAACAAGATTGAGGAGATTTATTTTAAATCCATCGACAGAATTTTTTTTTTTTTTTTTTTTGGGTTGGTAAGACATCGAAAGAGTTGAAGGTGTGCAATTCCTTGAAATAACCAGAAAATAAAGATAATTGTCATTACACTTTACTTTTTTATGTATAAAATAGTCGTAATTTTGTAAATATCTTATTTTTTTGGGAAGATGTGACAGACAATTTACAACATATTGCGATAGATTTTATTCAAATTTGTTTTATTGATTTTTTATTATCATTTGTTGTTAACTGTAATAGTTTTATATGCATATTATAAATAATTAATTATCATTATTTTAAAATTTGTCATTCTTCAAGATTTTATAAGATCTCGTATTGTTGCTTATAAAATACAAATATTTATAAAACAAAAAGTACAATTTTTATTTTTTCTTACAGTTTTTGATGTTTCCCTTGAATGGTATAATCTCAATATTATTTTATGCTGAAATTAAAATAGAATAAAATTTTAATATATGATTTTCTTTTCAATTTTGAATATAGGATCTGACAAATTTTAGTGTGAAATTAAATGTATCTCTAATTTTGGAACAGAGAAAACATTAAAAAAAATATATTGAACATGTTTCATATTTTATGCTTCAAATATAGAAATATATTAAAAAAATATGAATAGATTAACAATTAAATAAAATAAATAGTGTGACAACTTATTGACAAGAAAAACAAGAACATATAAAAATTTATATTTAATTTTTTAAAAAAAACCAATAAACAACACAATAAATTTGCTCACTTTTAATCATAAGAATCATAATAAAAAGTTATATTTACATTAACAAAAAACATACACTTGTATAAACATATTAAAAAATTAATACAAAAAAAAATTGTGCTAGTTTAAAACGTTACATCTAAGGCTTGAATAATTTAATCTAACCGAAATAATTAAACAAATATATCTATGGATTGTCCAAATATATCTATACATAGTCCATAATTAACATACCATTTCAAACCCAATTAATTGCAATAATAGCTTATGCAATTGCAAGTGCTAATTGATCAATTTAATCAAAGTTGACGTATTATATATATAAAATTTTCCTTAGAGATTAGTATTTGTAATTTTTATAATTTTATTTGTGATAGAAATTTGTAAAAATTTCAAATATAAAAAAATTATGTTTTTAAGTAATATTTGTGTATTTTATGATATGTCACATCTAATTTATTAAAAGTAAAAAGTTTCACTCAATTTTGAATTAGAATTTCACAAATCTATTTTGTGTGAAGTGAAATGCATTTCTAAGTTTGAAATTGAGAGAATAAGATATAATTTTTTAAAAAACAACTTTTAGAACGGAAGAAATATTTATTTTTCATTATTCTAATAAATTATTACATTCATTATAATTGTAGAGAATTATAAAACTTAATTTTAACGTAGAATTGTAATATAATTTAATGTCATACTCCATCTGTTCCACCAAAATAGTTACATTTAAATTTTTAACAAATATTAATATTACATGTTTAATTAAAAATTACATATACAAATAATATGTTTTTCTCATAAAATTTGTTATGAATGTTCAATTAAAGATAAGATACAAAAAATTGTAATAAAAGATTTTAAAATTTATATTTTAACAAAATTTATGCAAATGTTGCTACTTTATTTAAATAAATTTTATCAACAAATATAATATAAAATTTTCAAAATGCTACAAATATTTAGACCGGTTGTATATAGAATTTTCAAAATACTACAAAAAAGAAAAAGTTTTAATATATTTAGTACAAATTAACTAAGTCAAAGGTCATTTGACCGGTTGGATATTTTTTAGGATGAATATTTAGACAAAATAGAAATTTAGAGTACTAATTGACATTTTTTATAAGCTGAGATATAAATTAAAGTTTAGGGGTGCAAATAGTAATATAACCTACAATAAATATATATGTAATTGATTTTTAATTTTTTTCTTAGTTGGCCTTTTATATAGATATATAGATTATATTGGTTGGCATTTATTATTTACGTAAATTAAATAACTATCTTGTAACCATTGATTTGAACGGATTTCAAATGTATAATTTATGATTCATAAGACATTAATATAATTTTATTTATTTGTGATTATTTATTTAATATTATTATTTTTATTTTATTAAAAAAATAATTCAGACTCAACGACTTAAAACCAAGTCATGGACCTTTTAATACTACTAATATATAATGTATACATATTACCTAATGAAATAAAAAATAAAATATACAACCTATTCTGCATATAAAAAATTAAAAAAATGAATAAGTTATCTCTCCCGATTAAGTGCGTCAACTCATTGCGAGTCATTCTTCAAATCATCATGTAAGTCGTGAGAGAATCTATACAATATAAAAATTCTCCGAGATTCCTAATTTGAGATCAATAAAAAACTCAAAATTGTGGTGTGTGAATTGTATGACTTTTGTTGGCCACCTGTGGCCTCTAAATTTGTTTAATTAATCCATCTTTCTTATTTTATAAACCCCAAATATAGGAAGAAAGAATTAGAAAAATAAATAGAACATTTTTAATAAACAGAACAAATATTTCATCTGTTCTATAAAAATATTATGGTTTATTTAAAAATAAAATTTATTTTACAAAAAGAGTTATATTTGCCTAATTTTTTAATCACAATGCAATAAGTTTTACAATTTATCATTACAATCTACTTATCTTATCATTAACTGAATATTTATAACAAATTTTATGAAAAAAATTATCATTTAAAAATCAAAAAAATAAAAACCAGAAGATAACCCTTTCTCAAGAATGGATAAGAGTAATAAAGCTGAGAGCTTTGATAAGTGTATGCATTCAAACAAAACAAAAGACAAAATAAAACTTAAAAACTACGTTAACAAGTCGAGAAGAAAGGACGGATTAATAAGTGAGAGAATATTTTCATGCGATTGTTTTATTTAGTTGATTTCTTTGTCCAAATAGAAAAATATCTTCACAAAAAAGTGCTGGGTCAAGATCATATAGCTCTAAGTGCTGGGTCCACATTTGAGCTGTTTTTTGCTGGCCCATTTTACATTGTTAAGATCCACCTTGATTTTTATACTCTATAACCCAACCCAATGATCTCTCTCCCTCGCTCTCTCCCTCTCTCTCTCTCTCTCTCTCTCTCTCTCTCTCTCTCTCTCTCCCTCTCTCCCTCTCTCCCTCTCTCCCTCTCTCCCTCTCTCCCTCTCTCTCTCCCTCTCTCTCTCTCTCTCTCTCTCCCTCTCTCTCCCTCTCTCTCTCTCTCTCTCCCCCCCCTCTCTCTCTCTCTCTAAATTTGTGGCTTCAATGTGAGTCTAATATATTTTAGGTTTATCAGTGTAAAGAAAATTTTGTATCTCACATTTTTAATATAATTTTTACTATTTAACGGTTATTATATTTATTTTATTTTTCCTCCAATTTTAAGTTTTAAAATTTTGAATGAACCAATTCTAATGTGACATGTATATTTTAGTCTGAAAAACCTAAAGCATTTTAAATACGCAAAGTATTTCTCTCTTTTTTGTTTTACTTCGTCAAATATTGGAAGACAAAGTGACCTTCAATTCAGCAAATCAAAAGTACTTAACCACTAGTTATTTAACTCTTTCCGCTTTCTGATTATATATGAGGACTTTATTGTTACATATGTACACATAAAATATACTTTATCTGTTCTACAAAATAATAACATTTAATTTTTTAACAAATATTAATATGTACAAATAATTAAAGAAATCATAATTCTTTTTATGAATGTTTAACTAAAAATAAGAGTAAAAATTTTTAATGACAATTTATAAAATATAAAATTATAATTAAAAAATATACAAATATTACTCTTAATCTGTAACAAACTATATTTTCAAATATTGTTCTTTTTCAAACAAATAATACTGCATCACTTGATCTATTAATATGTACAGTTAGCTACTTAGCTTTCGCTCTTTGACTATGTTTAGTCCTTCCACCAACAAACTGACAATGTCAACAAAAGTAGCCGCAGTAAGGGGTCGAATAAGTCATCTAGTTATAATTTAGTAGTTGATTTAGCTAGGTTTAAGTTCATTTCAACGATAATATTAAAACAATTAAAATTATTAATATTGAGCTATTAATTTTGATTTAAACATAAAGATTACTATAAAAAAATTCATATGCGTAATAATTGAGTTGTTGATTTAAATTTGAATATATAGTTTTAACACTTCACATTTTTGGTATACATGTTATATTCTTCATGCATCTTTGCTGCTATTAAGGAATCTAATTTGATATTGACGTATGATTCTTTTGATGATTGTAATTCCAAAACCAAATCTTATGAAGTTGAACCGATTCTAATAAAATCTTATGTTGTTTAAAAGATAAAAAAAAAGGTACTGTTCATTGACCGAAAATAATTCCCAAATACCTAACTCCTTTAATAGAATCGTAAATACCTAAGGTTATTCACATTAGAATCATTTAATATATTCTTTATTTTCAATATTAAATTACACGTTTTTTATATTTGTTAGAACCTTTATTTCTTATAAACTGCGCAAGTATCTTTATTTTATAGATTACTGAATTTTGTTAGAAATTTCAAATTCGAATACTAAATGCTTATATGTAAAGATTTATTGTTCAAATCGCTTAACAAATTATTTATTTCAGAAATTATGAAACAGATATAATTTTTAGTTTTTCAACTACTTATCCCTTCAAATAAAAATTATAGAAAATATAGTGTACCTAATGCAACTGCTCTTATATTCTAAAATTTCTGAATAAAACTGATGTCATAAAATAACGACCAACAAGCTTAAAACTCTTTTTTTCATGGAACAGAAAAAATGTGTTAAACCCGTTTTTTGTCAACTTGGCATACAATATGATATTGAGTATGCACTTATAAAATGGAACTAGGTGGTCATCAATAATTGCATAATTCTTGAAGAATTGACACATCATTCTTTAGAAGCATGCTCCTTACTTCTGATCATTACTCTTAAGGCCATCATAATTATTACTCCCTCCATTCTTGTATTTATTACACGTCGTTTGTTCTTTTTTTATAACCTAAAATTAGGTAAATTTTTATACATGTTAAATATTTTATTGTATTTATAAAAATTAATATGAATAAAATATTTAACATGTATAAAATACACACAAAATTACGTTAAAAAAAAATCAAACAATATGTAAATAAGAACTAAAGGAGCATAAATCTTGATAGCTAAAATATACTCTTTCTCCTTCTCTATTCTCTAAACATAGATGGTTTGATTTTTTCCCGATAATTTTAGGTGTTTTTTTTTATATTTTACATATTTATTTAATTTTTTTAAAAATAATAATTAAAAATATTTTAAATAAAGATTAATTTGAATAAAATAATTAACTAAAATTAAATATTTAATATATAATTTTTTTCCTAGGACTACTTATAAAAAAAATCAAACAAAAGAGATAAGGGAGTACATAAGAAAAACAAAACCTTTATTCATGACGGAAAAAGAAAACAACAACAACCCTCTATTAACTGGAGATGGTACAAATTAATTTTCTTATTTATTTTGGTTTCATTATATCTTTAACATAACTTTTTTAAAAAAAATCGTTAACACAAAAATTTCATAAGTTTGTTATTTTAGGTCTATAGCTTTTTTCCTGTTTAAGATCATAGCATAATGTGCAAAATTTTGGTGCACACTCTATTGTATATGAACATAAATACTAATAAAAATTAAAATCTAGTTAATTGAATGTATTTTAAGGTATGTTTGTTTCATATTATATTTATAGAGTTTCATGTTTGATTTACTATAGTTTTTTTCTCATATTTGATAAATTTAAGCTAAATGATTTAATATACTACTATTAATTAGAGTTGTGGGTTTGAAAAGTTCACATAATAAAGGGGGAGATTGATAGTTTCAAATCTAAATTAGTTATGCGAGTTAGTGGGCATAAAGGGAAGTCGGGAAGGTGAAGGAGTAGTCAGAAGAAGAGAAGCTCCACAACGGTGTTTTGACATTGAAGTACAAAGAGATCAAGAAAAAATGTTGAATTAATTTGGACTATCATATCTTAATCTCATATTTCAGCCGTCAGATCTGATAGGCATGAGGAACTGATATTTTTTAAAAAAAATACTGTTTAGCCGTTAGATCTGATAGACATGAGGAAATGGTATTTTTAAAAAATACTGTTTAGATGATCATATAAGTGTTATCTCATTATTATTTTGAGAAATGTCTATCCTATATGAATTGCTCGTTTACTTTTTAATTCTTCATCATTTACAAATTTGGACAATAGTTATTATTGCTATTATTGTTTAAAAGAAACAACAACAACAATGGCCTTCTGGTTGAATTGTACACTCATTATTATCTTTCCTTCTAGATTTACATATTTACTGCGGTTCCACAATTATTATTTTTGTTGTTGTTATCGCCTCCTTTTTCTTCTTTTCCTTCATTGAAAATGGTATATCTACTATTTATAAATCTAAAAATAAAATATATACCGTCTAAAATAAAATAACTACAATTTACAAATCAAAAATTAAATATGTTGTTTAAAACTAAAATACATACCGTTTGTAAATGAATATTCACCGTTAGTTTGTAAATAAAAAACAGGTACTACTAGGGAGTAGGATGGGGGATTGGATAATGCTTTTTTAATAAATAATATATAATAAAATACCTAATTTTTGTAGTTATAAATACACAATAGGTATTTAAGTGTGAAGTGTAGTGTAGTGATAGATTTTAAAAACAATAATATATAAAAATGTCTACTGCTTATAGTTGATAACTATATAATAGGTATTAAGAAGTTATGGTGGATGATGTTTTTCTTATAAATAATATGTGAAAAATACCTATTGTTTGTAATTATGAATATACAATGTGTATATATGGGTAGAGTGGGATGATATTTTTTTTTTAAATAGTATGTAAAAGATATATATTATTTATGGTTCATAAGTAAGTAGGTTCGGGACGGGGTGAGGTCGATGATTTTTTAATAAATAGTATGTATAAAAAACACCTACAGTTTGTAGTTTATAAACAACAAAAAGAGTAAATTTTTGGAGTAGTAGTGGAGTGAGGCAAGATGATGAATTTTCAATAGATACTGTGTAAGAAAATATCTATTTTTTGTAGTTATGAATATACAATAAGTATTTAGGGATATAATGTGATGAGTTGATAGATTTTTTAAAAAAATAGTATGTAAAAAAATTACTACTTATAATTTATAAGTAAATAATAGGCATTTGGAGATAAAGTGAGGCTCGAGATGAATATGGAGTGATGATTTTTTAATAAATAATATGTAAAAATACTTATAAATACACTGTAAGTATTTAAGGATGTTAGGGGTGAGATGGGGATGATTAATTAAGAAAGTAGTATGTAAAAAAAAAATATATACCATTTAGAATTTATAATTAACCGCATGATTTGTTGTGCTGTGGCGGGGTGAGTAATAAGAGTATGGTGGTAATTTTTTAAACATTACTTGTAATTTGTCATTCATAATAAATATTTAGTGATAGATGGAGTGGGATATGATGAAACGAGTAAGAAAAAATAATATTTTAAAAATTATGTATATAGACAATATGCATATGGGCGACAATAGACATATGGAGTTAGGATTGTATTTGTATTAATATAATATTTTTTTAAAAAAGAGAGCTAGGTAAATTTAGTATTAAGATAATATATTTTAAAAATTGGTAACTCTTTATTCATAATTTTTTTAGTAGCCTTCCTTGTCCACACAATTTTAATTTAGTACCTTAATATTATTAACCAATTTTTTCAAAACTTAACTTGTTGGTTTGGGTCCCTAACTACCAATGACCCAATGTGGGTAATGAAGATGACAGTTCTTATGGACTGAAATGCTGGTTCATTGGTCATGGGTTTAAAAGAAGTATTCAGTCCATCAAAATCTAATCCACAATTATTTAGTCCAACCCATCTATCATGTCCAAGTTTGTTCATTATGGAATGAGACTTCCTTAGTATGCCTCATTGTTGGGCATGGATGAAAATATATCTCAAAAACTTTTAAATAAATAATAAAATTACAACTAGTTATGTTTTAATAACAAATTAATTTCGATAAGCATACCAACTAAAGTTGAATAATCTTATTTTAATTATGCAGTTTAAAATGAGCAAAAACAATTTAAACCAAATTACAATAATTCTTTAGTTTGAAATGAGATGTTTCCTACTCACACGAGCCCATATCCTTACTTTTCTATCAATCTCTAATTCTGATCTTCCTCCCCAATCTGATATTATGGTGCCGGTATACACCAAAATTTCGTTATGGTCCAATTCTGATCGGTAATAAATACCGAGGCTTTGCAATATTTGATTGATCACAATTCTATATATTTCATTTACTATAGAAGTTCCCGGAGAATTCATTAGAGGAATGTTTCCAATAAAAATAGTTTGTTCTTGAAGAATGCCCCAAGGGTGCCATATTTTAGGAGCCCAAACTATGTGATTAAATAAATCCTCCTCTATCTGTTGCGGGTTGAGGGCTCCTTCCCCTTCTTCAAACTCCAATTCATTTTTTTCATAGAAAAATCTCCGATCAAGGATAGAACAAGATCCATTTTGTATCATATCTAAGGAATTCCTTGGTTCATGCCGAAAAAACAATGTCACTCGATCATTATCAAACTGACTGCAATTTTTTTCTAGTTTAAGTTGTTATTTTTGTCTTTGTTAGTATAGACCCAATGATTGTACAATTCATCCGAAGAGAGTTTTTCTACTGTGGGCAATGACATCCTTCTTTGTATCATTTCTCCAAAAGTTGACAAGTTAGGCGGATACGTAAAAGATATTCTTTCTCTTATATGACAAAGGTGGAGTATTTCTATTGATCGGTCATGTCATATAGGCCCAAGTTGGACATCCAATTTCTTTGATTTGAATTATCCGGAGAATGCCTTATATAGATATCCAATCTATCAAAAAGATGGACATAATCAAACCCATTTCTCGATTCAATAGAAGCCCAAAGAGATGAATAGGATCCCAAATAACGAGAAATATGTAAAAAGCAGGTCCGATGTCCAACTCGGGCCTATATGACATGACCGATCAATAGAAATACTCCACCTTTGTCATATACTCCATACATCACACTAGATAGATATCATATTCATGGCATACGATTCACTTTCAAGATACCTTGGTGGTGAAATGGTAGATACGCAAGACTCAAAATCTCTAGCTAAAAAGTGTGGACAAGATTATTGTTTGAATAATTTTTGGTAAATTATGATTTTTTGGCTACAAGTTTTTGATAGCTAGATATAATAGACAATATCCCCGGACTTGAATATTTGTTAAGACAAACTAGTAGTTTTTATTTTTATTTTTTTGGTTACATGGGAGACCCTGGTAAACTAGTAAATTTAAACTATTACTATAAAAAAAAAAAAGAAGAAGAAAAGGAGAAAAGGAGGAAACTAGTAGAAATGTAAACAGCTTGCACCTGCTTATCCATATGCATATACATGTATATATCACTTTCCTTCACTCATTTCTGGCCCAGCACTCCCTTGTACAAAATAAGAATCAGGACAGTCTAATAATTTAAAGTTACTTTGACTCATTGTCAAGTACAAAATTGATTTTAAAAAATATTAAATTTGGTAGATACATTATTATATCTGTAAATTATTTAAAAAATATTAGTGATTAAATGTTCTATTATGTTTAACATCTAAACAGATCATATCAATTTCAAATTTAAGACAAAGTTAATTTGACTTTGAAGAGTCATAAAAAAATGCCAATTGAAAATAAAACAAAGTTTGTTTAAGAACCAAAAAGAGAAGACAAAGCTCCAGAATTATTAAAACGTTGAAACTTTAATTCCACAAACAACAAACAGTAGGGTACAAAAACAGGTCATGAGCGGTACCTAGTCCATAAATACTCCCATCTCTCTCACAAACTAAAATACAAACACCAGATGTCACAACAAGAATTTCATCTGATTTTTAAACGTGGATTGATTTTGTCGGTCACAAAAAAATAATCCTTGTCATAGATATGAAGGTATGTGATTGTCCTTCCTTTACAAATTAAATTTTTTGAGAAATATTTTAATTTGTGACCTATTAAATTATAATTGTCCATTAATAAATCGGACACAAACACAATAACAATATCCTAAAATATTAATAATGTGTTACATGATTATCTACAATTTAGTGTTTAGGTTTAATTAATGTATCTCTAACCAATTTTATGTAATATTGTAAAAGATGTTTGACAGATTTAAGTGATAAGAGATTGTCTAATATCTAATGACTAGCCAATAATTTACTAAGAATTTGAGATACATTAATCTATTTAGGCCGAAAATACATTAATCCATTTACCAAGCGCTTAAACAAAAATCTATTTAGGCCGAAAATTTTTACCGCAAGAATTTGATGTGCTTTTTAGATTTATCTTTCTTCAAATGCTACCATATTTAACAACATTACAAAAACGCTTTAGGTCTTCACAACATACATAACATCCATGGACAACATAAATAAATAAGTAGAGTACATTACATGTACATAAAGCACATATTTCTTTGTAAGTATATAGTTTCAATTTCCAACACCTCATACGGCCAAACTAGAAATGTAGGAGTACAAATATAACTAGTTAGGAGTACTGAAAGAGTTCCACATTTGACTTTGCTAAATTGTTGCTAAAATACTAATAATACTATACGGGGACACATATTCCTACCAACTCTCTCATCGATTTGGGAAACTAACATGCTCTACTTAAACAAAGCTCCAAATACAAGCTTTTAAGATAGCTTGAGTTTTCAAACTTTGTTCTGCATGTGTTTTATTTCTTTAATATAGTTTCAAGAGTGACTACTTTACATAACCCCCCCACCCACCACCCACCCACCCACCCCCACCCCGCCCCCACACCCTCCGGCCTCCGTTCCATTTTTACATTCCAATGCATCCTCGATCATAAACACTTTTATTAAAAGTAATATTGCAAGAAATTTATTAAGATTACATAATAAAGTTAAACCCAACTTACAAGAGGTTAAAGATTCTTCCACATAAACAACACCCACAAAAAAAAAAAACTTCCCTAACTCATAATTATGAAGCAAATTGATTTCCGATGCAATGTTCTCCGTCTCGACCACGCTATCTTGTTCCCTATGCATTGCTCTTAAAGTCCACTTTGCTCAAAATTAGACATGTATCACACTGTTTCACACTCCACTTTGCACGTAGTCTATTTTTTAAGCTTACATTTCATTGCGTTGCTAAACCAAATCTATAAATGCAATAGTATTAAAAATTAATTTCCTTTGACCTTGGAATTAGGAATTAAATTAATCAAATTATTAGCAAATCTTAATTTGTCAATGATATATATAGAGTACTCCTTGATTATGTACTTCTTGTTACAATCAAAAACGTTGAGAGACTGACATGTGTCGTCGCTTGACTTGAGAGGATACGATCGAGATGAGACCGCCTAGTGGAGGCCTCATTTTTGACCTATAAGTCATCTCATCGTACGGCCGACGATAGAACTTCAAGAACACGGCAAACGATTCGCGACACTTGTCAGCCTTGCTGACGTGGCACTCCTTCTTAAAGAAATTCATAGCTGGTGATTGTAGGAATGAGGGCTTGGGAGTCCTTGGCTGTTTGATGCTCGTGTGGTCAAACTTTTGAGTCTTCTGAGGCAACGGTGTAGATGGGAAGAAGCTCTTTCTCACTACGGTGTTGATGTTGCCACGTGGCGCCCTGGCTACCGGTGATGCGAACGAGAAGGACCTGGCATTGGCGGACGAGATGAGGGCAGGGCCCACCGTCGAGTTAGTGGGCCCCACTTTGGATGCTGATGTGTCGGCCAAACTCAGGTACCAAGGCTTGACGGAGTCAAAGTGATGGGCAACGGTGAATGAGAAACGAGAGGAGCACGATCCAATCTTGGCCGTTGATGAGACTGAAGAAGAGTTGAATCGAAGGGATGAGGTTTGTGGGTACGATGTGAAATCGGAGAACTCCAATGATTCCTCAAAGTCAAGTGAGGATACCATCATGGTAAGGGGCGAGAGCTCAACAAATGGCTTAACGCCCTACAATCACAATAAATTTTCATCAAATTACAAAATTATCATATATATACTCCTTTATACACACATTAAAGATATATTTCATTTGATATATTCAATCGATATATATTCTATATAGAGGTTAGGCATGAATTTGTACCATAAATTGCTGACGCACGAGTGTTAAATCTTTATTCTTTGTAATTAAATACATTATTCTTAACAAAATTTGATAATTTCACATGAAAACCAAATATTTCTCACAATTAGCAGAAGTCCAATTCTGGAACCCTAATAAGCTTGTTCACTTTTGATCAAAATTACTTTTAATTGTATTGAGTTTCATTTTTGGGTAGAGCTAAGAGTTACCACCTCAGCTCTATCATATTAGTAATACGGACCTTTCTGTCCAGTAAATTTTCACGTCTGTATGTATTAAATATTTGTAAAATATACATATATTATAATTTATACATAATAATAATAATCTTTACAAGTGAAAATCTATTATTGAAGTGCTCTTGTTGATTTCATAAAATTTGTGGGTGTAAATTACAAAGAAAGAAATGAAGGAAATTAAGTACCTTCCAAAGGTAAGAGAAAAGGGAGGGAGGATCGATGACAAAAGCCATATGAAGACGAGCAGGGTAGTAATCAGCAATAATCTTCAATATAGGCAGCAACATATTCATGAAAGCTGATGCTGATCTGAAAAGGCCTGCACTACCTCCATGTTATTGTACGTACGTTCCAGTTTCCACCACCATTACATCAGTATACATAATTATACATGCATGTACTCAACTATCAAACAATCAACTATAAAGAGGAGAAGGAAATTATTTATTTTTAAAAAAATTGGGACCATAAGCCCACTTATTAATTTATGGTCTTGATTCTGACATACAAAAAGTTGGGAGTTCACAAGTGCACTCTCTGCAATTACTAATATCACTCAGGTCGGTCCGCAGTTTTCCTTAATTGGAATGTAGGGAATATATAGATATCCTAGTGAATGATTTCGTTCTACTCCAAAGTTTTATGCTCAAGTTTTTAAGTTTCTTTAAAATTCTCCATCAATTTATTCAGAACCGCAGATCAATTGAGCTGTTCATTTAATTTGTTCAGCCAGCTTTCATTTAAAATTTGACTTGATTCGATTCGAGTTGTTACACAAAATAATCAAAAACATGATTTTTTATTTGTTTAATTATTTAAATTAAACTCAACTTAACTCAAACTCACAAAACTTAACTTGACTAGACTATATATTTTACTCTTTTCTACTCAAATTCAAATTAATTACCTAAATGAGTCGACCTCAAATATGATTATTTTTTCGTTAAGTAATACCTATTAAATTTCGACCGTACTCGTTTAACAAATGAATTCGACCAGATTCGAGTCGGTTTACATTTTTTAAAATTATCTACTTCATATAAAAATTGAAATTTTGGACACGATCACTTGGCTTCTTATAACAAATACCAGCATGATCAGTGATCATTGTGAAAGCTGGCGTGGGTTTTGATAATTTGTAAAGAGACAAGGAGTAGAAGGTAAGAAGAAGAATAATGGTAGCAGTATCATGTTCAGGAAATAATAATGGGTGATATTAGTGGTACTACTTCCAGTAGCTTCAATCGTTTGAGTCTCTCAGAATAGGTGCTGATAAAGTGATGTAGCAAATAAAGTGGGTAGGAAATGAAATTTCCAAAAGGCCAATGAACATTAATTGCTTGCCTAGCCACGTAGCCGGTGCCCAGTAGCCTCCATCCCTCCGGCCAAGTTCCAATTAATCTACTACAAACATAACTATGGGACTACTCTACACTACAAACTCAACTAATACCTATACCCTACTCTCTACGAACTACAACTATATAGCTAGCTAGCTCTACATGTCTTGGGATTCGGGCTTCACTTTCGATGTTGACTCAATAAATATTTTTGATGCGCGAAGAAAAGAATAAAGCTCTACATTTTTACCCTATTCTAATTTCATTTATAATATTATTATTATTATAAATGATATGATACGATTTTTTTTACATTCTTGTAGAGCTACTCTCTACAAACCACAAATATAAATGTCTTGGATTCGAAATATATGGGAATTTATTTTACCAATATACCCATCATTTTAATTGTTGATACCATAAAATTTTTGATGTCGAAATATAAGAATAAATTTTTGCGTTCCTATTATATTACTATGTCTAATATGATTCTTTATATGGATTATATTCTATTCTTTTAATCAATATACTTTATAAATGAGTAGTTAAATAGATCAAAAATAAGTAGTGAATAAATATTTAATGAATAAAAATGTTATCTATGAATTTATTGAATAACGTATTTACTAAGTATAAGTCATATCATACCATATATATATTGATTCTCAAAATAAAATTGGATGCAGTAGACATGACAAAATTTACTTTGAAACATCAATAATATTTTTTTTTATGCCAGTGTAATAAGTAAAAGTAAAATCAAAATTAGAATTTTTCACTAAATAAATCATCAAAATGATTATTAGAGAAACAATTTTTTTACTTTCACAAGACTAATTCCTTTCAAGTTTTTAGTTTACTAACTTTTATACTCCAGAAAATAATCAAGGAGCTCCACTATGTCTAATTATGACATTTTAAAGTAACTTAACTGATTTCAGAAGGCAAAAATTACTTAAAATATTCCGAATTGCATTAACGATTTGTCCATAATGGGGTAATCAACGGATCGAACTTACTTGCATCAAATAGAAGAACAAATTGTTCAACATTTTTGGCCATGCTTTGTATTGCAACCTCAAGTGTAAACACCACTAATCGAATCAACCTGTGAAATTGCCGACAAAAACTTGTCATATTACAAAGAGAATCATAATCACTATTTTCACATTTTCTTTTTCATATTTTCACCATATTATATATATATATATATATATATATATATATATATATATAATATCCATGCCATACAATATTAAATAATATTATATCATATACCCATATAAAAATAAAAATAAAAATGTAGGTGGTAATTTAAACAAAGAATCTGTATACAGTGATAAATGAACTTACAGTTTCTGTGAATGAAACTTGTGGTAGTCTTGCTTGATCCGGAAAATCTGTGGTAAATGACAAAAGGGTATAATCAACTTTTACATATAGTGGAGAAAAAAGATGTGAAAGTAAAGAGGAAGTGAGATTGAAGAATGTGCTCCTACACAAGAAAAATGTGAAAGTAAAGAAGCATAAAGAAAGAAAATTTACCACAACTGGTTTACAGTAATCATCAAAACCAGAGACATAAGCTACGCCATCCGCAATCTCGCCAGAAAATTCATCAGCTATCAAATTATCTGCACCATATTCACTTCAATTAATCATATGAAAAATTTTAAATAAAAATAAAAATTTTAAAAAAAATTGGTTGAGCACAATTTTGAATTTTTTTTGAATGAACTAAATTTAATAATTACTACCACAATATACCACTTTTGTGTGGGTTATTCAAACAAGAAGGAATTTACTTTACATATAAAGATAAATTCTAGGGTGTAGAAAACAAAAATAGACAAAGAAAAAGTTGAAAAAGTGGTAATGACAAAAGTGTATATAGAAGAACATGACTTGAGCTAAATAAACAAGTGGATAACTGTATAGTATTACGCACCATAATATAATAGTGATGGCTTTAATATATCTAAAGATTCAAAATGTAAGCTTTTTTTTCCATGAATGAAGGTTTACCAATGCCGATAATCTCTCTCCAAGAAAGGCAAGCTCTGAGTTGCTTAGCAGCTTTTTTCACATTCTCTCCTCTTGCTCTCAAAAACCTCTCTATGCAACTGCTGCTACAAAACTTCTCCTGCCATTATATCAATATTAATTCCACCATTTTTCATTAAATTCAAAACCCATATCCAAATCCACATTTTATCCCACCCCATTCGACAGATATTGAAAACAAAATTAAAAATATAAATTACTACCAAATTTATCAAAATTGTCAAAGCAAAATTAATCATGTTGTCACAGTCGTAAATATTGTCAACATTAGGTAATTAACATTAAAATAATTATTAAAAATAAAGTGACGTGACATAACCAATATAAAAGCGGAAGAGTAATTTGAGAATTACTAAAACTTTTATAAAGTAAATATTTTTTTTTATCGGAAAACCTTTTCTAGACCTAATTCAATTCTCCGTCACTAATTTATTCAATTTTTATTTGATTAGGTTTGATTACTTCACCTCAAAATTATAAGAAAACGTTTTTAAACACTTGAATTAATCGCAACCTTTTTATAAATGAAATATTGTAGTGAATAGTCGAGTTAGACAACCTTTTTATAAATGAAATATTGTAGTGAATAGTCGAGTTAGACATAAAAAAATAAGCTTGTTGCAAATAAATCAGGACAGATTCTAGCATACATAATATGTACATATCTAGAGAGAGAGGGGAAATTAAGAGAACCTGTTTTAGAGAGAGAGTAGCTTGTTTTCTGAGGATTTGAAGGACAGCTTCAACTCTGTGTTTATCTTTCTGAAGATTCTGAAGATGGTTATCTTTTTTCCCCATTGCAAACATTTTTAAAATTCTTACTCTCAAACTGCAGTTGTAATTTCTCAAGGAAAAACACAAATATACCAGGCTTCTTGTTTACGCAACTATGTTAATTATAAAAGCTTTTTTTAGAGAGAGAAAATCTAGAGAGAGAGAGAGATAAATCTCTAACCTCTGTTGCAAGTGTTTTGAAGCTACAGAGTTGTGAACAAAGATTCGAGAGAAGAGTGGGTATATATAGCGGTGACGGGGAGCCGTTATGTTATAAAAGTCACAGACGTCAATAGTTCCACTAAGTCAAAATTATGACGGTCGGAAAGCGAGTTCTAACGGAAACCATCATTATTCCTCTTTTTGTCCCAAATTAATTAGAGAAATACGTACTTTATAAATAAATAAAAATTGACACATTTAATTTGCATACCAAATTTTATTGTTTTCTATTAGAGATTACTCCACTTAATTAGTTAATGTACCACAAATTACCAAATTTAAATATTAGCCGTTTCTAAATTCAAGGCTTAAAACTAAAAATAAAAATTATATGATATGAGTCTGATATTAAGCTGTTAACTTATTTGTTACTGAAAAGAGAATGAAAATAAAAATAGATAAAAGTAAAACAAATTGATGATGACAGAAAAAGATGTGGGAAAAGCGAGATGAGTTTAAAATGAAAATTATGATTGGTATGAAAATAAATTATGCAAGGATAGTACATCACCACATTTAGTAATTATTTATTTATAACATTCCCGTTATCACAAAATTCTTCTTTTTTACCGCTATTTTTTCCCTTTCTTCAATTTTCCTTCACTTTCTCAAGCGAAATATATTGTAATTTTAATATTCCCTGTATTTATATTATCTTTCCTAAATATATGCATTTGGTAGAATAAATTAAGAGGTTACGGGATCTTCAGTAGTCATTTACATCGATTAGTCACATATATGTTCACGACATCATTTTTGTCATATTAAAATAACAACGTCCGTTGAACTGTTAATTACGCACTTAGTTAATGCAAATAAAGTATGATTTTTTTTATTTTTTTTAAAGGTAAATCCTAAGCGACGAGTAAATCTGTTAAACAGAAAAATCTAAGTTACAAATACGATAGAGATGAAATGATAATAAGCAGTAATTAAATTTGTGTACACTGACAAAATTATATTTGGGCTCAGATAGTCCAGACTACCCTGAGTTTTCAGGGAATGAATCTCAAAATTTCTTTTAATTTTTAGATGGCCCTCTTAACTAATATACATATAATACATTTAATATATATATATATATACACACACACACACGGAGTATATAAATTGTACTATTGGATACTTACATCAACAAGTCTTAAAATACTATTAAAGAAAAATATGGAGAAGGTCCAAATAGATTAAGAGACTAAAATTTAAAAATTATGAATCGATAGTAATATATTGGTACTTTTGTTATATGATGTTTAATATTTATATTATTACATGTTTCAATTATTTTTACTATTAGAAATCTATACATGATGTATCAAGCTTTGTACCAAAAAAAAAAAATAGCATTCTTGGCTTCGTCCCTTTTTGTGTATAGTTAATTATTTATGTAAATTGTTATATGGGATGGAACCTAGAAACTCATATATATACATTACTATTACTATTATTATTATTATTATTATTGTACTCTTATTTTTATGTAATTTCCAAAGTTTGCGTGCATAAGATTGCACTTCGCAGTGTTATTACTCTCGCGAGGAGTATTCGTCAAGGTTTTTTTGTTTTTTTCCTTTTTCTCTTTTCATTACGATCTTGTACGTACGAAGTATATGTTAGTTGTACCTATTAGTTCAATAATAGTAGAAAGACTTAATTACGTCCACTTTTTTTATATATATTTATCTACACTTGTTAACTTATTGTATGCAAAAGAAAAAAAAATACAATGTATTCTCTTCATTAAAAACAAAAATAACATTTGATAATAAATTTTATTAAAAAAACAGTAATATTTATATAATTTTTTCATTGTAATGCTATATTTTTAAAATTTTCCTTATAATTTTTTATTTTATCTTTAATTGAATATTCACAATAAATTTCGTAATAAAAATTTTGTATTTATACATGTAATTCTCAGTCAAATATACAATATTAATATTTATCAAAACTTCAAGTGTAACTTTTTTTGTAGAATAAATTAAGGGAGTATAACTTAGTAATAATAAATAATTCTATATATACAAATGTATTCATTACATTTTTCTTTTTTGTTGACATACTGAATTGTTCCTTTGGATGAGACAATAAAACTGTAGTCAGTTTTTGGCATCAATTGGACAATGTAGTTACACAGTATGAAACTATGCATCCCAGCTATGTATGTGTATATATATATATATATAATGAAGTTATAATGCTTTTTAAGGAAATTCAGCAAAAACATAAAAAGGAGACACAAAGTACTTCTGAAATTTTGACAGTTATATATGAATACATGCATGTATTAACAGTTATGCTTTTGTAGGCTTTTGACGACCATAAAACACAGTTCAACCCGTGAACAACTGTATGTAACAAATGTATGTTAACAAATTATTAATGAAAATATTATTTGTCATGAGAATGAACATTAATGTCCAATTCATAAAAGTTCAATTTAATGTAATTATCTCCATAAAAATATAGAAACATCCGACAAATGTAATATGTTGATGTCTCTTGTTACTATTTAACAATCTTTATGTAAAGGGTAATATTTGTTAACAAATATTTTATCTGTTTTATTCTTGAAAATAAAATTTGTTTAAAAAAAAAAGTTATATTTGTGTAATCGTTTAATACAAACTTATTTTCCCTAAAATTTGTCATTGTAATTTTCTTATTTGATTATTAAATGAATATTTTTAACAAATTTTATGATTTTTTATTATTATATAAACATTTAATTTTTGATTTAATATGCAATATTAATATTCATTAAAATTAAAACTCAAATATAACTCTCGATCTCTTTTTCTTTCATCTGAGAAATTACTTCTAATCACTACAAGAAAAAAAACTAATCCCACATAATATTTCGTCGGAATTAAACTTATTCCATCAAATTTAGCTTAATCCCGACGAAATATTCTATCGAAAATAACTTAATCAGGATAAGATCTGTTAATATAAAATACGGCCTCAATTACTCTTAATATTAACTCAATTTTCACGTTAGTGATTTCTCAATGCTTTTACCTGGCTAACCGACATGAGATTGATATGTTTTATTTTGATCGTATCATTTATGAAATCTAAGAATTCAATTTGTGATATACATATTAAAATTTTAAAATTGAAAAGTTCATATGCACTAGAAATTTTCAACCATATTAAATATGATACTAATAAATTTTATTTTAGAACGGAAAAATATGAACTTTTCTGTGTAAGAATTTGAATCGTACTACAATATAACAAAATTTTAATTCATAAAACTCCTAGTATAACTGGTATAAAGTCTAAAACAATCGAGACTATATATTTTATGGAATAAGGATACAGAGAATTTATTGTCTAATGTTATATTCCATGAAATAGGACCAATATAAATTGAATGAGTATTTTAATTAGCACCCACGAAAAAGAGAGTAGAAAAAAAAGTAAATTCATGCATGTGTCAGGTGGGCCTGTTGCGTATATGGTGATGACTAGATCGTAAATGTTATCTGAAATATCTCATATTTATTTATATTTATATTTGAAAAAATAGATAATATCCGTATTTAATTTAAAATAAATAGGAATAGAGATACATATATATTTATATTTAAAATATCCGTTACCAATTATATCTGTTATTTATAACATATTTTACTCAATATTTATATTATTTACTTGTATAGAATAATTTTTTTTAATTCATTCAATTATTTATCACAAAACTAATTTAAAATATATAAAAAATGAGTATTATTACTAATATGATATTTTATTTGTGTTTTTCAAGTGAAATTTAGTTAATATGTATTATATAAGTTATTAAAGTATAAAAAATTATTTTATTTAAACGATAACAAATAATTTATATCCGTATTCGAATTCGATTTAATTAAACATATATTATTCGTATTCGACTGTTTAATCTCCTAATCACTTCAGGGACATGAAGAATATGTTCACTATACTGCATGCAATTTTTTTTTAATTTGACTCCATTTACGAAATCTTTATTTTATATTGCCTATTGATGTTTACTAATTATTAATACATATGTTACATAAAGCCAACAAAAGTCGGTTCAGTTAGTAAAATACAGTAAACATTTTTATTATTAGGTTGAAAGTTCGAATTTTGTTAGTTAATTATATTTAGTCAATTTTCGGTCAACTTAATTTTTTTTGTTATTGTTAAATAATTTTAATTGATACTAATTTAAATATTTTATACTATTTAATTTTGACTTTCAACAAATTCCAACCTTTTGTGTTACAAAAACATTACAAACACTGTGTTACAAAATATTAAAAATTATTATATAAAAATATATTTATACATAAATTTACTTTTATATATATATATATATATATATATATATATATATATATAAATCATACTATACACAAATTACTATAAAAAAAAAAGAAAAGAAAAAGAGAACCAACACAAATTTTGGCGATGTGATACAAGTGTACTAAAGTTGGACTTATCCTCTTTACCTACCCTAAAACTGCATGCCATTGATTTCAAATTTGAACATAACACTCCCCCTTTTTGAGTTTGCCATCTTTCTGCTCTATTGGACTTCCACTTATATATCCCACTATATTTTTATCTAATCATTGCCTTTCAAATTGAAAATTATATAACGCACGCATGTGTACTCTCTCTCTCTCTCTCTCTCTCTCTCTCTCTCATTGTACGATCATTAATTCAACTGAAATTATATATTTTAAATTTGATAATTAGCTTATTATTTTCTGTTGTGTTATATGTAATTATTATTTAATTTAATACAGATCTTATTATATAACTAAGTATAATTATGATTTTATTTAAGTTCTAACTAGATTTACTTTGATAAAAGTTAATGAAAGTATATACTCCATCTTTTCTAGAATTAGATTTTATAATTCAAAACTGAAGTAATTCTTTTTTTACTTTTAATAAATTTGTAGTAAATTATAAAAACATAGCAAATATTACTCTCAAATACAAAATCTTATACATTTATATTTTTACAAATTAGTTTAGTATCATAAATAAAACTATAGGATTAAAAATATATATGTATAATTTTGGAGTGAGGAAATGAATGCAAACACAATAATCATATCACATTTGAATTAAATCTTTTGACAAAATATAATATTATTATATCAATTGATTGAATTATATAAAATTAATTAGGTTAAAATGATTTTTAAATATCCAAATACCCAATTAACTTCGCTATAGATACTCGTAGAAAATTAGAAGTGATAATTAAACCCTGTAATTAAGAATGATGGGAAGATATACACAGTTAAGCTAGAAACGTAAGGACAAGATATATTGATTGTATATTTTTCTAAAACAATAAAATGATTAAGAGTAGGAAATTGCAAATTGACTAGCGAGTTTAAAAGGTAGGACCTATTTGTTTGGTTTTTCAAATTAATTGTGACACCACTGATGTTTGTCGTCAAATTTGAGAGCTTTACTTCAATGCATGCTGAATTTTCTATTTCATTGGTCTTATGATCGACAAATTACTTATTTTTTTAGTTGTTTATATTAAATGAATCAAAGTCTTAATGGTATTCCATAACTTCAAAGAAAACGAGTCATCAGATATAGTATATCTCGGAGTAACTTAATTTATCAACTTAAAATTAAGGAAAGAGCTTTTTATATGTATTAATGTATGTGATACACGCAAATGTGTGTACAAATAATGATAATGAAAAATTTACTTTAAAAGCATTTTAAAATATAAAGAATGAGTAATTAAATTAGATATTAGATGTAAAATAAAATGACGGTTATTTATTTAAATATAACTTCTCAAGAAATCGGATAAGATCCAATCGTTTAATTATTAGAAAAGACTGATAAGTATTATGTGCGAAGTGGGAGAAATGCGCTTTTTATTTAATTATTTATTTGCTGACATAAAATGATCAAACAATTATTAAGAGGGAAGTGGGAGAAATGCGCTTTTTATTTAATTATTTATTTGCTGACATAAAATGATCAAACAATTATTAAGAGGGTCAATCGCTTAATTAATTAATTAATTAATATATATACATATATATATATATATACACACACACACATATATATATATATGGAAAAACGGGTAAATAGGCTACAACATATTTTAAAAAAACAGGTTGTACTAATTTATTTATGTATTTTGTAATATTTTTAAAAAAAATCCAACCTTATGGATGCATATAACAATAAAAAAATATGAAAATATGTAATTTTTCATGATTTTTGGTGATATATAAAGTAGTTTTTTATAACAACATAAAATTAGTCAAAAGTTTACTCACGAAAATTTGTTGAACTTACATTGTTAAAAAAACTATGATGCATGTCATAAAAATTTATGAAACTTTGCATACTCTATTATATTTTAAGTTTCTTTTCTTTCGTACCGTTATATTTTTCAAAAACATTGCATAATATAAAAAAATTTACTGCAACCAAAAATTAAAAAATAGGTTGCAGCATATTTCTCGTAATATAGGAAAACGGAAAATAGGCTACATCCTATTTTAAAAAATGGGTTGTAGTAATTTTCTATGCATTTTGCAATGTTTTTAATAAATTCAACCTTATCCATAAAAATATGCAAATTTTAATAATTTTTGATGATGCGTAGAGTAATTTATAACTACATAAAATTAAACATAAGTTTACATATGAAAACTTGTTGAACTTTCATTGTTAAAAAACTATGATACACATCATAAAAATTTGTGAAACTTTGCTTACTCTATTATTTTTTAAGTTTATTTTCATCTGTATAGTTAAAATTTTCAAAATCATTGCATAAAATAAAAAAAATTACTACAACTCAAAATTGAAAAATAAATTGCAGCTTATTTTCCGTAATAATATATATAAAGAGAAACATAGATATATATAA
>CM025780.1:27784316-27860797 GCA_014636745.2 Centella asiatica | reverse complement strand
TA
Organism: Centella asiatica; assembly: GCA_014636745.2. Classification (NCBI taxonomy): domain Eukaryota; kingdom Viridiplantae; phylum Streptophyta; class Magnoliopsida; order Apiales; family Apiaceae; genus Centella; species Centella asiatica. Next base: position 27,860,795 of record CM025780.1, on the reverse strand, counting down.
TATATATATATATATATATATATATATATATATATATATATATAACTTCTGATCCTCTTTAAAAAAATTAGTTCTCACACCTAATTCCTTTGAATAATGAAGTAAAAATTAGAACTTTTTTTTTCATAATTGTTAGAATTGCATCATATTATTAATTCTAATAAATTTGTATATTTGTTTAGTTGATTATTTTATATAGTACTCCGAACTATTGAGTGGTGGTGAGAATAATGTTTTTGGTACAAAGTAAATATAAGAATATGTCAGTGATTATTTTTTTCTTGATTCCCATATATCATAGTACTCACACTAATACCTCTAAATTCTCTAAACTCATTATTATAAAGAATAAAAATGTTTAAAAACTAAAAACTTCGTTTGCACCGGAATCTCTGAAGTAAATATGTATCTGTTAAAGCATATCTATTAGACTAGTGATAAGGCACATGGCTATTTGATATTGATATGTGACAAAAGTCGTTTGTTTACCAATGACTATCTAATAGAGTTCATGTCTATCTGTAATACCATACTCAATAACTCACTCATGTATACAAACTAGATTATAAATACTTGTACAGCATCTACGTGAGGATTATGATGAAACAATTCATCACAACATATATCATTTCTATTTTTTTATCTAAAGATTTGAATAGTAAATTTTTAAATGGAATGATTTACCGTTCAAATCTTTCACATAAAAATATAATATATATAATCGAGACACTAATATAATTAATAAAAATAAATATTCTGAAAAATATAAAAATATATCATTTAATTTGTATAATATAAAATCTGTTAAAAGAATTTTGTGCGAAAGGTCTAAAAAGTCTGACTACGCTGAGCCAAAGCACACGTATACAAATAAATGCAGCAATGATGTTTCCTTTTTATTATTGTCCTTTAGTTTTCTTTCATAATCGAACTGCTTATTATCTAATATATCTACTCACTCTTTTCACATGTCAACTGATTAAGTGAACTAGCTACTCTATATTAGCCATAACAGATTGACCGAGTAGATTGTTCACAGATTATTATAAATTTAAGTTCGAAGTACAATTTGTACTCTATTGTTTTATTCTAAATTTAGATTTATACTCTTATACTTAAATTTGGAGTAAATGCACAACACATTTTTTTCTGACTAATAAAAAGCACCCAACACGTTTATACTTGGAATAACTCGAAAATTGTGGTGCCTTTACTTGTCGAAAACAAAATATATGTGAGGTGTATTTTGTTCTTATTTTTTTAATGAAATATTTTCTCCGTTTTATAATAACTGACATTTTAGTCATTTGCACATATATTAAAATAACTAAAATCTGTGTTAATATTTTGATAACTTAACAATTTTACTCTATCATTAATTAATATATATAGTAGTATCCCAATGAGAAATTTTGTGTGTGTGTGTGTGTGATGTGTGGACGTGTGGTATTGTGACACACAAAAAGATAATGAAATAAAAATTAATTTATTAAAGAGTAATTTAGAAAATATGAGAAATAAGTTTTTAGAAATATAAAAAATGTCAGCTATTATAAAGAAAAAAAATTAAATTATAAGATATCAGTTATTATAAAAATGTAAGAAGGTTATACTTGGATTCATAAAGCTAAGGAGAATAAGTTAGTACCTCCAAGGCTTGAGCCTACATAAAGAATTTTCGTGGTTGGCAAAATTATTGATTAGGAGTCCAAAGTATTAATGGTGCTGCTGCTGCTCCTACATGCATGTAACTGATATTCCACCAGATCTAATACTGTTTATAACAGTATTCAAACTGACTTAAAAAGGCAGATACTCCGCATTATTTATTTCTAATAATTCATTTGAAAACGCCAGCCTACGAGTTACGAGAAATACCAATGCTCAAATAAAATACACACCTATATGCACAAGTTGAATGGTAAATCAATCGAATCCTTTAAGAACAAGTTCGTATTCGAAAATTTAAAATTTGCAAACTTAAATAATTTAATTTTGAATATAATTTTTTATTTATTAAATATTTTAGACTCAGTTCAATCCAGATCGAAATCAAGTAAGCTCGACTAATAATTGTTTGACTTGTGCCTGACTTAGATTGACTCGTTCAAATAGTTAAACGAGTCGTATTTGAACACAATTTTTTTCCGTTAAAAATTTCATACTCGATTCAACATATTTATAAATATACTCAATTAAACTCGACTTGTTTGCAGTCCTATGCAAAAGTCACTTTTATATTCATTTTGAGATATTCTAATGTCCACCGAGAAATATCTAAAAGGAAAGGACTTTGAATAATTTTCTCATATTTTATTTGTCATGATTTCATTACTATAATTTGCGCTAAATAAACATTTAGTGAATTTGTTTTTATTCTTTCACATTATTCCACAGATTATAAATATTAATGTATGAAACAATTTTAACTCGCATATTTGTTTTATATTGCTTTCATTCAGATTTGTTTGAGAAATAAATAAAAGGAATATCTGCGTTCCAAATTTCGTAGAGCTAAATATATATCTTATTCTAAGTTACATGCGTGTGTAAAGATTTGTGTGAATATATTCTGAGAACGTTGCATGTATAAAATAAAAGTCAAGGTTATACTTTTTCGCTTTAAGGAACCGTTAGGAAAAGATCAGTTGCAAGTAACTTTTTTTATTAAAGTCTTCCAGTTTGAAGATATAATAAGTTGGACATGAAGATCCACATGGTTATGGGGCCCATTAAATGTTATTATTCATGGACCCAATCATCAATAAAATTCTTAATTTGCTTGCTGTAACCCTCATTGTGCTTCAAGGTTATAAATAAAATGATTGAATTCAGTTGATTTTAAAAAAATATTTTCCAAAGACGCATTTTGAATTTCGGAGGAAAATGATGACATATAAACTTTAAAATTAATGTAATTTATAAAGAATCTGGATACAAATTATATTGTAATGAATTGTTTCTATAAGAACATTAAGATTATAATAATGGTTTAGTGACGTTATTTTTGAAGTTTAATATGCCATAATTTGGTTCAGAAAACAAAAACGTTTCTTTAATTTTAAAAAGGAAGATACCAAATGTCAAATATCCCAATTATCAACCCAATCAAATATGTATGTTAACTTATTAAAATAAAAGAAGAAGAAGATTATACCGTCTATAGTTAAACTTAAAAAACATGTAAGTAGAAAAAAAATTACGAAAGGACTGATTTGAAATACGAATAATCAAAATACCAACCAGAAAGAATATATATAATTGTAAATAAAGTAAACGAGTTAAGTCGACTTAGACTCGTATAATTATAATTTGTGGAGTTTAAAATAAAGTTTAAGGACCGTTTATTTAGCTTCAAAGTCGAGTATGATTTAAACTGAATATTTAAAAAATTTCTAATAAATATGATCCAAGCATCAACAAAAACTCTAAAACTGAAAAAGTTGGAAGTAATCAATCAAATTTAAATTAAATATTTGGAATTTGTCTTTTAAATTGAGTACAAACTGGATATCTAATATTGTAATCACGAATTGAGATCGAATGACTTGGTTCATAGGAAAGAAATTAAAAAAAAAAAAGAAGAAGAAGATTAAATTCTTCTACGGCCGTCCTTGAAGATAAGAGCTTTAACAAAGGGACATAAAGGAGTTCACATTCATAATAGTTGTATATAATTTTTTAAAGTAAAAGAACTTCACGATCGTAATAGTCACACACATTAGCTTTAATATGATGTTCAAAGTGCAATTTCAATGTAACTAGTTAGAAAATATATTTTAAAGGATAGTGTATATCCCTGTACATTGATATACTTTTAAGTATGTAAATTATACACATTAATTGAAAATTGTTCAGTTGGTTGAGTTGGAGTATTTTTGAATGCATCGCGTGTTCTGCGAAGGTAACAATTGGTTTAGCTCGTCATTCTCGACTTTATGAAATCCCAGAAGGTTTAAAACTTCTTTTGTTTGGGAATCTAGTGGGTAGGACTTCAAGTCAAATGCCAATACTAATAATAATAATAAATTCCTTTTTTTTTTCCTTTGACCTTATATTCATAGCAAATGGAATATGTGAATTTTGAACCCTAAATTTACCTCGTTTATTCTAATTTAAATTTTAGAAATTTAAGATTTTTGTGTCGTAAATGTGGCAATACTTCAACAGATTTCGGACCGTATTATAGTTCATATGTTCCTCCTATCCAGATTGGTATAATTTGAACGCTGTATGAAATGATTATGGACTTCATTATCTCTCTTATTGCAATAAGATTCAGTGATTCTGTCCACAGGGAATTTGGTTGGGCTTTAAAGGATTTACACCTTATCATGGGCTATCCAGACAGGGTGTTAAATTCTAGTCCTAAGGAAAAGCTTCTGTTAGCTCGAAAGAGCCCATGGATTTACATATCCTTTGCAATAATTTTCTAATTTTTTTTTTTTTTTTGATATCCACATTCTTCGCTAATACTTATCTTTTTGAGATTACTCTTTTTTATAATTATATCAACAGTAACCTATTTAAATCCCATATAGGCTACGCTTCCTTTAATTTATTTAAAGGATTATATAAAATTATTTAATCTCCATGATTGTCGAAGCCTCGAAGGCTCGTAACGACTTTAATGTTTAAATTGGTGTAATTTAATTGATCTTTCTCTTTTTCATAATTATAAAAAATATACCCTCAATTATGTATCACTTTTCACTTTAAAGATTATTTTTTTAATTAAGGGATTCAATTATGGTTAGTTTCTACTTTAATAACCGTTCTTTTAATTTTTACAATTAAAAGATTCAACTATAAGTTAGTTTCTCATTTAAGGATCACTCTTTTAATTTTTACAATTAATGATTTACCTATTATATTTTTTAAATATGATGTAAAACTTGATGTATTAAAGGCATTTTAATTGGAAACATAATTATTTATTATTTTCTTTTTGTCACTCAGCTTTTAATGGACATATCTACGTATTTTATTATACGTTAATGTGTTATGATGATATATCAATTAAAATCATTTTTTATTGAAAAATATAATTAAAATTGAGTAATTGAAAGAAATATAAAAAAAGCTCAATTTAAAGATAATAATCAAAATTGAGTAATTAAAAGAAAATAATAAAAAAGACTCAATTTTCTTTAAATTGAATTTTTTTTCTTTTAATTACTCGATTTTAATGATATTTTTCATTAAAGAATGGATTTGATTGACATGTCATCAATGGATAATAAAAATATCTTGATATGTCCAACAAAAATTGAGTAATTGAAATAAAATAATTGATAATTTTTATTAAAAAGGGCTCTTGATTCATCAAATTTTAGACCATATTAAAAAAAATATAATAGGTAAATCACTTAATTGCAAAAATTAAAAAAAGGGTACCTAAATTGAAAACTAACTTGTAGTTGAATCTCTTGATTATAAAAATTAAAAGAACAGTCACTAAAGTGAAAAATAACTATAGTTGAATCACTTAATTACAAAAATCAAAAGAACAATCCTTAAAATAAAAACTAATACATAGTTAAGGATATTTTTACATATTTATCCCCATTTAAAAATTAGTACATAATTGAGAATATTCTTATATATTTATCCCTTGTCTTTTCTAATTCTTAATGGCGACCCCACATGTTATATTGTTACTACCTTTTATATTTTGTTTGTTTCAAACTTTTCTCTTATATTCTCTATTATTTCAAACTTCTCGCTGTCTGTGAATAACATAAGAATATATTTAGAACAATTTAAACAAAATTAAAAAAACTCGGTATGGAACAGAGCAATAGGTTAAAGAAATTGTACATAAACGAAGAATCAAGATAGTTGACTATTAATTTGATCATTTATGTTAAAATTGAACGAGGACCAACTGCCAATCTGCACCCAAAAAACTCAAATTTTTTATGTAAAGTCTCAAATTTTAGTGTAAATGAAATAGCGTAACGAAGAGGTCCCCTTGGTTGGATTCCTGAGTATAATTAACTACGGAATATTGAGAGAAAAATTTTAAAATGGTGGTGAACAAGAAAATAATAAGTTAATAGATAACAAACATAATATGAACATACCAAAGAATAATGAAAAAGAAATAGAGTAAAATGGCCTTTTTTTATATAACAATAACGCTTGGTATTCCGAAACCAAATCTAAAACAACCAGCGAAGTACTCAAATTTTACTAGTTTGGCCATATAAAACAAAACATTCCCCCGATTTGCAAGGTGACAAGAGAGAATTCACAAAAAAAAAAAAAAAAAAAAGAAGAAGAAATTATGTGTTTATTCGGGGTAAATCGGGGCCATAGCTGTTATATAATTACAAACTTCAGAAACCTACGGCTAACTACCTCTGTCATATGAGTATATTCATTTGACCACCCACCAACAGTAATTTCATTAAATATATATGTGATTTTGGCATTCCTAGATATTCTTAAAATCTAACCAAAACTACCATATCATACAATAATCATAGCAGACTACATGTTTAATTTTTGGCTTAAAAGGCATGTAGCTATACGAGAATTGACTGACACGTAACCCTGGTGATAGGTTAATTTTACTCGGAGAAATATATAAGGCATATACAAACATTTATAAATTTGAAGCAAAAGAAGAGGGAAACATCATAAAACAAGCTAAAAATAACTGTGAACAATGCATTGCATATATATAATATTGCCTGCTCAAAGTTATCAACCAATAGAAGTACTACTGTACTTCATCTAAGCAGAAAAGTCCACAACTTTAAGTGACGAACTTATAATTAAACACCGAAAGAAGATACGTAGTATAACTTAGTGGTACATATGGACGAATAGAAGAAGAATACTTGTAGGTGACTCCAGATGTGACTGTTTACTTAAAATACAAAAATGTGCTCTAAAATGGTGAAGAATAGCCCCCACACATATAGCTATCTACGACCTTAAATAAGGTAGCAAAAGGATGGCATGTAGCTTCCGAGACAAGCGATGAATATGTTACATGGAAAAAGCTCCATAACAACATATTGCAAATGTAAAAAAACGTGAAAAAAAGAAAAACCAAAGATGCACTCAAAACAGTATGATGAAAGATCATTTATAAACAACTAGTTACTCTGCATTATTCTGGTTGCTAAAGATCACTCGCACATCTTTGGCAAATAAATCCATTGTTCTGCCCTTAACTATGACTAGTGACATTTTATTAAAAATAGTTAAGCTTGTAAAACTAAATTTCAACTCCTGCTACTAAAATGAAATAATTTTTTTGAATCTGCAGTGTTACATAAAGTTTTGGATGGATATTACGAGATTTGATTGCTCAAACGGTAACCAGAAACGGGCTATAGTTGCTTATGAAGCATGTTCCTACATATGAAGTTTATGGGACTATGGATGTCTGAGAATTGATGATTGGTGAAGTGGCTTCTTCTTCTAGAAGGGGAAAAGGTGTGATTTTGACATTGCACCAAGAGAAAGAGGAAATTTGATATATGAATGATTGGTCAGCAAGGGAATGTGTAAGGATTTCTAGGAGGAACGACCTAAACTTCACCCTTGTCTAAGCAAACCACCAGTTTCTCTCTCCCTCTCCCTCTCCCTTACCTTTATGGCTATCTCTTATTTCCTTAATTTCACCCCATTCTTTCACCTACCATGAGCCACAACATCTTCTCCAAATGGGATGGCTGCACTCTCTCATCTCTCCATTGAAGAAGCTCTGGTTTCGTTTCCACTCAGCTCAAAAGAAGAGTATGTCTCTGTAAACACACACATACACACACACACAACCTCATCTTCATCTTGTAGATACATTATGAAAATACGACCAATGATATATATCCTTGTTATAATTATGTCTAGTTCATACCATCTACCCGAAACACCTACAAGACATTGATGTATTTACACTCATTTGTGCATTCTCTTTTTTGGTCTCACTATTTGATACTGCGCGCATGCTCTTTCCATGGTTCACTAAGTACTCATGAATCTGAACTGCATTCATTGTGAATAGAGCTGCATTCGTTGTGAATAGTTTCTTACCAGACAACACACATGTACAAGAATGTGAACATATAAATTGCAACATTGACAAGTTTTTCTCTACTTCTCATCTCATTTCTCAGGTAGAGGGATATACATCCTGTATGAGGATGTAAAGTCCTGTCCCTATGAAGATGTTCATGTTCTATGGTCTATACTGGTGGAGTCACATGTACCTGCTCTGCCACCTATCAAATGAAGCCTCATGCGTTACACAATTATAAACATAACAGAGATTATGAGAGATTTTCAGTCATGTAGATAAGTTACATCTAAGTCATGTTTTGTAATTATATGAAGTTATGGGATTTTCTACTTCTCCTTATTGTTCTTAAGCCTTTGACCATTTGTCCACGCTTCATTTGAATTGTTCTGTACATTATTAATGTTTTTCTCCACTTAACTAATATATTAATTCTTCCAAACATGCTTCCACGATTATATCTAAGGCTACATTCACTTCTAAATGATATATTTTACAAGTATCAAAAAATACTTTCATGAGTTTTAACGAAGGTTTCACAGTGGGATTTTTTTACCTACCTTGAGGAAAAGTGTAAAAATGTCCCCGTTTTAATCTCATGTTTCCAACTTCTTGTTGCTTTGTCTGTTTCTAGCAGTTGGGATGGCAGTTTGGTTTAATTTTAAGTTGAGTTTGATACATTTTTCAGCTGATAGTGAGACAAGTGAGGTTGACTCGGAAAGCTATTGAATGGATTGTTTACCAACACTAAAACGACTTGCATGATTATTAACTGTTACAAGCTTTACGTAGTGACGATTATGTTCGTATATTTGGTCCAGAAAGCGGCAAGGAAATCAAATAAACTGGAAAGACAACAAAATAGTTAAGGAAGTCGATGCAATATCAATTATTAGCATGCTACTTTAATAATTACAGGAAAAATATATACACAATTAGAAGATAGTGACATATAGCAATCATAAATTCAAATTTCTCAGTTATTTATGTTCATTTTTTACATGGGCACAAATCACATGTTTGTGATTGTCATTCGTGTCGGTATTGCTGAGCTGCCTATTTTTTGAGATACGAAGGTACTTGACAAGCTGCACAAAGTCGTTGTCGATCATCTACATAAGCTTTCAAAACCAATTATTGTCTAAATAAAATCTCAAGTTACCCCAACAAAACAAACTATGTAGATATCGAAATAGCAATTTTACAAGTTACACAAAATCAACCAAATTGAACTACAAATCATTTCCATATCGAAATAGAAATTTTACACATAGACCAGCATAAGTGTACAAAACGAAGTAGGAATTTTTGTGAATTGCATCAAATTTAACCAAATTGAACTATGTTTATAATCAGAACAAAAATTAGTACACTTTATATAATATAAAATGCACGCGTGGAAGTAAGTACAAGTGTACGACCAGAATAGGGAGAGGGCGTACTAATCAGAAGCGCTGACAAAAGAATCAGATATCGATCCCGCCGTCGTTTGTCACCATGATCGCCGCCGGCGACGTCGGTATTTACCATTTCGCGGAAAATGTAGGATGCAGAAGTCTTGTACAAGTGCTGTATAGACCGAAAGACTTGTGGGGGATCTAATGGGCCAAATAAAAATTGGACCGGGCCAAGAAAATCGAACTTTTAGGCTCACCTGTTTTAGTTTTGTAAATAAATCCCAAATTTTAAGGGTACTACTTTAGTTTTGCTGATGTCTAAAAATTTGCACACACGTTATAACTACTTCAAGGATATTAATTTTGTGCAATTTGCAAAATTTGGAATCTCAACCCGAAGAGAGTTGTAATTACTTTATTAAAATAAAGACATTTGACAATGATTTCGTAAAGAAGTTAGTGAGACGATGAATACATTCTCGATTTGGGACAAGGTGTATCACAGTAAATCTCTATGTATTTATGGTTGATTTTTCATGAATAAAAAATCAAAATTTTGAATAATAAACAAGAATAATATTGAAGTTTAAATTTAAATACTTGAGTAGTCGCCCATACCCAACATAGACCGTTTTTTAGAAGCATTTTTTTATTTTATTATCTTTTTTCTCAATTTTATAATATTAGATAAACAATATATTTTTTATTTAAACTAGTTAAATATTTATATTGTAATTATTTTATATTAATAAAAAATTAGACAGTAAATCTTATTCTATTTATATATATATATCTCACATTTATATGTAATAATTATAATATAATATAAGATTTATATAATATAATACAAATTACAATGGTATATATATTAATACAAATTACAATGGTATATATATTAATATCTTATACTAATGTATTAATTAATTACCATAATGAATGGTAAAAATATGTTATTTAAAAATATATTTTATATAAAAATAAATAAATTATTAATTTTATATTGAATTAATATATAATATATTAATATTAATATTAATTATATATATATATATATATATATATATATTGATATATAGTATATATTGATATATAGTATAGTAGAATTATAAAATAGTACAAAATAAGATAAAGTAATATTATAATATTGATGAATGTGAATAGTGATACTATAGATTTAAAAATTCACAAACATCAAACTAACTTTAAAATAGAGATGTTAATGCAACTCAATTTTTTTTTCACTTTTCATCAAAATTTTCTAAAATAAGGAATATGATTAAATTTAGAGAAACTACTGCAAGTGTTCTAACAATACTATTCAATCGGTCAATAATTAATTATTTAAATAAATGTGAGAGGATTATACAGTATATTCTCTGTTTTCTGGTTACGGAGTAATCTATTAATGAATTATATTTTGATTTTTCATTGAAAATGCAGATAATGTATGGTAATTCTTTGTGTCCCGTCTTTAATATTTTTTTCTTTTTTATAAAAATTTTAGGTTGAACGGAGTCTGATTTACAAAATCATAACGTATCATCGTTCTCAAATTACATTAATATTTACAAATTACTCCAAAACAAATAACTAACAAAATTTAAACACTCGATCTGGTTGAAGCAAGTGGATTTTATTATTAAATTAACGTTCGATAAGATGTTTCTTAAGAAAAATACATTCGTATTCGTAGCTATTGTTAGCTCAACTATCATGTCGTTATTTTAGGACTTTTGGTGGATAGCATGGCATGGCATGCCAGCATAGAGCATGCCATAATCTTTTATAATCAATTTTAAAAGGTACTCCGTATAAAGTAAGAGATACAATGCCAAATGGACCAATCCACCTAAATTTAAGTTTAACTATATCAATTTTATTTTAATTGAGTCGAAAAAAGATAATATCTTTGTTCTGTAAACCAGAAATTATATTCAGTAACTATTTGTGGAGTAGTGCTCCTATATAAGCATTTTATATGTACACATTATAAATGCACATTGTATTATATATATATATATATATATATATATATATATATATATATATATATATTTGTCAAATTTAAATGTATAGATGGAATTTACTTTGAAAAATAGGGAAACATCTAATTTTTTTTATATCATTAAGTGATGTGTAACACAATTTTATAATCATGAAAATTGCATGGTTTCTTATTTTTCGTTGTAGATTTTATCTATACAGTTGAATTTGATTAAAAATATATGAAAATTGGCGAAATAAAGTGTGTGTGAATATAAGGGATGTGGAAGAAAAAAAATTGCTTAACAATTTGTTAGATATTTGATTCAAATTGTGTTTGGAACAAAATAAAATAAACTAATCAAAATTATTTGAGTTTTTGTATTCAAATGGAGTAGATTAAATATAAATAAGAAAAAAGAAAATCATATCCATAATTAGCTTGTCTATATAAATTAACTAAATAAAATAAATTTAAATATATGGAGTCAAACAAACAAACAACACAATCTGTTCAAGGCTTTAAAGTTCAGATAATTATTACTAGTCAAATAATTCTAATGAAAATAATACTACTTATTAGACAAATATATAACTAATTTTAAGATATAGTTTAGTTTTCCCAGGCACGTATTTCAACGATTCTCCATTCCATTTTGGAGTCCTTAGAAAATAATTTGGCCGTTTGTTTAGTATTAAAATGTTGACTTCTGTCGGGAACCAAGTTCACCATTGACTGAAATACATTATTTAAAAGGTAAACAAGAATCAAGCCATGACAAAAAAGAAATTGCAAATTATGTATTATTTCATCTTTTGAATTTTTTCACATGCAGACCATTGGTACTTTCTTGAGTGCCCAGATCTGTAGTTTATCTATATTTTAAAATTAAATATTGAAGAAGTATTGTGAATTGAATCCATATTTAGGTGAAAATAGAGTAATTACATATAATCAATTACTCAGTAACTAATACTAACATAATTAAGCAATTACAATTTAAATTATTATAATCAAATCCTATCTTGATTGAGATATTTTAATTAAAGTAACGATCACGAATTTATCTGTACTAGTCATGAGTTTTGATTGCTAGTATATAATAACCACACAAGTCACAATTTTTTATATATCTGCTAAATGAGTTATTCAATAAATAATTTTTGAATAAAAATTTTACATATTAAATAATTATTCATTATTTACTTGGTTGTTCCTTTGTCATATCTATTTTATTATACACTAGCATAAAAACAAAATTAGGAAGAATTTAATTTTCTAAATAAATGAAAATAAAACAACGTACAAAGAATATATAAAAGAGGAAAATGAAGTCTAACATGCATGTAAAGTTGTAAATGTTGAATTAATTAAATATCTAAAGGAGAAAATGAAGACATACTAACATAGAAATCCGGGCACAACACAAGTTTTTTATTATTACTATTTTAAATATTTTGATTTTTTTATAATGTTTTAATATAATTTTTTTTATTTTTAACATTTCATGTTTTACATATTATTTTTATGTATTATTATTTTATTTTTTTCCAATTAAAATGTAATAATGGTATAAATTGGTGTAATATTTTACTCAAATATATATTTCTCAATTAACTAAAATAAATATTTTATGTTTTCTTTATTTTATTATTATCATTTTTCTAAGTAATATCAAAAAAGAATTAAAAAATAATTACTAAAAAAAATTATCTAACGTTATATCTTACATGTACAGCTTGTGTTTCACATATTTATATTCTATATTATTGTATAGGAGAAAATAAAATAAATTTTATCACTTGATTCGTATTTTATGCATGATTTAATTGCCTTAATTTGTACAGTGCATTATATATAATTATGTTAGCCATGTTTTGTTTTATTATTAATTTGGTTATAATTATTTTATTAAATATGTTTAATTAATGATTAATATTATAATTAATTTAATTGTAATTATTTCATTATAGATTACTTCTGTTTGGTTGCATGATTCTTCTTTTTTTAAAATTGATTAGATGATTATTATTATTTATTTTACAAATTTTGGAAATAGTATTTGGTTATTATTTATGCAAATAATTATTTTAATGTAATTAAGAATATTTAGACATAATGGATGTAGTTTTTATTGTAATTGGGGTTAAAAAAGTAACTCCAAAGATTGAGAGATAAATATTAAACAGTTCTTTTGAATATCTTATTTTCTTCTTAATTAATATATAATAATAGGTAGATAAGATAATGGATAACGGGGAAATAATGGAGATGAAGGATTCTGTTTATATAAGATTTTCGTATTTACTTTAAAAACTTAAACTATTGATATCAGTTCCCTATTTTAAATAATTTTAGAACTTTATACTTACTTACAAAGTTCATCATATCTTTAAATATTTTTTTCTCTTTCTGTGTGTGTGTATATATATATATATATATGTATGTCTCTGTTCTGTTGAAACACGGATTAGTTTCAAAAACTAGGGAAAATGAAATTTGAAAAGAGTCGAATCCCGTAGGAGAACCGACGTATATCAAATGTTGGAAGTTCGAATTTTGGCTTTCGAACTATTTCAAGGATATATAAAACTGGAATGATATGATTTTAAAAAACAGATGGACAGATATGTAACACTAGATTTATTTACATATAGAACATATATTTCGTGACAAGGAAGCTGAATGAAAATTTATATTAACTCAAGTAACTCATATAAGTAAAGTTAAGTATATCTGTTAAACCAAAAAAAAAAAAAATGTTAAGCATATTTGTTGACTAGTAATTATGAGATAAACTGATAAAGTTGACTTTAAAGTGAATTATGCTGAATCGTTTCAAGATATTTGAGTTCATACCACTTTTTATAAAAATTTTGAAAATAATTTTCAAAAAAGCAATGACTTTCAAAAGTTTTTAGAATTTGATGATTATGATACGATTAGTATAGTTTGAATAATTAAAATTTATTGAAATTTAAAATTTTATTTAACACAGAGAATGTTATTATTTTTTTTAGTTTATTTATGATTCATTACATGATAAAGAAATAATTAAATTATAAATATACACTAAAATAAAATCAATGTTTCACTTTTTTTGTTTTGATGTTAAATTTTCTATGCAATAGAAATATATTTGGTTAAAAAAAAATCATTAATACAATTGGTTTTAAAAGTTGATTTAAAACATTGTAATATAAAATTACAATTTTATTAATAATAGTTCTTTTCGAAATCAACTTTGGTATAAAACGTAAAATATTCTATTTCTTAAAACAACTTAACAATGTTTATAATTGAAAATCTACTTTTAATTTGGATTTATGAGCTAGTGAATTAACTCAGCAATTGACTTATTGAGTCATTTTCGTATTTTTTAAAATTATCTCAAATTCTTTAATAATATATAAAAAGTAAATAAATAGATTTAGAAAAAGACAATAATTTACAATCAGGATAAACGACTTTAACAAATAACAATTACTCCATATTGAAGTCCTCTACGGTGCTTGAATTTATTTATTTGTACTAATTTACTAATTCACAAAAAGAAAACACGTTATATATATATATGATTCTTTAATTTTATTTTTTAATATTAATCAATTTACTTATACGAATTAGGCCTATTATTTCTATAACAATCTAGTTATTTATTTGTTTTATTACGAATTAGATTGAGTAAGAGTAGGTCCATTTACGTATTATTTATATTTATTCATCTATCAATCAATCTATTTATATTAATTTATATTAACGATAATATTTTACAAATTATATTGGTTTAAGTGATCTTTTTATAGACTAAATTATAATCAAATTAATAAAACTAATTATTAATCTAATTTATATGATTATAATCAAATTGATATTTACAAATAATAATATTATTTATCATAATTAATCAATGCTAACTAAGTCACTTATAATATGAATTATTAATTAAATTAATTTATTCAAATAAAATAATTATAATTAAATTAATAATAATAAATTATCCTTGAACACGAGATTTCAAACTAGCAGTAAGTAATTGAAATACTCCGTACATTTTATAACGTGCTTGTAAAAGGACTTATTAGTAGTACGGACTACGGAGATCTACTATACGGATGAGTAGCTGACTTGTAAAGATTTACGTACCGTATTAAAGATTTTATTTCACTTTTTTTTATATTAAAAATTGATATCTAACTTCTTACTGAAATAGAAAAGAAATTATATCTCAAAAATTTGACCGGTGGAATCTTGGAGAGAACTAGTATTTTAGTTTACTTAACATATACTCTATATGTTTTAACAAAAGAGTATTATTTAAATTTTGATAATAATATATTTAATTAATAATTTATTATAAATATTTAGCTAATAATAAAATAAAAAATTTAAATATATATACCATCGTAATTAATTTTTTTTTACAAGTATCATTATTTATAACATTTTATTTTTGAATGTTACTGGTTTTTTAAAACAGATATAGTACTGAATATCCTGGACATGGGCATGTGACGATGTGCGTCCCTATCTTTTTGTCCCGAGGTGAGTAGAGGAGAGAGACAGGCACATGCTTTAAACTATCAATTGGCCAATTATTATTGTAACCATTCGTCCTGAATATAATATTAGCTCATGTGCTAAAACTCATCATTCTCTCTTATTACAATAGATAATAGAATTTTTTAATATCATCAAAAAAAAATCGTCTTGAAAAGGCCTATATTTTAGTCAGATAATAAAAATGAAACACAAGTTTGTGTGTTATCAATTAAAACATTAATGAAACGATCTGATTTTATTTCTAAGATTAAATTTGGAGTTTAGAAAAAATAGTAACCAGAGTTATGTTTAGGAAAAACAAATTCTTAACAATATATTTTTATTTTTTTAATAAAAATATTATCCTCATCATTGTTAAATTGTAAAAAGAAATACTAAATCAAAATATACAAAATAATGTATTGTCAATATTATGATGCAATTCCTATCACATTAGCTAATTTTGTATTTTTAAGTTTCAAATTTTGTATACTTGCTTATTTTTACAACACCGCGTGAGAGTAGGCAGTAAAAATAGAGGGAGAAAATTATATATGGAGAACCGTAATTTAGAAGTAATTATAGGTGTTAATTAAAATTTTGATGGACCATGATACCCAAATTATCATCTCGTTCTGCCCCTTGTCAATGATCAAAATATATTATATATAGAACGCCGTGACACAATTTATTTTATTATAAAACTAATAATTTAAAACATGTCATCATTAAAATGATTTTACATAAATTAGTATTAATATATATTAATTCACAAAAAAAAAAGCACATTAAATAGGAGTCTTTAATATTTTTTTTCTTAATTGAATTCTTTAATGTTTCTTTTCTAACCCTAATTACACATTCAATTGAAGTCTTTTAACACGTTTTTTAATTGGATTCTTTAATGTTAACCTATATAATAGAGCAGTTAAAGAACTGTATAGTATAGAAGGGCATCGATCCATGGTTAGGGTTGAAAAAATATACTATTTTTTTTTCAATCTAATCTCTAACGTTCAAGTACAAAATAAATGGCAACTTGAGAAGAAAGAGTATTCCACGTTCGCTACAATTTGTGACGGATAGTGTCACAAATGAACATGAAAAACATATAAAATAACGTTATTACCCCTTGTCCAAATTTTATATATAAAATAGTCATAATTTGTAGTGGACAAAAAAAACATTAAAAGTCTCGTTTGCTTCATATTGTGGAGGGGGAATTTTTAAAATTTTACTTGTCCACAACAAATTGTGGCAAATGAGCGATTCTATATATAAACCTTGGGTAAGGGATAACAATGTGATTTTATGTCATTTTCACATTCGTCACAAAATTGTAGCTCCATCCTCCACAAATTCTAGTGGACATGGAGGCCCCCCAAACTAATCTATGGGTTGATTGATGCTTGGACTATTAAGATCGGACCGAATAAAATAATACTTTTATCTAATCCTCTTAATAGATCATATCATTAATATATACGGTTGTAATATATATAAATGACGAAATGAGAATAAAGAGTATTTTATGTCCACTAAGATTTGTGGCGGACAGTGTCACAATTTGTGACGGACGTGAAAAATATGTAAAATAACATTGTTGTCCTTGCCTAATTTTTATATATAAAACCTCTCGTCTGCCACAATTTATAATAGATGAAAAAAAATTTAAAAGTCTCGTCCACTACAAATATTACATAATTTTTATAATAATGTAAAATTAATACATTTTTAAGGGCAAACATATATTACTTTTTAAATGATTATTTTTACATGCTTTTTCGATATGTACATTTAAATTTTTTAAAAATTTAGCCATGATCTCCTATATATATATATATATATATATAATTATAGGGATGTGAGAAATTTTAAACATACAAAATCTCTAAATTATTTTGAAATAAAGGGATTAATCAAGTAATTTGATATTTTTGTAGTTTACATATGAAGACTTCATACATAAATATATATATATATATATATATATATATATATATATATATAAAATATCAGCGCGGGAGCGCGCGAGCATCTTACATATCCTTAATCCACGTGCCGGTTAGGCGTTGATCTGTATTTTCCATGAAAAATCAAATGAGCAATTGCAGTTGGTGGGGTTCTAGTTATAATTGAAGTTATAATTTAAAATTATATTTCTCCCATTTGACAAAAAGATTTTGTCTTGTTGACGAGGCCTGGTAAAACCGTCCACACACTGATGGGACTTGTACGTTTAAATTTGATTTAATAATGGAGTATCAACATTTCATAAGCTTGTGCATGTATATACATCCTTATATATATACTCCTCTATATGACTATATGCATGTACTCCCTTTGATAATTAAAAAAAATATATATTTGATATTTTTATGAATGTTAATGTTATTTGTTCGTCAAATGATAAGTTGTTTTTTATATAAAAGTTATTATACATATTTAATCAATGGTAAAATAAGAAAATTGTAATAATAAATTTTTTTAAAAATATAATATCATAATAAAAAAAATTATGCAAATATAATTTTTTTATTGAACAATTCTTATTTCCTAATACTCCATCTCTTTGTTTCAAAAAAAATTACACTCGGACATTTGACATATATTAATATTGCACGTTTTATTCACAATTATATGTTCAGATAATAAGTTTTTATCATAAAATTTGTTATAAGTATTCAATTAATGATAAAATCTTAAAAGTGTAGTGACAAAATTTTTTAAAATATAATATTTCTTTCGTTTCACAAAAAGACTAACATTTCATTTTGTTCCTACTACCTTGTAAAATTCTAAAATTTAAATCATGGTGAGAGTTAACAAAGTTTTATATAATAAATAGTTTACTTTGTATATAATAATATTCACATCATTTTTTTTTTGGAGATTCAAACTCATTTAATTCATCAAAGTCAAATTACTAGAAAAGAAGAAAGATAAATTATCCTAAAGCACATAAAAGTTATATTGCACTCATAAAAAATAAGAACTAAAAAATTAAGAACATGACATAAAATCTCACACACAAACTCGTGAAAGATGTGTTCAAATCTATATAACCATAATTAGAAAAGATATGATTTGGTTCACTGCCAATGACAATCAGCTGAATTGAAAGAAATATATATTTGCTTTGTAGAAATCTATAACGTCCTTAAATGAAATTAAGCTCTTAACTTCAAGTTTTCAGCAGAAAAAATTTCTCAACGTTAAAAATTTACAGTTGGAGAAGGAGATCTTCAAAAAATTAGAGAAATGGATCTTGCAAATAAAAATAATGAATTATTCAAATTTAGAGAAATTATCTAAAAATGAGAAAAGACTTTATAGTGAAAAAGGAAAAAAGATCTTAAAGCAAGGATTTCTTTAGTGCACAAGATATAAAAAAAAAAGAAGAGAAAAAGAGCACTCAATATATGCCTATAGTCATGGATTATTATGAGATACATAAAAATATTTTTAAATATAAATTTTTATGTCTTAAATAAATTTATAAGATTTATAAATAATATTATATTAAAAAAATATATTTTCATAATTTTGAATCGGAACGAATATTATTTAATGTTCACAATCGTATGATAAGACTGATTTTATGAACAATGTCCACAATCATATAATGCAATGAAAAGAATATGGTCCCAGGGAACATTTTCAAACTCGTCCTGTCAAGAATGTGCCACTCTTTGATCTCATCTTAAGTTGACTATGTTTACATCTGACTTCATCCCGACACAAATATCAATACTAGAATTAAAAATATTTTTTAGAGTATATATTTGAGATGTTTGTAATTAGTTATCATTACGATAGGATTATCATAATAAATTAAAAAATTTCTTTCGATTCTAAAATTAAATATATATTTTAATTCAATTTTAAAATGAATTTTTTAAATTTTAATAAATTTAATATAAAATATCATAAAGAGTTAATAACACAAAAAATCTATTAAATTTTGTGCAGCGAAGAAAGGTATTTTAACAACCTTGTGCGCTAAAGAAAGGTATTCAATCTTGTGCACTATAACCCCATAACAAATATTTTAATAATTAAAATTTTAAACTAGTAAAATATGTATAGAAATTATCCAAATCTAGTGCAAGTTAAAATTCTAATTAGTTAAAATATGACATAACATTTTATTTGATAATTATTACATCACTAAAAATAATAAATAAAAATAAAATAATTATCAAATATGACATCATATCAAATTTTAACTAACTAAGTTGAGTTTCAGATTAAATTTAGATCATTCTTATATAAATAAAAATAAAATAATTACCAAACATTTTGTTACGTCAGATTTTAACTAACTAAAATTGAGTATGTGGTTTTTGATCATTCATATACATTTTTAACGGGTTTAAGGATTTAATTGGTAAAATATAATTATAGGGTTAAAGTGTTAAAATCTATAAAAGTATATAGATTTTTTATGTCATTAACTTTATCATAAAATATATAAATAATACTCTTAAATATAAATTTTTACACTTTGATATATTTACAAATCGATATTACAAATAGAACTATAACGTTCACAACATTTACATCCATTTACATCTTGCAACATACCCTTTATAAAAAAATTGGCCATCTAATTTATTCAATTTATCTTTTTAACATTCACTTTATGTTACGCTATTTTATTTTCAATTCTTTTACTTTTAAATTAATACTAAGTTATTTCATTATTTATTACTCTTTATAGATAAATAATAGATGCTACATATTATCATCACTCTATTTTTTTCTTAAAAATTTATAAAGTCAAAGATCGTAAATGTTTGGGAAGAAAGTAGTAATAAACAACTATAAATCTAAAAAAAAATTCGTCGACGAGATTGATAAGAAAAAAATTATAAGAAACGGACGAAAACAAAAACAGAGGT
The DNA here is from genome assembly GCA_014636745.2 of Centella asiatica. NCBI lineage: Eukaryota > Viridiplantae > Streptophyta > Magnoliopsida > Apiales > Apiaceae > Centella > Centella asiatica. The sequence continues at coordinate 27,839,936 of CM025780.1, read as the reverse complement.
GCATGATATGTTTGTGGGTCAGAGAAGTACATAGCCAACAGAAAATCTTGCCCTCGTTGTCTATGAGTTGTGTAAACGTTGTCCTTTGGATGGTCTCATCGAAAACTCTTCTTGTACATACTCCTCTCTCTCTCTCTCTCTCTCTCTCTCTCTCTCTCTCTCTCTCTATATATATATATATATATATATGTCTTTTTTCTTAATCAGCGACTTCTTGTAAATAATTTTAAAAATTTGTAAATACTTAGAATATTGACCAATATGGGTGTGCCATGTGCAGAATAAGAAAGTCGTCTTTTTTGTTTTTCTTCTGTCTGTTCTTCTAATGTTTTACTTTGTCCTCAAAAATTTCAGTAGTATGAATATAGAGATTTATCATAAATAATGGAACAAATGAGTTTTGTAAATATTTATGACATTTAGTCTTGTTTTCATAATTATGTTAAAAAATTAATATTTCATACATATTTAATATTATTGAAAGTCTACTTTGTATACTTAGAATAATAATATTAATAATAAAAATTCAAGTGAAGTGGTGGCTGTTGTCCGGAGTGACAAAATTTATTAAAGATTAAAATATTTACAAACAATTTTTAGTTTGAGTGAAAGAAGCCAAGTGTTGTTTAAGTAAAGTTTAGAGTTCAAACATTATGAATAGAGTAGATAGTGCTACATAGAACTCCGTTTTATGAATTCAATCAATTCGAATTAATCGAAGTTTCATTAATTACCAAATTTCTAGAACTAAAAAAAATGAAAAAAAATTATCCCCTCACTTCTCATTTTTATGATCATCATATAAACGGGTTATTATATTTGTACCATATGATAGAGAGGCGCATCCATCCAATTTTAATCCTTTTCATCAACGCAAAATAGAATAGTTTAGTAACATTTATCTATCTATATAGTATTTTAATGAGTCTATTTTATTTTTAAAAATAATTTTATTTTTTAAATTTTCTTCCATCTTTAATTATCAAAGTTAAAGAAATCATATCACACATTTGAGTATTATAATGAGAAGTCTATATAAAAAATTAAAAAAAATCACATATATCTCTCAAAACTAAAGTATCATAACAAAAAAGAATAAAAAAAATAAAAACCTAACAAGATAATTAACAACTAAAAAATAAATTAAATTAAAATCTACAACAACTTATATGACAAAAAATAGAGCACCATGATAAAATTACTAAATAAGAATTTAAAAAATTATCAAATATAAATTTAGTATTATGCCATGTAAGATATTTTAGATAATTATAATAATATAAAAACTTGAAAATATAAAAATATAAAAAGAACTTAGAAAACATAATCAAATGAAATAATAACTTATTAAATGACTTATATCTAAAAAAATAAAATATAACCATCAATTTTTAAATTTATAAATATAAAACTAATAATATTATACGCAACAATATAAAATAATGATATCATATTTAATATAATAAAAATTATAAACTAATACGTATTATAGACTCAATAATTTAAATCAATTAAAAAAAGGGAAAAAAAATCGTGATGTGCACCGGTCGACAAAGTGGTACCTTCTTAATATAAGACATCATTTTTATATAAATAGTTTCTCTCTTTTAAAATTAGTGATACATTTTGATTTTTTTTTTCTAAAATTTATACAATTTATGAAAGTTTGGGACGCAAATGACATTGTAACAAATTTTTTTGTTACAATTATAAAATAATAATAATAATTGCATCAACCAAAATTAATTAACATTAACATTAATTTTTAAGTTAAATATGTCATTATTTGTTTTAAATAGTCAAAACGTATACCTTAATTTTAACATAATGGATAATATTATTTTTCATAAATTTGTAGAAAAGAGAAAAAGCGAGAGCATGCGGAAAAAAGAAAACACACGTGTGCGCTCATTTTCAACCCACATAGAATACTTCTTTTGTCCCAATTTAATTGTGCTAAATTGATTAATTTCAAACTCATAATTTAAAAAATATATTATACAAATTATTAATGTCAACGTTCAATGGCATAAAAAGATATTTTATTTTAAAACTATGACTAATTTTATCTCAAAATTCAAATCAGCACTAACAAAAACAGGCGGAGGAAGTATATTACCATATTCTCTAAATCTACATTCTTTTCACTAACTTTGGTTTCTATGCCGACGGTAGTAATTATAATTTCGCATATAAAACCAATAATTGCTCTCCAATAGAAAAAGAGAAACATATATAATCAATTCAAGTGGGATTAATATAAGGCAAGAATTAGTTTATTTTTAGCAAAAAAAATACATACAAGGTATGAATGGTCCAACTGCTGCTCTTGAACCAGATGATTCAGAGTATGTTGAAGTTGATCCTACTGGAAGATATGGAAGGGTATGTCTTATTCTCTTTTTTTTCACTACAATTTATATCTACTTACTTATCTTAGTTCATCTGCTCAAATTTGGGGTTTTCTGCAGTATAATGAAGTTCTTGGGAAAGGAGCATCTAAGACTGTGTATGAATATCCATCTTTTCTTTGTATTTTTCTGCAAAATCTCTTCAATTGTATGAAAGTTTACAACTTTTTGCATTATAAGATCATTATTCTTAATGGGTATGCCATTTTTTGCAATACCAAGGAGTTTTGGTTGCCCTCTTGTAATTTTGTTTCTCACCCCACCAACCCCTTTTTCTTGTTTCCTAAATTTGTGTTTTTTGGTTTTTCAGTTATAGAGGTTTTGATGAGTATGAAGGGATTGAAGTGGCCTGGAATCAGGTAAAGCTGTATGATTTTCTACAGAGTCCTGAAGATCTTGAGAGGTTGTATTGTGAGATTCATCTTCTCAAGACTTTGAAACACAGCAACATCATGAAGTTCTATACTTCTTGGGTTGATACTGCAAATAGGAACATTAACTTTGTGACAGAGATGTTCACTTCTGGTACTCTCAGACAGTAAGTACAATTAAGGGTCTGTTTATTTCTAATTTTTAGGATGCACACAACTATTTATTGTTCTTTTCATAATGATTATTTATGTCATTTTAAAATTTAAATCATTTGGGTAGGTATAGGCAAAAACACAAGAGAGTTAACATTAGAGCAGTGAAACATTGGTGTAGGCAGATTTTGAAAGGCCTCCTTTACCTCCATAGCCATGACCCTCCTGTTATCCACAGAGATCTTAAGTGTGATAACATTTTTGTTAATGGTAATCAAGGGGAAGTCAAGATTGGTGATCTTGGCCTTGCTGCAATACTCCGTAAATCACACGCTGCTCGCTGCGTTGGTAAGCTAGCTCAAATTTTTTCAATTTTTGAAGGCCCCTTTACTTGAACTCATACAATCATTTTCAGATCACATGTGCTAGTGATGAACTAAATAAAATGAAAATATATTTTGGTTTTTTCGATGACCTTCAGGAACACCGGAGTTCATGGCTCCAGAGGTCTATGCAGAGGAATACAATGAATTAGTAGACATTTATGCATTTGGAATGTGCATTTTGGAAATGGTCACTTTTGAGTATCCATATAGTGAATGCTTTCACCCTGCTCAGATTTACAAGAAAGTTGTATCTGTATGCAATTGCATTACCCTATTTCTTTAAAAAATTTAAATCATTAGAGTCCAATTTTGCAATTCTTCAATAACATTTCTTCTCTACACTTCATGTAGGGTAAAAAACCAGATGCTCTATACAAAGTTAATGATCCGGAAATACGACAATTTATTGAGAAGTGTTTAGCCACAGTATCGTGTAGGCTCCCTGCTAAGGAGCTTCTAAAGGACCCTTTTCTTCAACTAGATGATTATGGGTCTGGTTCGTTACCACTGGAGTACTACAAAGATTTTGATGGTATAGACCCCATGTTACGACAACCACTTTTAAGAGTTCATAGTGATAATAACTATTCAATTGATGATAATTACTTGAATTATTATGGTTATGAACAAGGGATTGACTTGGATTACAATCCACCTGATTGTACATCGAATGAAATCCATTTGTTGTCAAGTTCCCGAGAGAATGAGCATTTTGAAAATGTTGATATCAGTATAAAGGGGAGAAGAGGAGAAGATGATGGTATCTTTTTAAGGCTCAGAATGGCTGATAAAGAAGGTTAATTTTTTTATTTACTTATTTTGGATTCGAGTTTTATATGTTTTCCAAGATTTTTAGTAAATTTTTTTTGAACGAGCTGAATAAAAATTTCTCTTTTGCAGGTCGCATCCGAAACATACACTTCCCTTTTGACATAGAATCAGACACAGCTATGGATGTTGCTGCTGAAATGGTTGAAGAACTGGATATTACTGATCAAGAAGTTACTAAGATAGCCGATATGATCAATGGCGAAATCATTTCTTTGGTACCCGAATGGAAGAAAGGCCTAGGCCTAGAAGAGGGCCTTGATAATACTAGTTGTGGTCACTGCCAAAAATGTGCTTCAAGTGGTCCTTATAGGAACTGTCTTTCCCCAAGTGATGACAGGAACCTTCCAGTTCGTCACTGTTCAAGACATGGGTGTGCTTCAATTCATGGCCGGTTTGAAGAAATCATGTACCATTTTGAGGAATCTGAGCAATATGTTACTGAAGGTGCACCAGTAGTATCCAGCCAATCTGATGGCTTGCATTATTCTGGTATTTGGTCGCAAAATTGTAGGCCTCAACTAAGCCCTCGAGGATTGGGTGATGAACATGAACAACTAGGTGAATCGCGTTTAGTGGAGGAAAAAGTCATAGAAATGGACAATGAGAGTAATGCTGTTGTGGGAGAATCTTTATCCAAGGATTCTTCACTGGCTCACGATTTGACAGACGATTATGAGAATGAGATAAGGCAAGAACTGAGGTGGCTCAAGGCCAAGTATCAAATGCAGTTGTGGGAGCTTAGAGATCAACAAAGAGGAGGCATTTCAAGAAACAAAAGTTTTTCTAAGATTGTTGATGACAAAAAAGCACAGAGAGAAGATAATTTATCATCAATCTTCCCATCACACGAAGAAAAGAATGATCAGTTTCTACTAAAATCTTTGAGTTTTTCTAATGATGATCAGAGGAATTGTGCAAAACAAAAGATTCAAAAGTCTGCGGCAGCTTATGGGACTCATAGTGGTCCAGAACATATGGTCACAGGCAAGAGTATACATTCAGAAGTTTTGCTTCCACAATCCCTGCACAGAGCTACTTCTCTTCCGGTTGATGCAGTAGACCTCAAAGTTTTGTAAAAGAGTTCATTACCCCTCAAATTTGAGAGGGAGAAAGAAAATGGTAATTTCTTGTACATTTTTACTCTTGTCACCCCCTCTTCATGTACATATCAAGCAATACATGGAAATCCCACATTCACTAAATCTTTGCTACCAGGCAACAAGAAGAATCTTTTTTCAGCTTTCTCCATTAAATAATTTTCAGTTTTTAGAAAAAAGATTGAAAAACAATCCAGGAATTGAACTTTTTCTGTTTTAAATAGCAGTTTTTTTTATGACCAAACAAGATCATTTATGAATTATAGCCGGTGGAATTTGACATGGTTACTGGATTATTCCATATCCTCCACAAAGTCTAAAGCTACATACCAACCTATTCCATTCCATTGTTGCTGTATATAATTCACAAAAACATAACGCGTTTAGTATCTCGATTGGACTCTTTAGTCTTCTTTTTCTAATCTTAATTACAACTTCATCCCTTGTACATAAGTGTCTTAATTACATTAAAAATAACTATTCTCATAAATAATAACTAAAGACCACTTTCAAATATTACAAAATAAATATTATAAATAATAACTATAATAATACTAGCATTTATAGGCGTTATTGGTTCGTAAAAATAAAAGGTTATGTTATAACATTATTGTTATGTTATTCACAGAAATAAAAATTGTCTAATTATAATTGGATGTGTAATTATATTTTGTATGTTCTAATTGTAAAACAATAAGATAATAATACATAAAAAATAATTTGTAAAACATGAAAATATTATAAATAAAAGAAAATTTATATTAAAAAATTTAAAATAAAAAACTATCAAAATATTATATTAAAACAATAAAAATAAAAAATTATCAAAATATCGAAAAAGTAATGACAAAAAAATCTGTCTTGTCCACGAATTTTTATGGCAGTAGGTATTAATATACCATAAGCAAAGGTAGAATGGTCCAAAAACCACTGGTTACACATGGTCCTAGTGTCCCAAAGCTAGCTTGATAGATCAAGGACCTAATTTATATTCTTGATGACAACTTTCAGTTAAGATTTGGTTTATGAGACTGGTGCTAAAATTTCAGCTAAGTAGCTATAAATCTTAAAGCAATCAGTGTTAAAATAATCATCGTGCTCCGCTCATACTCAATTCCAAAACTAAAAATAAGTTTTGACTCTTTAAAATTAAATATCGACATACTAAATTTCAAAAAATTAATGTAATATATGAAAGTTCTAAATGCAAATTATATTTTAATCAAAGATTTTTGTCATAAATTATAAGATTATAATAATTATATTAACTAAAATCAATTATACTGACATTAATTTAAAGTTTCATATACTGTCATTTGATTTTAAAAAATTATAATGTATCTCTAATTTTGAAATTGAACATAGTAATAGACAAATGAACAAATTATAATGTTGTACAGTATAGTAATATATTGAGTAATTAACTTTAATTTAGGTGTCAAATTCTTGAACATTATAGCGATATTCTTAAGATTGACGTGTACCGATTGCGATTGTATCTCTCCAAGGGACAAATATAGTTTGATGCATATTTATGTACAAAATATCACTTTAGATTAACAATTTTTTTAGATATCAGTTTAGTATTATTGATCTACATGTTGCCCCAACAAGGCAACGAAATCGACTTAATCTATATAACTTGACTAAAGTGAAAAATAAAAAAATTTACTCCACCAGAATAGAATTTTTTATTTCAAAAAATAATAAAGTATCATTAATCCCTAATAATATTGAGAAATACGAACATTATGTGGCATCTACATAATGTACAATTTAAATTCCGAGTATCAATTCATATATGTATTTTTTATGTTGTTTTAACACCTGACTTCATTTCTTGATTAAATAAAACTCAAAAATTTTATAACACACCTTGAGAATGAAACAAAACAAATAGGGGGGCTTAGTGTTTTTCAATAATATATCATCTATTTCATAAAAATAATAATATTTATACTTTTGATAATTATTAATATTACACATTTAATTAAAAATAATATATACAAATAATAAAATTTTAAAACAATTTTTTTATAAATAAATTTAGAAGATTTGTAATGATAAAATTTTAAAAATATAATAATATAATGAAAAAAATTATATATATGTAACTCTTTTTTAAATAAATCTCATCTGACTTTTTTAGAGGTAGTAGTAACAATGAAGTTTTAGTACATCAAATAATTGAAGTCACGTGTGAATATGAGCAACTTTTTTTCGGATCCAACCACTTGTCTGATTTTAATAAGAGTTCAATTTGAAATTGATACATTTGTGTAATATTTTTGTTATAAAAATATTATTTTTAAAATTTATTATTATAATATTTTTATTTTATCATTAATTTAATATTATAAATAAATTTTTCTTAAAAAATTAATCTTTTGTAGAATAAATTTTAATAATTTTGAATTGAATATTATGAAATGCATAAAGATTAATGTTATATATAATTTTTTTTTATCTTTAAAGTATAATAGATCTTCTAATTTTAGAATAGTACTATATTTTGGAACGGAAAACATTATAATTTAATAAATTTGAAACCAAAAATTAAAAAATAATAGAATAATATTGTAAATATTTTAAATTCAATAATTTTTTTAATTATAATATATTAACACATTAACAAATTCATTTTTAAATATCCTAAACTAAATTCCTGCGCCCGGCATCCGGCATCGAAAGTGACGTATAATCACACGTAGCCAGATTCTCTTAATTAATCTACTTTTAAAAGGGTCTTTATATACCAAACTTCCCCATGTTCAATGCAAGAAAAAGTTATGAAACAAAAAAGTTATGTAAGCAGCTGTACAAATGGTGCTTAGAACGTTGAATAATTAATTGATTCTTGCCACGTCAAACCCCACATCCACTTGATTTTTTCCCTCACTTTTGAAAAAGAAAACAGGCTGCTTTCTTCTCCCAACAATTTCTTTAAAAAGAATTATATCTTAAAATATATTATTATATTACTCCCTCCCTCCCTTTTTATTTGTAATTTGACTTTTCTACACGTCATTTTAAGTAAATTTTTATATGAGATAAATATTTTATTTAATTTTTAACTTTTATTTAATTTTTAAAGAATTAATAAATGATTTTTTAAAATGAAGATAATTTTAATTTTAATTTTTGACGAGAAATTTTAACTTTATTCGACGAGAAATTTTTGATTATTTTAATTTCTGGCAGATAATATAATTAAAAATGGATTATTTTCATTTTGTAGAAGGAAATTTAATAAAAATGATTCTCATAATTACTGCGAAAGTATATGATGATCTTCTTATATATATAACTTTATAATAATGTTTGGCACTCAATAATATGTTCTATATATTTGCTCCAACTAACATGATAAGATATATATTATCAAGTCATTGTGGTGACTGTTGTTATCACAATTATTATTGATTGACTAGCTTAAATAAGCTATCATTAATTATCTTGCGTTACTTAATTTAATTGTTTAATTTGCAAGTAAGCGCTAAAGACTGTCTATATATAAAGCAAATTTGATGTAACGTTTTGATTTATCCATAAGTTGGATTTTTTTTTTTTGCATGCATGCACATAACTTGTTATTATATTATTATACTCTTCCGTTCCACAATAAGAGTGACATTTCATTTTATTTATATTAGGTAATGAAATTCTAAAATTCAAATTATGACAATAATTTAACAATATTTTATATAACAAAAAGTTTATTTTGTTGGAATCTTAATGTATTATGTAATGATAAATATTTCATAATTAAAATTAATCAAATTTTAATCATAGACTTTCCTCTAAAGAACTAAGTAACTTTTTAAAATATTAATTCATTATGCAACAGAAGGAGTATATAATTCATCTAAGTCAATCTTAATCATTTAACTGTTTGTTTTAGTTTAAAATTATGAAATTATAGATTCTGACAATTTAATTTATACTATCAAAATTTACAATATCATAATTTTAAATTAAAATAAATGAGTCCATATAAAATTATTTGACTTAGCGAGTTACTTTCCCTCTATTTGATATCTATTCTATTGATGCTTTGTTCTGATTTGGCAGTCTCTTCCTAGAATTCTAGGCTGCTTCGTCTTCTCTCTTCAATTTTAAATTGGGCCTTTTAACGATCTTGAGTCCATCAAGGAACTCAAGATTCCGACTTTTGTTGGGTTGAAATTTTTGTGCCTGTGTTTTTTTTATGTGGTTTGATATTAAGAGGGTGTTTGACAAATATTTACAAGTAGGTTAAATTAATTTATAAACCTTACTTATTGTTTTCTTATTTATAAATAGAAATAAAATAAGTAAAGTTGACCAAATGCAATTACATTTTTATCTCTTCTCTTTTAACTTATAAACTATTCTTAGTAAATTTACAATATATTTTAATTTATAAGTCATCATTATCCAAACACCATTCATTTTATTTTAACTTATATTTTTACTTACAAGACAAAATTATTGTCAAATACTTTTACTTATAAATACTTATTTATAATAATTTATTTTAACTTATAATTTTATTTATAAATAAGTAAATATTAAATTGTTCCCAAACACCCTCTAAAGTTCTCGAATTCAATCTTATAAAAGAGGGTTACTTTCATGATCATCTCTCTTATTTTATAATTCGATTCTTCATGCAATAAATTTTCCCAATGTTTGAGGGTACTTCGACGTGTATTCTTTTATGCTAATTGCTAAGTAATAATCTCCTCCGCAGGCTGCCACGCCAATCTCCAAAACATAAAAACAATAATTGTGACAAAAGTGTCAATTGATTTATGTAGGTAGATAAGCTGTTTAAATTTAATACTTGGAAGCTATTTCATAATATTATCATCTTTTCCAAAGTTAAGACATGATTAGAGTTTTTTAGTCGGACGACGGAATATTAAATATTATATTAATATTAATTTTTTTGATTTAATTAAACTATTTATAACAAAAACCTTTGTTATGTTACAATTTATAATAAAAACATTTTATCACAGTATAATTTACATTTCAAATCTTCATAACTAGATTATACTATATTCAATTAATAAAAAAGAGTTACATTTGAGAAATAAGATATATTTATTCCACATAAAGAGTTAAATTTGCATTATGATGTTTTATTTAAAAAAAAATCATTATATTTTTTATCTTATATAATAAATTTCATGAGAAAAACCGATTATTGCTCAATTCTCAGTCACACATGCGATATTAATATTTGTCAAAAACATAAAGGTAACACTTTTTGTGGAACAAATAAAATATTAATTTAATATATCCTTATCTATTATATATTTAAAAGCACAAACATATTTTTTTATATCATGATTCCGCACGTTTTCTTTCCAATATTACCCGCTTGAAAAAAAATTTATTCCATTATTATCCTTTTTTAATCCACTTCTACTTTCATCAAATAATTTCAAACTACTTCTTATTTTTCTCAATTCCTACATCTATTACGAGTAACGAAATCTACAATTAGATAATTTTAAAATAAAATATATGAATGTAATATAATAAATAACTTTATGTGCATGACTAATTGAATTATGAACAAAAAATTAAATGCAACATTTGATAGTTTAATTAACATAATTATCATACCTAATTTAATTTAATTTCATGAAATAAGTATAACAATTCTTAAGTGTATATTAAGTTATTTTGAAAAATACATTATCATAATTAATTATTTTGAAGTATATATAAAAACATATTATAAATTATACAAATAAAGTCAATGTTTGCATTAAAACATTATCATTTGACTCAAAATATTATTTGTTTTATTAATTGAGTTATTTTTGTGTAGTTATTATATTTTTGGTGTTACTAACATTTATCATTATTATTTTATTATAATTATTTTAATTAACATCTTCAATTATAATACATTAAATTGTGATTTTCTTGATTAGGTTTATTCTTTTAATAATTGTTTGGTGAATTCGGTTATATGTATTTATTATATTTTCTTTTAATTAATAATTGTTAAGATGTGCCATATATTTCAATTTTATTTTCTAAGTAGTTTGTAGTTTTAATATGATTTAAAAATATATTCACTAATAATATAAATGTTTCAAATATTTTATATATTTTATTTTTGTATGATCTCTCTAACTTTATATTTGGATGTCTAAAATACGTTTTTAAATTTATAACTAAAATAATATCTATAATATATATGAGTAAGTGTAAGATAATATATTTTAATTAGAGTTTTAATTATAAATTATGTTGACTTCACTTCAAATTAATTAAAAAATTTAACACAACTTAAAGAAATATCAAGGAATAATCAAAATATAGAGTTAGATATTATATTCATTGCAATTCTTAAGTACTATATTTTATTATCTTAAATTCTATTATAAAAATTATAATTATAAATTATTCTTCTATTAATATTATAAGTTCTATGTGATGAAATTATTAATGAATATGATAGCATTATATTGATAATAAAGTATATAAAAATATATATTAAATATGAATAAAAATATATGAGATCAAATTTGAATTTACAAAGTTAATTTGACTTGGTGAAATCATAAAATTAGTAATATTTGATATATATGCTAAAATACTTTTGCATGGTACGATCAAAATTAAGTTAATTCATACAAATTTGATATTAAATAACAATGTAATATATATGTTTTATATTAATTTAAAACATAGGAAGTATTAAATTATAATTATTAATAAAATATTTAAATTAAACGATAAAATAAAAATAACTCGGATCTTGCACAATTTATAAGGTAGTTTAATTCAAAAGATCAAAACATAATTTTAGTTTTGGAATGGAGGCTGACGTCGGAGTAGTTTGATAGAGCTTAGGAATTTATATTGTTTGTTGGAGCTTTGCATATGCTGAATGTAGTTGAAAAAAATTAAATGATGTTGTTTGCTGAATCGGATTGCCAAAAACTGCTGAAATCTTTTTATAAGTTCGGACCCCCTTTTTTCACTCAAAAGACTTACTGGATTGTTGTTCTGCTACTCAGAACGAACTCTGGGGAGCATATAAATGTATGTCCTTAGCTTGAGAAATGAGGTGTAAACAAAGTATCCTGGAGTTGGATTTGAGAATTATAGCGGAGGCCATTAAGCATCGAAAGATTGGAAATCTGATGCTAATTTATTCAATAAGTCGGTGTATGATTTACATGATAGACATTGGTTTGTTCGAGTGCAACATACGTTTCGGTGTATGATTTACATGATAAACATTAATTTGTTCGATTGCAACATACATTTCGAGAATGAAACAAATGTGCAGGTTGATTGATCAAATAACCCGTTGATGGCATGACTAGTCATTCTCAATTAGACGTAATAGGCCGTTGATGACAGGACTAGTCATTTTCAATTAGACGTTCCTCCGTTTATGAAACCCATTATTGTTAGTTTTTTTTCCCGTTTCATGGGGCGTTTTCGTCACTTATGTCCAAAAAAAAAATTTAGAAAAAGGTCTCCAAGCATAGAATACCTACTGTTTTAAATTATTTCCTCTGTCCTACTAAATGAATTACATTCTAGTTATGAATCATATAAACGCGAAATCCTGAAGTTACAAACTTTAAAAATTGCTATCTACAGCAGAGGCTTTAAAAATTCATACAGATCGACAAAAAAAAAAAAATAATGAAAAATGAGCACAAATATATAAAACAGAACAAAAACAAAGAAAAGACGACCTTTAAGATTAAAAGAAAAGAAAGCGAAAAAGGAGTGCTGAAAATGGGATATCGTCTGATGTCAAAATTGGAGAGAGCAACCTTCAATCAGAAAAAATGAAAAAGATACAAATAGAGAAATTGTCTCCAAACATAGTTTTGCATGTGAAAAACGAAATGGGTTTTGATCTTAAATTTGATTTTTTTTTTTTTTAATAACGGTGATGGTCATAGATCATTGAACAAGGAGCATGAGATCGATGATGATGACGGTTATGGAGAAAAGGATAGAGAAATTGATGTTGATAATGAAGAAGATGGGAGGAATAATAGTGCTTGTAAAAATGGAAGAGAAGATACAAACGGGATAATGTGGGAAAGGAAGAAGAAAGGGTAGTTTAGGTATAATTATTAAAAAACATTAAGTATGTAAAAAGTCATAGAACTGTTTGGGAATTTGAGTCTATTTGGCTAGGAATTATCTGAAAGGATATACACAAATATGTGATAAAAATTTAACTAATTTCAAATGTATCAGATTTTGTCTATATTTTTAAACACCAATAAAAATAAAACTTTTCCTGTAAAAAAGATAATATGTTAGGAAAAATATTCCCATTAATATCCCGATTACAGATATGAAATCTTAAGCTATTACTCGGATAGTAATACAAATAGCAATAAATCTTCCATGGAGGTCTCATCAATTCCTCATCGTACTGTGTGCTATTATTCATCGTCTTCATCTCAATTGCTGAAAACTAGGTTTAGGGTTTCACCTGCTGGTCTCGTTTTTCGACAAAATCAGATATTTTCTGGTCATCCCGTCCTTAAACTCAGTTTAATGGACGCTCAAAGAACAGGCGCTCCTGCTTCCTCTGCGGTCGATAATAATGGCTCTCCTACAGCTTCATCCGTAATCCAAACCGGTAATTTTAATCTCTATAGCTCCATGTTTTACCACTCAATTTCAAGTGTTGGAATTGGAATTGAGCTTCAAAATATATGGAATTTAATACGTTCCTTCAAATTCAATTCCAGTGAGTTGGAATGTTAACCATAGATTGATTTTAATCCCAGTTCGAAGTTAATCTACCACTTATTACTCCCTCTGTACCGCGAAATGAATTACATTTGTGTTTTGGGTAGTGGAATTGTGAAATCCGGAACTTTAACTTGTGATATGAATTATCGAGATTTTTAATATAGCAGAGATTATACTTCGTTGGAATATGGATAATGTGATTGGATAAAACTCAAATTTAACTCATTTTGTGGAATAGAGGGAGTAATTCATTTTTTTTTTTTTGTCATTAGTAAAGTCTGATAATTTTGCTGATGAACTTAGATAAAGGTAGAATTGGTGAGGTTAAAAGAGTTACAAAAGAGACCAATGTGGCAGTGAAAATAAACCTAGACGGTTCTGGAATCACTGACAGCAGCACTGGGATTCCGTTTCTTGACCACATGTTGGATGTAAGTGTTTTTTACTCAACTCAGTATTACTCCATTGCTTGTTATTGTGTAAAATATATGCTTGAGATGATATGGGACTCACATGGTCTTCTAATTAAAACTTGCTCAAAGTATCATTTTTGACCACATGGACATTAGTATTCTTTTTTGAGTATGTTTCACTCTTTGTTTGTCTGTTTCAAAGTAAAGTTTCTATTTTTCTTTCTTTGTTGGCTGAATCCATTCTAACAAGTCTAAAAGCTAAATATTAGGGGAAGACTATATTTCTCCGGCGTGTATATATTGCACAACATAATCCTTTTGTATTTGGCATGTTGTAATAAAAAAATGTATTATCTTACTTGGGGTAATATTTTTCATGTTCTGTAATCTGGCTGCCAAAATGATGTTGTGTTAGGAAGAACGTATATTTTGGTCTATTAGATAGGTAAACATTCGTGTAATTACCATATCGAATTATGGATTTATGTACACATCTCTTGTCTACATGAACTCAAGGATCTGGTATAGCCCTCCCATAGATTCACTCGATTCTTTTGTTGATTTTCCAGACCACTGCACATTGCTACAAATACTTCAGGATATTTTCTTTGCGATTTAACATGAAAATACACTTCATTCACAAACCCCCTCACTCGCTTACTGCTCGTCCACAGCTCAACTTCTCAATGAAGAGTTGATGTCAGTTTTTACCTGGATTATTATTGTTATTATATTTTTGTTCTAATTGTCATCCGGTTAGCAGCTAGTAATCAGTTTGATGCTAATTAATGTTTTATGGGTGTTGTTTTAGCAACTTGCTTCACATGGCTTATTCGACGTGCATGTAAAGGCTAGTGGTGATATTCACATTGATGATCATCATACAAATGAAGATGTCGCCCTTGCCATTGGAACGGTACCCTTCTTAAAGCATTATATTAACTATTGTTTTATAGTTTTCACTAGGTATTTTCCTAAGATAATCTGTACTATTTATAAGTACATGTCTGTTTACAAGCTCATTCTAAATTTAATAATAATGAAATACTGAATTGCTTTTCCGTGAATACATTTTTGGGGCTTTTGGCTCACTATATGAAATATTGCATACCTTGCGGTAAGGGTTTTCAATGAGTCAAACTGATGCTATTCTGGTTTGATCTGAATCAAATCCCGAATCCAGCATATCTTTAGATATCATTACCTGCCTGGATTCAAATATTGATCCTATAACTAGTGCTAGACCCAAAATCAATTAATATATACACTTTGATCTCTAAAATTTATTTTTATATTTAACTTTTATTTTTTTGACTTATTAGAAAGCAAATAAAAGTTGAACATATACCAATACACCAGCGTAACTCATGAATATTTTGAAGCTTACAATGTGAACTCATTCGAACCTTAATCACTAAATTAGAATTGAAAATGGGATTAGATTCACTCATTCAGATCAGTAACCGAATAGAGCCTACCCATTTTAGGCCTACTCTGTATATTCATTCTAAAAGCTTTTACTTAATATGTAGTGCAGGCTTTGCTGCAGGCACTTGGTGATAGGAAAGGAATTAACCGGTTTGGTGATTTCTCAGCTCCACTGGATGAAGCATTGATACATGTTTCACTGGTATGTTGTGCAATATATGGGTATACAAAAATAATGAGTTATTCACTCGACCTTGTGAATTTATGTTGTCCAGCTACATTCTTCTGTTCTACATAAAGTGGATAGACTTTTTAAGATGGTGAACATCTTTCCTTCTGATTGATGTTCAGCTATGTTTTTCATTGTTAAATGCCATTACTGGAATGGGATTCTTGAGTTTAAATGTTGGTTCATTTGATTGAGTATTAAAAGTTATACCATCCCAAGTAGAACTCTCCGCTGGTCACTAGAAGTCTTGTTCCTTATGTTATTTAATATAGCAATAAATATTGAAACCTAAGAAGCAGGGATTCAGCTGGAGGGTAGCGAACTGCTGAAGAAGTTCGGCAGGGAATTTGAATTCGCCGGGATTTGGACAATCACGAACTCGTGAATTGTTGACCAAAACTGGGAGTGAGATTCAGTTCGGCAGCAAGAGATTCATGAATGATTTGCCTCTGAGATTTGTCAGAGACATTAAAAAACAGAAGGGGTAGAAACAGAAACCCTAATCTGCAGGTTAGAGGAAGAAGACATAACGAGGCAACTCATCAATCCCGTGTCTTTTCTTTGTCGTTCTTTCCTCTTCTTCTTTCTTCATTGTCCACCCCTTCTCCTATGTCTTCTCTCTTCCTGCCGTTCTTTCTTTCTCTCCTTGTTGTCGTCTTCGCCTTTCCTTCTTCGTCTTCTCTGTTTGGGATGTCCTCTTCTCGTCTTCTCTGTTTGGGATGTCCTCTTCTCGTCTTCTCTGTTTGGGCTGTCCTCAGTTGGGCCTGTTACAACTTGGGCTCTTGGTAGTAAATAATTTGCAAGTCTTTCCTTTTGTATTTGTATTATTTTATAATACCGGTAACTAATACACTAAGACAATTTTGAAGCTTTATTAATTAATTGAATTATCATTGTCAAAAGAATTAAATACTTTTTATCATTTTTATTTACTGATACATCTGTCATTTAAATACGTTAATAGCAAGGCAAATTCACTATATTTATTAGTCAGAAATTATATTTTAACTTGAAATTTGTAAATATTAATATATTAAGAGTTTCTAAAGAACTCTCTAATATATAAAATGTTTAATAATATATATGTATCGAATCCCCGAATCACCAAAACTTGGAAATTTTTGAATCAACAAATCTCCATATGAGTATGACGAACCTGAATCCCTGCACCCGAATCCATGCTTCTTAGATTGAAACAAATAATAACAAACAAATACTAATTGGTTAATTGTTGGCATGTTGCTGATAAAATGACTAAGTGACACCTGCATGTGTTGATTAAGTGTGATGATGAGGCTAAAAGACTAATCAATTGTTTATTTGAGAAAAAAGAGCTCAACTTGATATGGAACATGGTGAAAATGTATGGTGCCTGTGTTCAGGATTTCTCGTGGATGATCATAACTGTTTGTTTTTCTAGTAACATTTCTGAGAACTGAAGGGTTTATGAACTCCTTAGAATAATCAATGAATACCAACTCCAAAAATACTGGCTTAGGAACATCAGAATGTCCGTATATTACTTGCTTGTCTCCACTTTCAATTAGAAAGAACTTTTTCCTGCTTTATCAGGCCACGTCAATTTCAAGGCTTGGCAAGTAATACATGGCTTTGTGCCTAAAACGATTGTGGAAATTTTTTAACTTTTATTTATATAGGTTGCAATATACTTTGTATTCATGCTTATGCAGTTATGCTGATGGGTTGACTCGATAAAAGGAGCTCAAATCACTAATATATGCCCTTCATGGCAGTTTGCGATAGAGTATACGACATATTAGAGGCTCAATTCAACATTTACTAACAATCTTGAATTTCTAATTTATCTACATATTTTTCATATTAATTTATTTTTACAAGAGCTCATTCTCAACCTGCGGCAGACGAGGAGCATATCTTTTTATTAATCTATTTTGTATGGGTTTGTCAACTGCAGACCCCAACTAGTTTGGGTTAAAGGCAGTGTTGATGTTGATGTTGAGCTACATATTTCGCATCTGCAGAATTGGTGCATTACACATGTTTATACTAATCATTTGTTTATGCTAATTTTAATGTAGGATTTATCTGGAAGGCCACATTTAAGCTATGATTTATGCATACCCACCGAGAGAGTTGGAACATATGATACACAGGTACACAGGTCTTTTTTTCTTTGTTTTCATCCATATTGACTGATCAATATGTTCCTTATTCCATCTCTTTTGTAAGGTGCAACTTGTCTTCCATGGTATCTTTTATTAAATGAGACATCTAGTTGCTGATCCATTAGTTGGAGATGTTGCTGGCTTGACATTGGCGAGCATGGTGCCACCCTTAATTCTTGTTTTTTCATGGGCAATGGTTCCTTTAACGCCAAGTCAGTTGATCTTTTGAACTTTGAATCACTTTTGATGGGGTACAAGGCTAATTTGGTTCCTCAAAAAACTCACAATAAATCACCCAAAACAAAGTCAACAAACTCAAATTATTAATATTTGTGAATAAATAAATTCACAAGTTACATTCTTATTTATAATTGAATTTGAAACAATTTTTCTAACTAAACTAGAATTCTAATTGAACTATAAAATAATGAAGAATAAGTCAATAAATAAAATAAATAACTAAAATGGACTTTTCGGCTTATTTTCAATTCCAAAGGAGCGTATATTGGTCCGAAATCGTTTCTTGACTCTTCCTACATCAACTTTATTGTTTTATTCCTAAAAGTAAGAACATGATCAATTTAGAGTGGGTGTTAGCTACATACCTTTTGTTATTATTTGCAACCGAAAACAATAAAATTGCTAATGTACTTTTTGACAAATTTATTAGTGGACGTAGCATCCATATATATGATTATCATATATTAGTCAATTAACTATTTATGGGTGTGCAAATGGTAACAGAGGGAGTGCCAATATCAACCCTCAACTTGTAGAAAATAATTGTTGCTCTTTCCTTACAAGGCCCAAGTTTAGTTAATATTCTATGATGCTTGGGTAAGTTTGATTCAGGACATGTATTTCAAGAGAAAATCTTCTCCTGAAATCCGAAGACAGATTCTATTGAAAATTGTTGGAGACTGTTTTTTTCCATGACGATATTCAGGCGAGAAGTTAGTAATCAGTGAGGATCTCTTCTTTGTGGGGGTTTCTTAAAATCTCTATGGTCTAGAAGTTGCTTATCACCATCTAAGTAATATTATTTCACTCAAGCAACAAGAGATGCATACAAATGTGCTGTATGCATTTTATCACAATTCACAAGCAACCTTGTCCAGTTGCAAAAAAATTTGTGCTTCAGAATTGGCAGTTCATCAGTTATTTTAATTTTTATGTTGTTCAAACCCAAGCATTATATCCATCGATAAATAGAAATTTGTTGATACTTGAATCATTCTTTGTCTGCTTGCTTGTATCTGATTCTTCTCCAATTTACTTATCATTAATTAAAGTTATGGAACATTGTTATATGTAGCTGGTGGAGCACTTTTTTCAATCTCTGGTCAATACATCTGGTATGACACTTCACATCAGGCAGGTAATTTATCAATTCCTTGCAGTATTCTTTTAATTGGATAAGGAAGATTATTCTATAGGTAAACAAGACAAACTACACTTAGCAAGGTTCAAATAGTCTTCTGGTGAGGATAGAAGCAAAAGAACATACAGAATAAAGCCATCTGTGCATATATGTTTCATCTTCATGCTCACTGTATAGTCGACTTTTTTAATATGTTATCTGGATAAATCAATCAATAACAAATGAGTTGCACATACTTTCAAGCGATGATGGCTTTGTTTTGTATGTTCTTTTGCTTCCTCTCTAACATGTATTGTATGTGTGTGTATAGAAACATAGAGACGTATCTGTGTGTAGGAAGTAGTGAATATATTAATACTTCAGATACAATCTCTCAACCAAAACATTTCCCACTAGACCTGAGATAAATTAATATGCTTCATTAATCATTTTCATTTTCTGACAGTAAATGCATGAAGTTATTCTAAATTATGTAATCCAACTAGGATTGATGCACACTTCTTCCTGTATGGATAGTGTACTTAACTACTTAATGTTAAGTTTATTAATACTTAAATATTATTAATAAAATATACTGTGGTTATAAGTAGCGAATTAGATAATTTTTTATGTATATTACGTCAATATAAGCTTCAATTATTTTCCCATCAACTTCTAATTATATCATAATGTTCTTTTTTTCGATGAGATTAGCTTGCTGGAAAAAATTCTCACCATATAATTGAGGCAACCTTCAAGGCCTTTGCAAGAGCTCTTCGCCAAGCAACAGAATATGACCCACGTCGTCGTGGAACTGTGCCAAGGTTTGAATTGATCTATATATATTCTGCGTTTAAAACTATAATTCAATTTGACTTTGGAAGTCCAAATTGATAGTATATTTTGGAAGCAGAGTTTATAAAATGTTATGATGCATGTATTTTGTCTCTGTACAGTTCCAAAGGGGTTCTGTCACGTTCTTGATGCTTCATAAAGATCTGACAAATGGTGAGACAGTGATGAACACCAGTATTAATTTGGCTATGGTCGTGACATGGATCAAAGATTTCAACTTCAGTTGGCCGTGGCCTGCTGCCTGTGTTATGTGGCCTTATGTACGGCTTCTTGTACACCATGCCTGTATGGTAACCTAGAACAAACTAAATTTGCCTGGTTTAGTCGGTTGATTTTAAACTGTCAAAGATATAAAAACAATTAAATATGAGATAAATCATTTTTTCAAATGTTGGGAGTAGCACATATTTCTTGTGATTCTGGAGCTTATGTATAATATATATACAAATATATCATCTCTAGTGAAGAACATATAGTTTTATGATTCATCATAGAGCAGCAAGAGAATGGAGGCAAATTTGTTACAGTTTACAGCTACTTCCTTTCAGAAAATTATAAACAATTCTTTTTGAAATTTTCTAAGTTTGTAAATTCACCTGTCTGCACTTGTCTCGACATAATAATGGATCCTGTCTAATTACTCCAGATTACGCAAATACGGGACCTGGAATGAGCCGTCTTCCCAAATATTGCTATTTTGTAGCTCCGCTTATTTGCCTTGCAACAGCAGAATGCAAGGTTGCATTGCAATTATGCAACAAGGAGACAGAAAATAACAATATCTGATATCCTTTGTTTTTAAGTAAATGATGAGATAAAAGAGTAAGAATATTTACATTATTAACACCTTCATAGAACTCGAGAATGTGGTTCATCTCTCACCTGTATACACCTACTGTCTTGGAACAGTAACTAATGGAATGAATTCAAAGAAGTAACGGTGCAAGAGAGAGAGAGACAAAAAAACGGCGGGAGCTCGGAATGAGAAATGCAATGAGTCATTCTTTTCATTCTAGGTGGTATTATCTCTTCCAACACTCCACAATGATCTTCATTTCAAGCTTTTTCAATTTTTTGTGATATGTATCTTTTACTGTTGTTTTTTCGTTTTTTTATTTTATTCCATTTTCATCCTCATTTCAACGAGTAACCAAGTGGAGTAGAAGAACAAACAAATCAATGTGTCATTGTGAATTAAATAGCATAACGACAGCAGCTCCACAAAAGAGCCGTTGAATCAGTATGATCAATGTTTTGTACAAATTCAATCCGAGCTGTTTATCTCACAATACCTTATTCTCTGTGATTGAACCAAAAGTCCAGTTAGAGGTCGTGTCTCCGTTGCATCTGATTGAATGTCTCAGCCTCAGCCTCAGCCTCAGCCAGTTCACTCAGAACTCATACTGACTATGACATTACAAGAAAAATGATGGATACTGCAATATCTTACAAGTTCAATACTGCAATGAGAACGTTGGTACTAAATTATGTATCCAGTGTCTGCTACATAGCAATTCATCTGAAAATATAATCATGGTTTCTTGAAAGATGTGTAATACGGACAACCGAAACACGAATACGCAGACTAAAAATCGTAGCAAGTGTACGCATATTAGAATGTGGAACAGTAAAAGGGCGATGATTTACTGATTTACACCAACTGCATTCTTTTGAAATTGGTATTCAAAGGGTGGGTACCTATTTATTAATAAATTGTTACAAAAATAGAGAACCAATAGAATGTCATCTACTGCAGCTGGACTTCCGTGTAATCATGTACATCATATGTATAATTGGTGAGATTCATGTGTTACAAAAATTCTTCTGCTGAGTTTAAATCATTTAGAATGTCAGACTTGACTTCCTCTGGAAGTGCAGCAGTTGGGCCTGATTTGGAGTAGAAGCTAGCTAACGATCTGATTGCTTTTTCAAGCATGACATATGATTCCTGCAGGTATGCACAAGGAAAAGGTCATAAAACTGCTCTTTACAGAAATAGAAGTTTTCAAGAGAAGGCAACTCAGGTTCAACAACATTAAGATGGTCTTAAAGTGCAATAATTGTACTACAATTATACAAATGCTTTTGAGTCAACTAATTAACTCAATGCAGCATATATTATTTGTCTTTGGCATTTGTGGGAGATATGTTACTATGACACCATTTATTTTGGCTTAAATTTTTGAGATTCCAGATTCTGGTAATATAATTTGTATTGCAAGAATCTAAAACTTTAACTTAAGCCGAAACAAACAAGGCCTATATGTAGTAGGATCGTGCTTGGTTGTTGAAGCACAATAAAAAGCATGCTTCGTTTTTAGGTGTTAAATCGGGGGTTTATCATCCCAAACTAATCATCTTTCGTCTATTTTGTGAATCAGGACTAATTTGCATACGGGGTGAAGGATCATGGAACTTTATATACATCTCAAAACCTAAAGACACTGGTGAATCCTTTCTCCTTTTTTCTTTTGGTATTTCTATATTTTGATGATAAGTAATGAAAGACAGAAAAGCTATACCCAACTGACATTTCCTTGTCTAATATGTAGGAACTATAGGGAAAATATTTAACAAAACTCAACGCTGAGCTGCAGATGACAGGGAAAGGAATGAGATGATGACAGGATATACGTACAATCAGTTAAACATGTAAGAACAGTGCATTCACGGGCTTTATACACTACGGGAACAAGAGGGATGTGATTTCAAGATTTTGGATGTGAACTCGTCTTACACAGATCTGCGTTGCTACGACAAATCATATACATAACCTTCACAATAGAGTATTTCACTGATATGGCAAAATGTTGTTGGATTCTATTTACTACAATTATTGTTTTGGTGATTAACCTAGACTCATGAAATAAAACATATAAGTTCTAAATCAGTGCATGTATATATCAAAATAAACTGTAAGCCCTTCCTACAAACCAATCCTTTGTTATCATGAGCAAATTATCTACTTTGTTCACCATATTACATAATTATTGAAAGCTTAAACTACTTTCAGTTAACTCAAAGCTAAGATAACCAAATATAGGTGTCCTCGACAGTAATCTGTCTACTTATTTGTAGCTGGCTATCATAGAATTTAGCCATGCAAAACGAGGACTTCTTTTTTTCTGCCAAAAAAATTCATCTAATCTGATACATTCTCTATATTCAAAAAAATATGGACAGCAGGATGAATCCCACAATATGAATTAAATCCTTTGTTTCATTGAAAAAAGAAATGCAGTGATAACCAAAATCTAAAATTTCATACCTCGTTAACTATAGATTGTTTTCCCCTCCAATTACCCAGATACTCTCGAATAGATTCCTTTGCTGCATCAGCTGTTCGTCTAAACTTAGCATTATCCTTTGGATCTTCGTTTAGCGACTCACGCAGTGTCTTCACCACTTCTCTTGCAGACTTGAGGTAAGCCTTAGGCAATACCTTCCCAGACTTCGTTTTCTCATCTGGATCAAACAATGATTTTATAGTACCAACAACACCTTCATCCTTTTTCTCTACCTCTTTCTCTTGGCCATTTGACTCATCTGCAGCCCAAGTTGGTGATAACGTCAAGCCACAATTGAAGGTTAAAACCGTAACTAATGAAATTCCACCACATGCTAAAACATGTCGACGATGAGATGTTGTTTCCCTAGGAGGTACCATAGCATCACTCCTGCATTCTGTTTCATCTGATACATTGCGAAAATAGAAAACAAAAACACACGCTATTATAGTGTTTACAAGAGGAGTCATGCAATGTAATGTAGAAAGTAATGCAGATCTTGAGTTTGGATCTATATGGATGGTTAACGGAAGAACCAGGAAGGAATTAAGTCCCCCTAAATTTGTATCAGTTCAATAAAAGACATCTATAACATAACAATATGTCGCTGTAAATCCATCTCTCGCAAAGGTTCAGGCGTTCAGCCATCATATCCCTGAATTTCCTTATGAAAAATACTAGGCTCTTCTAACAAGCATCTGAAGCAATGGTGAAAATAACATATTTAAAACGGTTTCCTTATTTGGGGTTTCGTTTACTACTCCAGTTGTTTATTGGAGATACATTTGGCTCCATATCTTATTCAATTGTGAATCCCCGGACACAAATTTGATGTGACACCAAAGCTATTATTGTAGATCACTTAAGTATTATGGTTACATACAAACTCTGTAATTAAAATAAGTAGATTATTTCATATCAGAATTTTAATCTTATGATTTCACAAAGATACTAGGATCAACTTCAAATGCTTTCTATACTTCAATCTTGAGACAGAAAATTACTTACATCCACTGACAGTTTTAGCTTTCCCAATTGAATTGGTAATAGAAGGGGGACATATCTTCACTGCAAGAGAAACAACCATACTTCCTTCAAAACCAAATAGAAATGTGTAGTTATCTCCAATGCATGTTCTACTTCAGCACTCAACTCTTGAATAACTGTACTAGTTCTTCACCTTCATGGAATTAAGATCAAATGTAAATTTTCCTTCATATGAGTGGAATTGCAGAGGAAAGAAGTTAAAAATGATAACAGAACTAGCTATAAACATGAAATAGAATCATAAATCTATTACCCATTTGAAAGCGGAGAGAAATTCATACCGGAAGGAGTTTTGGTGGTAAAATAGTGGATGAGATGAAGATGCCCACAGGCCACGACCAAGAACAGGATAAGGAGCAGCGAAAGGTGGGGTTTCGAAAGGGTTTAACTGCATAACTTCCCTCTTATTTTAACGTAATTTCCGTTTTAGCCCCAAAGTTGAAATCTTCTCCTTTTTTCCCTTTTGTTGTTGGTCGGTGGGGTGTGGGGGGCTTCATCTCATCCACTGTTTGTCCTCCGGGCGTCGGTGAGGGGGGGGGGGGGGGAGAGGTGCGGCGAAGCGGCTGGGGGTAGGCTTTGCTAGCACAGCCGCACGGGATTCAGAGTACAAGAAGAAGAACAAGAGTTCGTATAGCTCAATGCAAAAAATATTCCTAATGGAAAATTCCAAGAAGTATACTCCGACCGTCTCTATGGTTAATCTCAATACTTTTTTTTTTCCGGCAAATCTCAATACTTTTTTTTAATGGATATATAAGTAATACTTAGGAGATTGTAGTAGTTTTTCTTAATAATTTATTCTACTATTTTACATACAAAATTATATTTTATACGAATTCTCTTAACAAGATAACTTCAATCAGATTTTTTTTTTATTTTACAAATTTATAATTATTAAAATATTAATATATGTGTGTGTGTGTGTTTGTGTGATTGTTGTGACTCTCTAAGTTGCGAGTTTTTCAAGAGAAATGTTCTAGGAGATAAGCAATTAGTAATTGAGGAGGAATTTTTGTCAAAAGGGAGGAAGAAAAAGAAAAAGAAAAAGAAAAACAGAATTAGGTCACAAAGGAAAAATCATTCTGGAAGACAGGCAAACAGAGCTTAAGCAAAATCAAGCCAAACATATCTACCAGAAGAGTGTTCAGATTGTGATTTGAAGAAATTTGTCTCCGACAGTAGGAAGGTTGGTCTGGTAATTCAAAACAAGAAAGATGAGATGAAATTAAAGAAAACTTGTAGAAGTTTCATTAGCAATATTCAAAGAGATTCAGATAAAGAGAACAAGTGTTCAGATGACTCAGAATCATCTTTTGAGTCGGATGATTTTGTCATTCGGCATGGGTATTCCTTTTTCTACCATTTGGTGGAGGCTTCAAACAGCTTGTTGTTCAGAGTTTCAGTTTCGAGCATTTTCAAGTTCTATAAATCAGTAGTAGAATCTTTATTGTGAATTGTGAGTTTTTTGCAAGGGAAGTTCATGGTGTCTGTTTGATAGATAGCAGACAACTCTTTATCTTAGTTTGGTGATGGTTTTAGTTTGGAAGGGTGCTTCTTAGGTGCTGTTATATATCTGTTCAGAGTGGCTTTGTTAGTGTTTTATGTCCAATTTGTTTAGCTTTTGTTCAGTGTCATCTGGTTGTGTGTGTAAACCTTGTTTTATTTTTTTGTTCCATTTCCCAATCGTTTTGGATTTGGTTTTCTTTCCAGTAATAATATCCTTTACTTCTGCCAAAAAAAATAAAATAAAATAAAATAAAATAAAATAAATAAATATATATATATATATATATATATTGATTTTAAAATGTTCATGGAATCTATATATATACACGTATATAAACACATAATGCGTAATAAAAAAACAGAATGAAACAAGAAATAATAAAATAATTTATTAACATAAAAAACATTGTCAGTAAATTGAAATTTAGAAAGTTAAATATAAAATAATTAGATTAAATGAATTTATAAATGAACATAATAAGAAATATGTTAATCAATTAATAATACATTGTTTTCTCTTAATAAAATCGAAAGTCCATATAGATTAACATGCAACATATTTTGCATTTTCTCTAAAGTTTTATTTATGGGAGTGTTTTATGTCGCTATTACCGTTGTGCGTTAGTATTGAAGAAGAAAACAATAGTCAATTTTTCAAATTAAGTGCGATATGCACCATAAGTTGAATATATATTTTCATTTTTTGTTTATTAATATTTCATTTTCGTTTCAATTTGTATCCACATGAGACCAGTTTTATCTATAAGTAAAAATATGATCATTTTATTGATTGACTTTTCGTATTTAAGAAATTTGTCCTTGATAGCATACAAGATAACATTTCTTTTACGGAACTAAATTATTGAGATTTTTTTTCTTTTCTTTGACTAAGTTATTGGACTTATGACATGACATTTAATTTCATTAATTATCGACTATCTTCTTTAAAAAATAAAAATCTTATAAAGTAATTATTGAGTGTGTGAATATATGTGTGAATTTTTATATAATAACCTCGTGTCACATCATTCAAAATTAAGAATAACTCGGCTCCTTAACCTTTTTCATTCACATCATAGTACTTGAAGAAAAACGATCAAATCCTTCTTCATGTTAATGTTTTCTCCCTCCCTACACATTTTTGAAATCTATATTATAAAGCTGCTACATTTGTTTACAATTATTTTTGTTGACATAATGTGGAAACTTCATTTCCTACTCTTTTGCTACGTTAAAAGTTTTTTGCAGTCCTATTTTATGGCGTGGAACATAGTTAAGTTGAGGAATAATAGATCCCATAGTCAAGGCTAAGGACATATAGATGTATTAGGGTTTTTTTCTCTGTTTTTTTTTTAAATTATTGAAAATGCTTCATTTGTTGTTTGATTTCAATATTTTTTAAAATTCATGATATATATTTGCACACATGTAGAGTGTGCCCCTCAAACTAGTTTATATAAAAAAAATGAATTATTTACCCTCTTTATTGGTGAAATAAAATTACATATGAAAAAAATTATTCATTTTGTTATCGTCTATTTTTCTAAAAATCATAAAAATTTGTGATTTCTTTTAACAATTATTCTTGTATTAAAGTCATTCCCGTTCTCTCAATCTAAATGTAACCTTGGTGACTAAAGTTAAGTTAATATTAAAGGAAATTATTGGGAGAATATTAGATTAATGAATAACCTGGTAACAAGCAATTTCGTTCAATGGTTTTGATGCATATGAGAAGTGACATGTAATGAATAATGTCTGTGTTCTAAAATTAAAAGCGCATTTTTTACTTTTCAAGTCAGATTATAGTGTAATGAAAATGTAAATCGATCAGAATTTGAAAAATAAATTATGTTGGGATTAAATGTTTTTATTAAGAACTACACGATTATAATAATTAAATTAAGTAAAATTAACTAAAATGACATTATTTTTGAAGTCTACAAAATCATTGTTTGGCTTGAAAATTAAAATATATTTCTACTTTTAAAATAAAAGATATTCCGTAATAACTTATTATTAATATTTGCAATATAGATTATAGATGGATCATATACGAACTTTTTCTTTGGTAATATATTCTAAATCTTTCATGGTGAGAGCTTAAAAGTTTTATTGACAAAAACAATATGAGTAGATGGAAAATAAGTCATCGACGAAGAAAATATTTTAACAATCACCTAATTTCGATGACATTTACCAAATTATTAGTCAAATTTTTTTTTTAATAATAGACTCTAAAGTTCATTAATTCTTTACATAGTTTAATTAAAAGTATTCAACTCAGCCCATTTTAACTACTGAAATATGCAAACCTATGATATTTACTTATTTAGGTCATTTCTACTACTGAAATCTACAAACAGATAGAGGGTGCTTTTAATTAGCTGAAATAAAAAATGTAAACTACTTTTTATTTAAATTTAAGATTGAGATTTGAGATACAAATCAAAATATTATACGTGAATTAGTAAATACGAGGACAATCGTTTTTTTAGTAAAATTAAATGGAACCATGTGCTGATCTTACATTCGGCCAGCTTCGACGATGTTACTTGTTTTTGTCTCCGTCGAATGAGAGACGACTTTCTCTCTCCATAGAATCTCGACAATATCGCCTCCAATAAAAAATTATAATTAAATAAAATCATTTTATCCCTTATTTTCGACCTCCAATAAATTATAATTAAATAATATTATTTTATCCGTTTCAAAATTAAATGTATATTTTAATTTATGTAAAATAATTTATAAAATTTTATAATTTAAAATTAAAATAAAATATTTTAATTTTAAATTTAAATTTAAATTTAAAATAAAATATCATAAAATATACGAGAAATATTCTTAAATATAAATTTTTATATTTTTATATTTTAATATATTTATATCACTAATATAATTATAATATTCATAAATAGTAGTGCATTAAAATGTATCATGAATTTTAACTCTTTTTTTTCCTACAAATAAACGGCTTTCGATACAATCGTTGAGTCGTGGAAATTTCAATTATTAAGATTTTTTTTTCTTTACTATAATTGACTAATCGATCCGCACAGACAAAAACCGCCCACCATTCCTATGATATTTTATTCGAAATCCTCAAATCTCAATTCACCTAGTCCTCTCATCCCTATATAAACACACTCATACACATACTACTCCGTAATACGAATAATAATATTCTTGTGGAATTGAATTATCAGTTTTTTTTCTGAAATACACGTTACTACAGCTGTTTGCTCTGCTTGCACAGAAGAGAGGATTTCAAAGGTCAATATTATTTTGTGTATTTCATTTTTCAATGCAATTTTGTTTTCCCCATCTGGGTATTTTTGCAAGCACATCGATTGTGATGCCCTTCTGTTTTGATTGCAGCGGTACTTGCAAATTATGGCTTTAGAGAAGGTTGGAATCGCCAAGGATGTTACTGAAGTAAGTTTGTGCTAAATCTATGTTTGTATTGAGTCTTAGGTTAATTTGTGGAAGTCGATGAGGTCTTAGCTTAGTTTCATTGTCTTAGACCATTTCAAACATTCAATTCTTGCGGCAACAATAGTTGACATATATTTCTGCTTTACTGATGAGACTTATTCCCATAGGCTACAGTGTGGAGCTTCCTTTTTTCTTTCCTTTTTCCAAAATTAGAGATGCATTTTGACATTTTGAATGCGAATTTTGTTGGGATCAAAATATTTTTGTCAATGAAATTATAATAATTGTATCAATTAAAATCAACCAAATTAATTTTAATTTTAATTTTAATATGATGTAATTTGACTTAAATAATCAAAACTTATCTATAATTTTAGAACGCACGACAATAGTTGATTCTTGATATATGGGTGTGGTGGAGCTTTCTAAATTTTTGATCTTTCTTCCCTTGATGTGGATATATGTAATTCGTTTGTAATAATACATTTTTAAAACAACTGATTTCTGGAATTGGATTTTATTTATCTGTTGTTACACAGTTGATTGGAAAAACTCCTCTGGTATATCTCAACAATGTTGTGGATGGTTGTGTTGGGCGGGTTGCGGCCAAATTGGAAATGATGGAGCCATGCTCTAGTGTTAAAGACAGGTATTCATTGATTTTACATTTGTTAAAATCGGTGTGTATACAATAAAAAATATAAATACTTAGAAGGCTATTTGTAATGTAATTCTTTGAATTATAAGTAGTTGCCAAAAAGAATTTTGGTCTTTGTATGTTATGAGCTCAATGTCATAAACTTTGTAGGTTATAATAGCATAGTTTTGATTCTTCTTTGATGTTTGTTGTGCAGGATTGCATTTAGTATGATTGAAGATGCTGAGGCAAAAGGACTTATTACACCAGGGGAGGTCAGTTTCTTATTTGGCCAGCAAGAAATATTTTACTAGAGATATGCTATTTGTGTATGAGATATTATATTTATAAGTCCTCATCTTTGCAATTTTGAATGCAAAATAAACATGAAGGTAATGATACATGTCAATGCATCTTGGATATGATAAGAATTACATGTATAACATGTATAATGTATAATTTGCGTCTAAGAATATTTTGGGAAGTTTTGGGTTAGAATCTCGTAAAGAATATCAATTTGATGATACCGTTTAACATAGATTCTGTACTAATCACTTTGATGATATGTTAAGATGGAAAATAATCAAATATGACTCTAAATTAATATAATTTTCTTCAAAGAGCGTCCTCATCGAACCTACAAGCGGAAATACTGGCATAGGATTAGCTTTCATGGCAGCAGCTAAGGGATACAAACTTATAATTACGATGCCAGCATCAATGAGTCTTGAGAGAAAAATTATTCTCCGTGCTTTTGGTGCTGAGTTGATCCTCACAGATCCTGCCAAGGGAATGAAAGGTGCTATTGCGAAAGCTGAAGAAATTAAGGCGAAAACACCCAATGCTTACATTCTTCAACAGTTTGAAAATCCTGCGAACCCAAAGGTACTTATCATTGTGATTCAAATTATTCGATATTGTAATTGATATTTTTTTTTTGGTTTTCCACCGAGATTCTATTGCTGTTTTTAAATGTAGATACATTATGAAACCACTGGTCCAGAAATTTGGAAAGCCACTGATGGGAAAATAGACGCCTTTGTTTCTGGAATCGGTACTGGAGGTACAATAACAGGTTCTGGAAAGTTCCTTAAAGAGCAGAACTCTGATATAAAGGTTAGCTTGCCAATTTTTTTCAAACAGAAATACTTCTATAAATTTATATGACATAACAATTACTTTATATTAAAGAGTTATTAGTCAATGAAAATTTTGATTGTTTTCTGATTGTATATTTCTTCTTTTATCAGCTTTATGGTGTAGAACCAGTCGAAAGTGCAATTCTATCTGGAGGAAAGCCTGGTAATTTATCTTGTGCTTGTTGCAACTTCCCGTGGAATGTTATTTCTGTGGTTTATTTAGTTTGACTATAGAAATTTCTTAATATGAACTTAACTGAATTCTATGTGATTAAGTCAATGAGTTTGATTGTTTTGATGCCAATAAATTAAGATGAGTCAAGTATTATGGCTTTTATGCTCAGCGTTGTGTGAAAAAAGTGCAAAATGAGACGTTACATGGAATTGGGGAACTCTTAAAAACCTTTAATTAAGCAACTGTTGGTCATTGTACTTTTTATTAAGACAATACTATGCGGAGTTTTGTAGCAAAATGCGACTCTGGCAATTGGTAATACAAGCTAAAGTAAACTTACAACATGTGAAGCCCATAATTTTGTGCTCATGATTAAAGAGTAATGCTATCTGTTTTGGGAGCAGAGTATTATGTTGTAACACAAGTTAGAATCAGAATTAAAGTAAATTCCTCTTTTCAACAATTTACTGTTATCCAAATCAGTTACTACATCCATTCCTTTATATTAGTCACTTCAGATTTTTTAAAATTTTCTATTTTGTCCATCAATTGTTGCCCTTTTGTTTTCTTTTTTGTTTTTTGGTTTTGTTGATCGGCTTGTTATTTGTTGTTTTCTAGTAATATTAAAAGATATCTTTCCTAAAACACCCCTAAATTAATTTCTTTCTATCATTCCCAAAGCACTATTCAATAGAGTATAAGAGCAGATGCCTTT
Source organism: Centella asiatica (assembly GCA_014636745.2). NCBI lineage: Eukaryota > Viridiplantae > Streptophyta > Magnoliopsida > Apiales > Apiaceae > Centella > Centella asiatica. The sequence goes on along the minus strand of CM025780.1, from coordinate 27,807,569 downwards.
CTTATCAATACCATTAGCAAATGCTCTTTCTTAAGAAGTGTAAATAAGCCTAAAATGACAATTAAAAAGGGATGAAGGGAGCAACATCTTTAGAAATTTTAATGAAAGTTAAAACATGGTTTGAAAGGCAATCATTTTCCTCAGGGAATTAATTTTTTTTTTTACTTTTCTTGTGATCTTACTATTTAATGGCCTGCTTAATTGAGTTTAGCTTCGTAAATGGTAAACCACCTGATTACTATGTCATGTTGACTCATGTTATCATTCCTAGCAATATCAGTGGATACACTTTGCAAACAAGGTCAATGTTTATGGCACAAAGCTACATGGTCCTTTCCTTTTTGTTCCTAAATTAGAGATATATTTCTAGATTTAGACATTAAAATTATGCGAAGTTCGCAAAATGCCATCAACAACACACCACCACTACCAACTTCACTCCATTAGCACCATCAACACCGCTACTATCATCAGTTCATCATCACTACTACCATTATCAAATATCACGGCGCCTTTGTCGAATTCATAGTCAATATTGGTGAATATATTTGTGACCAAAAGTTTTCTTTGAAAACCTTCTTTGGAAATGTATATATAATCTTGGATCAGATGGATTAATTTCCTGTAATTTGTTCAATATTTTCTTCTTTTATTTCTCAATCTGAACCTTACCTTTATATCTTATAATGCCTAAGGTCCACATAAGATCCAAGGAATTGGTGCTGGTTTCGTTCCTGGTGTTTTAGATGTTGACCTTATTGATGAAGTTATTCAAGTAAGACTATAAGACATTGCCATATTTCTTAGTAGTGATGCATATATATATATATATATATTTTTTTTTTTTATATGAATGAATCATCAGTAAGGCACTGTCAAGTGTTCTAGAAGAAAAAGGAAAGAGGTTTCTAAGTTGAACTTCTTTGCGTTTTCTTATTGAATAGTTTCTGCTTTCATGAAACTGGCAGTGTATGATTTAATACTTCAGTTATATTATTTTAACAGCAACATACAAATTTTATACCGAGACATAAACATGGTTCTCTGATTACTCAGGTATCAAGTGAAGAAGCCGTAGAAACTGCAAAGCTTCTTGCCGTTAAAGAAGGATTGCTTGTGAGTTCAATTGCTTAAGACTCTCTTTGTGCATCTCTCAGGAGTTTTGTGTGCTACTATGTAGTTTCTATAATGTTTAAATGGATGTTGAAGAATGAAGTTGGTCATGTTGATTCAGTTTTATTAGATTTCAATATTTCATGTTTTTAATATCTGTTGCAGGTGGGCATCTCATCTGGTGCTGCAGCTGCAGCTGCCATTAGAATTGCAAAGCGACCAGAAAATGCAGGAAAATTAATTGTTGTAAGTTGGTTTAACTTTTTCCTTAAAATCTAGAAATTTTGTGTAACTCTGCAAGTAAAGAAATGTCTAGCATATTTTGACTATGAGAGATCATTGGTGGCTTGTAATGTAACAGATATATGTAGGGATGTAAGTTTAGAGCATTTTTGAACGTAACCACCCCCCTGCCAACGTGTTTGAGAGAAACCAATGTTTCCGCTTGCACACACAAGGAAGTTCACTAGTTAGCGTAATCCAACTGTAAGAATAACCCCTCAATAAAAATAAAGTGCTGTTTTGGCTAGAAAAGATTCAACCGTAAGTATCTACTCTTGCCAGCATGTTCCTTCTTGTTTGCTTAGCAAGAAGAAGAGTACACTGCACTTGTCTTTATGTGAGGAATGACTACACAAAGAGTTGGATGTTCCAAATTTCATGCATTATATAAATTGTCGATTACAAAACACACACACACACACACACACACACACACACACACACACACATATATATATATATATATATCCTCCTTTATGCTTGAACAGCTTCTTCCACAATTTCTGTGTTAGTAAAACCCATTTATTCTCAACAACTCTGCAGGTTATTTTCCCAAGCTTTGGGGAGCGATATCTATCTTCAGTGCTGTTTGAGACGGTGAAACATGAAGCAGAGACCATGACCTTTGAGTCCTAGGTCGATTGTATAACAGATTGTAAGTTAAACTGTGACCGAAACAGCTGTCATGGACAATAAAGATGTGTTGCCCTGGGAGAAGAGCTTGGTGCTCCTATGATATTTAATAAACTGGTTTCCAAAACTATGATGTCCGTCCATCCTTCCTACTGAAGACGCTGCAGTCGTGTATTTTAATTTGAGATTGTTATGTTTTTTGTCCTTTGAGATGTTTATTACCTGAGCTAATTAGTTCACTCGTATATTTCGGTTGTACAATCCAGTATTGGCACTTATCGTTTCAGCAATTTTCTTAGCTCTATTTGATACTCTAACAGCTATGTTTGCCTCATTTTATCGTTAGGTTAGTACAGTATTATTTTATGAAATTGATGCAAAGAACCAGCTCTTGGCGATCGAAGTTGAGTTAGTATTTCACTGTTAAGGCCAGTTATTTGGTAGAATATTAGGTTAGGGAATAACTTGATTACAAACAATTTCTTCTTTTTTTTTTGTCAAAAAAATATAATATGCTATTGACATATTTTACTTTAATTTTGAAATCTAATATATCATTGTTTGACTTAAAATATTAAAATATATTTCTAAAATAGTAACTTATTATCAATATTGCAAATTTGCAATATAGACTATAGATGGATCATTACAAAACTTTCCCATGGTAAGATCCTCTAATATCTTTTATGGTGAGAGCTCAAAAGTTTTATGGACAAAACATATGGAAATTGGAAACAAGTTTTCTTTCGGCGGTCATCTAACTTCTATGACATCCATCAAATTATTAATAAATAAATTTTTAACGGTGGATTCTTAGGTTTTATTAATTTTTTATAAAGTATAGTTATCTCAATTGAAATTTAATTGTGCAAGAGTTCTGTCAAACTAAGATGCATCGATTATTAAAATAATTTTTTCGATAGTCTCTTATTTTTTGTGGAGTATATTTATGCACACAAACTAAGTTACAACATAAACTCACAAATAGTGAAATTCAACTCATTATCCACAATTTCTCTATATAAAACAAAAGGAGAGAGATTTGATGATTTGTGATTACTTTTATGAGTTAGTTTGTAGATAAAAAATTATTCTTTTTTGTGTCCTAAAAAAAATTCTCCATAAAATTTTACATACCAATAATTCGAATCAAGTTAAATCGTACAATTTTATCGATATATTAGTGGAAAGAAATAACTGATATACGTACTAACATCAGATGCAAGAGTTTATTATGAAAATCATAAGACCATATAAAAGTCCTAATTTTAAAGATAATTTGTTATCTATTAAAATAAATAATCTATAAATATCATATAATTCCTCGTTTATATTTATAACATAACGTAACTCTAAAAGATATTTGTTATGGACCCATTTAGACACATCTTTTGGACGTTACACTTGTAAATATATATATTTTTTGGGAGTATTGAAAACTCTTGCTTAGTTGCATTTTAAAAAATTATTAAGAAAATTGAGTTATATTTAATTTTTAATATTATACCCACTAATTTTATATCTATCAATTTACAATTTTTAATAGTTAAAATATATTAATTTTTAAGTGATTATGAAAATTATGTAAATAAATTTGAAAATTTTAAAAAATTCACATTACATATTTTATTATTGATGCATGCATACCGTAAATTTTTGTCATAACATATTAAAAATCGAAGCATAAGAAGAATGTATGAAATTATAAAAAAAAATTATTTTTCTTTTTCCCATGATAATATTAAAAACATACGATGCCATGAGTTTGTCAAAAACTCCTTTTAGAAAGAAAAAAAAGTAACAATTTACAATTCTAAAATAAAGTAATTGAGAGAATCGCAATTTCTTTAAGTTCATCCAAAGAAATCCTGAAAACCTATTCCGGCGAAAACCTGATCGGAGAGTTCAGCCAAAACGGCATTAACAGTTAACAATACAATACTCGACCCCACGATAACGCCGAGAACAACGCCGGTGGTTCCCAATACCTTATTGAATGCCGGCCACTCGATTTCTCCGATCTCTTCCGCCACTCCGCTCCAAAAATTTCCACCTGCTTTGCTTTCTTCTCTCTCCTTCATCGCCTTCTTAATCTCGGAACCCAATTCCGTCAATTCGTCATTCGCAGGGCCTTGGTCTTGGGGAATCGGGATTTCGGGTTTGGATTCCTCGGAAACGCTGCTTTTGGGTTCTTCAATGGCGTTGGTGACGGCGAATTGCTTCCTTCTGGTGGTAGTGAAAGTGGGTAGAGGCTTGAATGATGAGAAGGAGGAGGAGGAGATGTTTGGGCGATTGGATTTTTGTGAGATTAGGAATGATGGTGTTGTAGCGGGGAGGTTGGAAAGAGAGATTGCCATTGAAGTGTCTGGCAGCAACTGGCAGAGGTTGCGAACTGTTTGGATGATGGATACAAAGGTACGATATGGATTTTGATGGGTTAGAAACGGGTCGGGTCTAATAATTATTTGGATTTCGGGTACAACTTTAGGTAGGCATGATAACTTGTACACCTCTATGTGGCTTTGGGCGTTGCCCGGCCCATACTCTTGTGGGATGAATATGTAACTGCGAGGAGTTTAGCTATAGCTGGCAAATAGCAATTTGCAAAGGTTATCCGATGGATTCCTCTTAATAATTTTACATATTAAATTATTACTACATTTATTCTAAAATAAATAGTAGATATAATGAAATTAATTGAAATAGTTAAATTATGGAATGATATTTAAGAAACCCTATTACTTTTTATAATTTAAAAATAAAACTGTATCTCTAATTTTTGAAATAACTAAAAAATAAATATGTATCTTTAATTTTGGAAGAAATGGAATATTTATTATCTATCTATCTATATTACTCCATCCATTCCAAAAAATAAGTTACATTTGGAAAGAAAATTTATTCCAAAAAAAAGTTATATTTAAAATTTTTTTTTGATATTTTACGATAAATTAAAAAACTTTCAATTACAAACTTATATATCTCATCATAACTTAAAGATTCATAACAAATTTTATGAAAAAAAACTTATGATTTGTACATTTAATTCTTGGTCAAAAATTTAAAATTAATAATAGTTAAAAGTCTAAATATTACACTTTTTGTAAAACGAAAGGAGTATAAAAGATGTAGAACTCCTAAAAATTACTCATGAAAGAAAAATAATTCTCTCTCCATTGTGACACTAAAATTATAATGGAACTAGAACTATACACACATACATGTGTATCCATTAAATTAATCTACTTTATTTAACTACTCATTTATTATAGTTAGAATAATTTATTTATTTAACTACTCACCTGTCATATCTATTTAGCAATGCTATGGATGTATATGGTCAAGCAGATCTGTGGTCAATGGCGGTCTAAGTTTTGGAGTAAATATTGGTTATATCCGATATATTTGATGATCAGTTTAACAAGAGAGTATATCCATGAAAATATATTTATACACATAAATAAATTTACAAGAGAAATTTATAAATTAATAAAAATTGATATGTGAACAATTTTATATCTTCTTTTTTCTTCCTTAATCAATGAAGTATATTAATTTTTTTATTTATAGACTTTTGTGAGTTATTCTTATGAAATAATTTATGTGTAAAAATTTATTCAATAAAAAATCATTTGATGCAACAATTTAATAGGAGAGTGATGATTATATATTGGAGATGAGAGAAATATTAAATTATAACTCACAAAACTCTCTTTCTTAATTTATGATTTATGTAACCGATAACAATGATATGGTAATTTAAATATTTATATTTATTTTAGAAAATATAAGATATTAGTAATTCTAACTCTCTATTTCAAATGAATTTTGAGATTTTTTATGAACAAACTTTCTCGTACCCCTAAAACTCTATTGGTTAATACCAGTTATATTTTACATTCACCAATGACGATTTTATATGTTAGATATGGTTTATCTCGACCGTTGATACGTACTATGAACTTGGTTTGCTTTAAAACTTGTATGGCTGAGTTATTTGACTTATGATATTCATGTGTGGTTTGTTGTATTTATATAGGTAGAACATATGAGAGGATGGCTCTGCTTTCTTTAATTTATTTAATTCACCACATGTATTTTTGTAATATTTATGACTGTCAATAAAAGTGATCGTTGACGCCCATATCCTGTAATTACATTAACTCATAATAAAATTGACATGGTTAATTAGTGAAGGTGTATTGGGTCCCTTGAAATTCTATTAAGCTATAACCAAATTGAGTTTGATACTTTGGTGCCAAGAAAACATATATAGGTCCTTTTATAGGTGAGTTTGGGTATTCCAAATTAATATCTAGAGCATAATGTTTTAAGTAAAATTTTATATAATTCGTATCTTAATTTATTTGATTGTTTTTCATGCTTTGAATTAAGAATGTAAGCTATAATGTTATTACTTTTCTCCCATTTTCTCAACTATAATGTTATATCTCATATTTAATTTTCAGAGTTTTAGTATGTAAGCTATTTGAAATGAATGGCTTATAGTAAAGAAACCAGGAAGCAAAAAACATAAAAGGCAATAAAGCAAAAACTAAACCTCTCATGCCAAAAAATGAGGTTGGCTAAACTCTTTTGAGAATTAATGGCATCTGTAGTCATTGCCATGTTCATGTACAGTTGAAAGTATTCGTTTCTTCCTCTTCTTTCTGCATTGTCTTTTTTGTTTATTTCAATTGAAAAAAGAACAGTAAAAGATAAGGGATGAAGGTAACTTGTAACAAATGCAGTGTATTAGTGTAATTGGAGCAGCTCAATGCATATATAGGCCCCACTTATTCTAGAGATTCAAGATTTAGAATATATAATTTGCGCTATAAAAATTTATAATATTCAAAATTTAGACCGAAACAGAAGAACTTAAAATGAATAGCAAATTATTATCATTGTACGCCCTCTTGCTCTTCTACACACACTTCTGTTTAAAATGAACTGAATCCAAGAAAAAAAATCTGTAATTACTATTCACTATATTAAATGTTGTATGATTTTTGTTGAACTTCAGATGGGGGCCAATTAATATTTGATCCAAACAGATGGATCCATGACTTTGTGTTTGAATTGATTGAGATGACCCATCCGGCCCATACAGTATCACTGACAAATTAACACTTCCAATTATGGATGAATTATGCTCATGCACCGGAGTCCCTTTTCTTTTCAATGCCCTGCTGGCCTATTGCATACTTCGAATAGTTTGAAGTTTGACTTTTGAAAGAAATATATTGCAAAAATGAATAAATAAATCTCTCATATTTTTTTTATTACTTAATTATTCAATATTCGAAAGCTCACTGATTTCGGTTAATGTGGATGGAGTCGGTCTTATTTTGACAGTACTAGTTGAGAATAACATTTTGCCTTTTGATGACTTGACTAATTACTTCATTAGTTGTCTCAAAAAAAATTTACTTCATTAGTTTCATTAAATGTATTATCTATTAGTATATATTAATTAGTAAACCATATTTTAAAAACATTATCAATTCTACTGAGTCAATTACATTAAAAATAAATATTGCACAATATTCAAAACTTAGCAAAAAATAATGATAATAATTATGGTAAGTGTAATTATATTACTCTCTCCATTCTAAAATTAAAAATAAATTTCTATTTTAATGTAGTACTAGATTTCATTTTTAATATGAATTTCACAAAATTATCAAAAAATAATAGTTCTTTCTTATACTCTATGATGTTTCATTTTAAAATTTTTAAAAATAAAATTTTTCACTACTGTTTTGAATTATAAGATTTCAAAATTTTATTTTAGGTAAATTAAAATATATCTCTAAAAAAAAATACAATAAAGGCCGAATAAATTGGACAAAGATTCTACAAACCAAATGGACCTGCATGTTATTGAATGATAAAGAATTAATTACTTCAGTTTGAGATAAAATGGAGACCGTTAAGAGACAACAAAGAGTTTAAGGGCATTTCATGGCCATTTGATAAAAAGAAATTCAGATAACTACATGAGATTCAATTAAACTCATTATTTTTTTAATGATTCAATGCCAAACGATACTGTATAAGATAAGAGTGCATGTCTTATGAAAAAGGTTCGAGTAAAATTTAATTATCTCTAACTGTTTGACTTTTTAATCGGTAAAAAGTGCAGGTTATTTGATAAAAAATATTATAATATCTGAATATATCTCAATGACTCTTAATTGATAAGAAAATAAATCGATGCTGATTGATTAAGAGATATCTTTTAATGAGAATTTTAATAAGAATACTATCATTAAATTTGTAGAAATATTATTTAATAAGTTTTATTACATAAACCAATTTGAAAATTAATTTTACTTTGATAATAACTCTCAATTTCAATTTAATGTTATTCAGATGGACTAAATAATTTTATTCAAATAAATTTTTTAATTCAAATTTAGAGATTTTATACAATACAAATATTTTAATCATTCAGTTTTACCAAATGCATTCTTAGTAGTTATGAAAGCTCAATATGTCAAAGTAAAAACAATCTTTTTCCAGCTACCAAAGTAAGAATAATTACTCTCTTCCATTCATATTAATAGTTTTTTTTAGAGATTTATTAAAATTTTGTCTTAATTAATATATTGTGATAATCTAAGTAAATGAATGAAAAAGTTTACTATATTACCTTTATTTATTATTTATGGATTATTATATACTGATTGAAAAGTATGACAATTTGACTAATTATTATAAAAGTAATATTGTAATTTAAAATTATATTTAATCATTAATTTAACTAATTAATGTACTTTTTAATATTTATAAATTATCTTAAAATGACTATTATTATGAATGAGATGTGTACTACACCAGCTTAATATCAATTCCCTTTAAAGATTACATACAGAAAGTTAGTTAACATGTATGAAGAGATAAATCAACTGATTGGCAATTGATGGAGCCGTTGAATCTGAAGTCGATATCATTAATATATGGGCTTTAATTTATGTCCTTTCTATCTTTATTAGATCTTAAGATATGGACAAAATTTGTTTTTCATGTCTTCATTCTGTAGGAAAATTGCAATTTTACTACTGTTTCATAGTCTTGATGAGATTAGAAGAAGAAATTTTTTGTTTAATTTTATATTTTTTTTCGCCCCCGATCGAACAGGGTGTGCATGTGCATAGTTGCATACAAATTGTGATTACTTAACAATTATAGTGGCACAATTTCATTTTATTAATTATATATATTCCTTCCATTTTAGAATTAGATATATATTTCAATTAGACATATAAATCTAAAGATTCAATTAGCTAGAAAGATATATTTGTCGAGATATTAAGATTACGAAATTCATATCAAAATTTGATTTTATCAATTTTTCAGTGTTGACTTTATCGTTAAATAAAAGTAACTAAATTTAAATTAGATTGAAATTTCCAATTTATGCTACATTAATTGTAATGGGAGTAATGTCTTTGCTATATACAATATTGGTTCCTAGTTTTTCAGTCTATAATGTTTTAATTTTAATTTGAATTTTACTGTTAACAGTCTCTTTTAAATTTTGAAAATTTACTTATAAGAAACAACGTAAATTTTAAAGGAAGTTTCTTGACATAAAAAGACCGTCACAAAATTAATAAACACTCCTATAAAATCTATGCAAATCAACAAATTCAACTCACTGGGGAGAACAAAGAGACGAGAAAGATAATTTCACTATCAACAACAATATTAGAGAGTTAGTCTGTACACATGATTCAACCATAATGAATAATAAGAGTGATACCATTTGTAAGGATAATAAATTAATAATATCAACCACCATATTATAATATATTGATGAGCACACATAATAAAGATTCTTAATTTGACGCCCTTTTTAGAACAATTGACCTACGTGCTTATATTTAAGTTCCCAACTCCCGCAATTGACATCACCCCAATCTAGATCATTTGTTTGTCTGCATCAAATTATTTTAATACTATTTCATTAATACATTATTATATATGCTAACATTATCACCAGACAGAATATATACATGTCTACCGAAGAACTCTTTTTCTAACAGAAGAAAACAAACTTTTTGCGGGATACAAGTCCAGTTTGTTCATTTCCTTAATTATTTATATCATTATACGTAGAAATGAACCGGTTCGGATCGGATCAATTTTTAAAAAAGATTAATGTTGATCAGTCCAGTTTTGACATTGATCAGATCAGCTCAGTTCAATCTTAGATCAATAAAAGGTGAACTATTAAGGATTTTAGACCAGACCAATCTTGGATTAGGTAAGTCCTAAACCAGTCTCAGTCCCCAATTATTTTATACATAAACTAAATTTAAAAAAAAACTATTAAAATATAATTTTTTTAATTTTTTTAACAAATTATTATAATTATAGTCATGACAAACTAATTCTTTATACAAATTTTAAATAAAAAAATAATGTAGAAGAACAATATAATTATTTCATTCATACAAAATTTTCAAAATTGGAGAAAAAGTTAAAATACATTTAAATTATTGAGTAAGGATAGAGAAACAAACAATAAATTATGAGTTTATTATATGAAAAATTAGCAAGTGCATAGTAATTACATTAGATTACATTTAAATTTGTTGATAAATAATTATTATTTTTGTTCTTTAACTTTGAACCTTATCTTCAATTTCAAATTTGTTTTCGATTTTTGATATCTTCGATGTTTTAGAGATTCATGTAATAGAGTTTTGACCTATTTCAAGTTGTTCATCTTTGACTTTAGGATCATTCATATTATCTTTTAAATCAATAATATATTGCATTATTTTTTGTGTCACAACATGAACTTTATAACGTATACATACTTCATATGACTCAGGATTACATGTTTGAATCAATCATATGTATATTAATATTTCCTATTTGATTAAGATTACATGTATAAATAATAATTTTTTTCTTATCAAATTTGTGTCTCAATCCTACTTCGCCTTAGTCCGGTTTCATTTCAATCTCGGTTCTAGTTCGGTTTTGATTTTGGACCAATTTTTACATAAGTCGATTCAAACTAATTTTTCACCATAATATTATGGATTATATGGACTGGTCCTAAACCGGATCAATTTTCATTCATTTTGTTCATCCCTAATTACATGTTACACAATCTATTCCTAAAAATAAGGGAACAAAAATATAGTTGTTGAATAAAATTTAAACAAGCAAATATGAAAGATTATTTTCAAGAAAGTAGGTAATTGTTATCTCACCTAAACCAACCAAAAATTTAAGATAGTATTTATTTAATCAACCAAATCATAAAAAAGGCATGCTCAAATTTATACAGTTGCTGTGGTTGTCATTTGTTTCTTGGATACTCTTTGTTTGTCGTTTTTCCTGTACATTGTCTATTGATTAGTGGAAGAAATTAAACTTGTCTTTTCTGTACTAGGCTACATAAATATTTTTAATTGATATTGCTAATTAAAAAACTATTATCAAATTTCCCGATAACAAATTGTATGCCTTGACAATATAAACAACAATTTTTATTTCCTAAAAATATTACGTACAATGTTGTAGATTGATTTTTGTGGGCACAGTGGCCATTCGTAAAATTAAATTTAAACAATTACTACTTCAGTTATAATTACACACTTAATTTAAAGTTTATTTATTTTACACACAACAATTATAACAATAATATTGCAAATTTAAATCTTCACTACTAATATTATATCGAATTTCACAATATTAAATCTCAAATCAATATTAAAGGTGATGTTGTAGGTTAACTAAAGTGTTAAGAATACTTTTTATAGATTTTGCGTAAAAAATTAGGTGAGAATTAGGAGAATATAAAAATTACGCCAATCAAAAAAAGGAAAACTAACTTTAAAAGTAAAAATTCAGTAGTGTAGTTTTGGTTGTGATAATCAATGTCATTGTATATACTCCCTTCGTAACATTTGAGAATTAGACTTATTAAAAGAAAAGGATAACATTTGTATAAAATTTTCATTATAATGATATATTTGTATTAAATTGTCACTATAATATTCTTTTTTTATTTTTAATTGAATATTCATAATAAATTTAGTAAGAAAAACATATTATTTATATATATAATTCTCAATTGCATATACAATATTAATATTTGTCAAAAATTTAAATGTCATTTTTTTTTGTGAAACAGAATGAATATAAAACAACTGCAATAGTAAAATTGGAACAATAAAATCAAATTCTCTGCTGACCAAAAATAAAGAAATCGAATTCTCTCTCCCATTTTTCCATGACATATTGGTGCGCAATTAATTTTTTATTCAACTAGATTGTTCGATAAATCTTGCTAGCTGTATGTTTGTTGTGTATGAGGACAGTACATGTCCGCAGTACAAGATATTGTCATACTTTGTCAAGAGTATGCAGCTGATTTTTAAATCCAATTTTGGAGGTACATATATATAAAATATTGCATTTTTATTATGTTATATCTGTACAATGATTAATATTATTTTTATATATTCATTTATGTACATCATCGATTCTCTTGTTTATTTTTAGCAAACAGTATATAACTATATATAGGATAAAACAAACATTTATACAGTACAAAATCCCCAAATTATGCAACAAAGCTTTTGAAAAAGTTACTCGGAACGTTTTTGCACACATGTGTACTATTTAAGCAGTACAAGCCCACGTACTGCTCTGCATGCAATTTATCAGAGACTGAGTAAAAGTCAGATGAAGAAATTAAGACTTCAACATGCTTATAAATCATCAATCATTGAAAGATCAAAACTTTAGGCTTCAGGCTACTTTAAATTACAGTATTTACATATTAGTCATTAAAAATAACGCTTAATAATATATATTTAAAGAAAATAATACAGCGTACGTCTAGCAACTTAAATTCATTCAACTATTGTGTTCTTTGTTTTATTTACACATTTGATAATAATAGTAATAATATTTAGTGGCTACTATGTCTAGCCAATTAAATTCATTAAACTATCATATGTTTTTCACATATTTGGTCGAATTAATGGTATATTTGGATTGGAGTAACAAAATGTGGGAGAGAATTGATTATAAGTTAAAAGATTTTTGTGAAAAATAGTGAGAAAAGGAGAAATGAGGAATGTGACAGAGAATCACAACGAAAAAAAAAAAAAAAGAATAAATCCGTCACTCATCCTTCTCATTCATGAAATTAAATCACAAACAAAATAAATTATTCATTTCATCACCATCATCTATAGAAATCATAAAATTTTGTGATCTCATTTAAGAATTACATTTGTATCAAATTTATTAATTTTCTCATTTCGTTCTCTCTATTCAAACACAGCCCAAAATATTGTTGCGAACAAAATGGTTATTACATATGCTCACGTGGAAAGAAAATGTTTTTATTTTTTAGCACGCCAACAATATAATAATGTGCATAATAGAGCCAAACATAGTTGCTCATAAAACAAACTTCTCAATTCGTAAAGGACAGTATTTAAGACTTAATTAATTAAGCTTCCCAACTAGTGAAAATCTCAAAACCTAGAAGTTGACTCCACGCTAGGACCACAAAAACAAAATTCAGGACAACTTTTTCTTATGAACTCCAAAATTATTAATTTATCATAATATAGTTAATTGAATAAACAAATTCCAAGAAAACACATTTAGCCAAACAAGAAAAAACACATTCTTCACTAGCATACTATATTACATGGACACAATAACGTTACAAAAATTACATGCATCGATGCAAATATTATTGTCCCACGCTTCCCTTGGTTTAATTTCTAATATAGAATCAACTTTGTCTTCACATAGGAAACATTTAATTTCTTTTTAAATAAACAAAGACAAACAAAATTAGACCAACCGTGGTGGAGTGGTGCAATGGTGGCCGTCTTCGATTTTCCGGCAACTGTCCGATGACATGAGGGAGATTAGAAGATCGGAGAAAGCTTTTATTATGAATTTATGGGTGGGTTTAGGGTTTAAGGTTAAGTAACATAGTAAAAGTTCATGCAAGAATTCCCAATCAGCTTTCACGTCCGTTAATTCATGGGCTTCAACCATTTCTTGCATTGATTTTCGAAAATCTAGAAATGGGTCCGGCGAGTATGTTTGAACGGCGATGCTGCCTGCGACAAGGGTGTCGTCGCCGGAGGGGACTTTTGGGGCGTCGAAGATGGAGTTGGAGGGGCCGGGAGAGGAGAAAAAGAAGCGTTGGGAGGCGAAGACGGTGGCGAAGTCCGGTGGAGAGTCATCTGGGAAGTCGAAGGAGTGGTCGTCGGATGAGTTGGAGAAGAAGTCATCGGCGGCGGAGAAGGAGGTGAGGGACTTGGAAGTGGAGGCGGAGTTGGTGGGGTCATAGAGGGAATTATCGGAGATGTTTAGTTCATTTTGGGAAGATTGGTGGTTTGATGAGGGTGAAGGTTGGGGGAGTGTTGTTAAGAGGGGTAAGCATTTGAATTTTGAGAAACAAAGGTAGCTTTTCAATGAGAAGGGGAACATTTTCTTTTTCTTAATCCGCAAAGAGTTGAGAGAGATGACTATATATGTATAGTAACTGTGTGTGTTTGTGTGTGTGTAAATAGATGGAAAAGAAGAAGCTAGAGATGAGAAGTGGGATTATGGATATAAGATGAATGATTTGGTGGGGTACGTTGTGTATATATCCCTCTTGTGTTTTTCTTGTGTGTTACAGTCATTGTATGCGACAATGAAATGGTTATTTGCATAGTGTTGTTTTTATATGGAGTAAGCATATTGCGAAGCTAATCGGTAAAATTCAAAATTCACACATAAAGAAAAGGTAAATATTGGGCTTAATTAGGCCCCTCGTGTAACCAAAAATAAAAATAAAAAACAAATACAAGAATGAAGGAATTTATTAATGGACCGCTATTGATGCATTGTTAATAACATTAAAAATAAAAATAAAAAACAAATACAAGAATAAAGGAATTTATTAATGGACCGCTATTGATGCATTGTTAATAACATTAGAACTTTAAAGTACGCGCACACACTTACTCCTTTGATTATAATTATTAAATTATGGTTATTTTAATACAGATACAAATATACATATATTCATATTCTAATTTGATAAATATGGACAAAGATAATATTTGCTGGATAATATCAAATATGAATACTAATAATAGATTTTCAATATCATAAAAATGATATTTATTATAATACTTTAATAGTTTTTGTGATATATATTAAATAAATTTATACTTAACAAACTAAGCAAATTACCACATTAATATTAATACTTATTGTATTATAAATTCTTAATTTAGTTTGATCATAAATTTAAATATAAGTTATAATAAAACTCAAATATTTATCAAAGAATAATGCAATTGTTCTATAAAACTTATTATAATTAACAATTATGTCGGTAACAGATATTACAAGTATAGATACACATGTATATGTATTTATATTCGTTTATAAACGTATACAAACATTATTCATTTTTTTTGAATAAAGATGCAAACAAATACTAAATATTTCGGTTATCATTTACATGCATAACTTTTTTTTAAGATTGATTTAATTAATAATTATTAATTAATTTGTTATTAATTAATTATGATAAATCACATTATTCCTTATAATTACTATAATTTGATAGATTTGATTAATAAATGATTTTGTTATGATTGATTTGATTGAAATTGCCTACCATCAAATCAATCATAATAAAACTCAACTTACAGGTCATGTACTCCAAGTCGATGTAGTTGTTAAATAACTTTTGTAAATTAAAACTATATTCGTCTCAAATTAAATGTTTAAAATAAATTTAATTTTTTTATGTTATTATTATTCACATCTTAAAATTTTTATTTCATTATTTTTGTTAAATAAAATATCTAATATATTAAATTATACCTAAAATTATGTATAAAAAATTAAGACCGAATGAGTATATAATTATAGATGTTGGTTCTACGCTTATTTATTTATTTATTTTTGATCGATAAATACGTTAAATTTTAATGTTATTCCAACTTTCATTCTATAAAATTTAAAATTTGTACCTAATTATGCACCTTAAAGTTGTATCCTTTTCGTTTTATTTATAGTATTATTTTATTACAGCCAATTAGGAAATATATACAGCTTTTAATCTCACTAAACATGCGGGTTCCATTTTTCGGCATTAGCGACTGAGTTAGTAACCGATGAATTCCTAATAAATTCTTTATTTTATAAAATAAAACATAATTTTTTATACATGTATATATATTTTTTATTTATTTCATCTATATCAAATTCTCTAATATATAATATATCATAATAGAATAATAATATTTTAAATTTTTATTATTTGTATTTATTAATTCTTTAATTAATAGATATTATATTATTAGACATTAAAAAAAGTAATATATTATATGTATAAGATATATATATCACATATATATATAATAATTATAATATAATATTAAAATATTAGTACATATAAATAATATATTAAATATTATAAATCACATTTTAATATATTATAACATATAATATTAATATGTAAATAATATTGATTTAATATTTATATATTATCTATTAGCTTTACATATCATAATATATTAATATATTTTATATGAAATACTATATAATAATTATAATATAATACAAATTATTATAATATACTATCTTCATCCCAAATTAAGTGGCTTAGTTACGGTAATGACACACATTTTTATATTAAATTTACTGTGTGTTTGATATTTAAAATAATTTAATTTTTTATGGTATTAATCTCCACCTCCTAAGGTTTTATTTCATTATTTTTATTAAATAAAATTAATTTTTATTTTATTTTATTTAAAATAAATTGTATTTTTTATGATATTAATTTAATGTAAAATTAGTTTATCTTATATGATTGTGATCATAATCTATTTATAATAAAATTCAAAAAAAAAGTTGCAAGTGATGGCAACTGTGCATGCTTAATTTTGACTTATTAGTCAACAACTGGATTTTATTTTACCAGATTGACAAGATTGAAGAATAAAATTATCAACTTTAAAATATGGGGATTCCAATAAAACCCAATAGATTTGGTATATGATCTTTTCGCAAGAGAAAAAAAAACTAAGAGAAAAACTCTACAGTTCATTAATTAGGAAGCTTCCCTTAAGATGTTATTGCATATTTAATTTGTGTTTAGTCATTAATTTTTGATTAATAATTTTTTATTCATTTATTACTTTTTGAATCTATAAAAAATTTTATTTTTTTGAAAATTTTCGATGTGAGATTTAAAAATATATTTCTCCATGATATCAGCATCGGTATTAAGTACTCTAATGTTAGAATATTTAGCAAGTCTACTTATATAGATTTATCTTTTTTTTCAAAATGTGTGGACATTTAGAATCTACTAACGTCTAAGAATAAATACGACTGCTAAAGAGTAAAAAAAGAAGTTATCTCCTCCTTTCCTTCTCTTTTGTCTTTTTTATTTTTAGTTAATTCCTTCCTGCATATATTTAATTTATACAATTCAAAAAAAAAAAATGCTACAGAATTGTGGTATACATACGAAGTGATGTTCAATTATCTAAACATCTTACTTTTGAACTAGCTACAAAATAGTAGCATGTTTTGTAGTTTAATAGACCACCTTTTCAGTCTACTGTTGTGTTTTGTGCCTGTTCGCTGCCAAGGAATAATCAAATGGAGCATTGCGTGAATTAAATTGTCACCTAACTCATTGAATGATAGATCGAGCTTCCTGCAGCAGGTGCTTGATAATTCTCTAATTTATATTTCGTAAAATTTATTACTATAATTTTTATATTTTAACATTAATTAAATATTTATAATAAATTTCACGAATTTTTTTTATTATTTAAAAGTATTATTCTTAATTAAACATGCAATATAAATGAAAAAAAATGTATATTTGGTTATTATACTTAAAGTCAGTTTTCAAATTGGTTACTAAACTCAATTTTTTGTCCAATTTGTTATAATATAAAGCAAAAGTAAAGAGAGAGAGCAATGTTATTTCTATATTATATCTCAACTTCAATGTGTCCAACACCATTATACAATGCCTCTATTTATAGGCAATAAAATGTACAAGAAGAGCTATACAAGTGGAGAGGTGGATAAATGGAGAAGTTGGAGAGGTGAGGAGGTGGAGAAGTTGGAGAGGTAGGGAGGTGGAGAGGTAAAATGTCTATATATATATATTACATCACACTCCCCCTTAGACATTTTACCTTATATTATACACAATTAATATGTTCTGCAGGACAAATTATAAATTAGGTACGTCAGGACCAAAAATTAACTGATACTTCTGGATCAGTTATGTTGCCTCATTAAAACCTTACTAAGAAAATCCAGTGAGATAAAACTTAGTGAAGTAAAAAGAGTACAACGCGTATAATACTCCCCCTCATTTTAATGTATATCTCTGAAATGATGGATACTAATCTTCTGTGTAAATTGTTCAAAAACTTTTCTCGGCAATGATTTTGTGAATAGATCTGCCAAATTATCACTTGACCTAATTTGACAAACATTTATCAAACCATCCTTCTGTAGATCATGTGTTGAGAAGAATTTTGGTGAGATGTGTTTGGTTCTGTCACCTTTAATATATCCTTCTTTGATTTGAGCAATAAATGTTGCATTGTCTTCATATATCATAGTTGGGTTTCCTTTGATTGACTCGAGTCCACATTCCTCCTGGATGTGTTGAATCATTGATCTCAACCATACACATTCTCGTCCAGCATCATATAGAGCAATTAATTCGGCATGATTTGATGATGTCGCTGTCAATGTCTGTTTTGTTGATCGCCATGAAATTGCAGTATCACCATATGTAAATACATATCCAGATCGTGACCGAGCTTTATGTGGATCTGATAAATACCCTGCATCTGCATATCCAACTAATTTGAATTTTTTATTCTTTTGGTAAAATAGTCCCATATCACTTGTCCCACAAAGGTAACGAAACACATGTTTAATTCCGTTCCAATGTCGGCGTGTTGGATCAGACCTATATCTTGCCAATACATTGACAGAAAATGCAATATCAGGTCTTGTATTATTAGCAAGATACATCAAAACCCCTATTGCACTTAAGTATGGTACTTCTGGACCAAGACCTTCTTCATTCTTTTCTCGAGGACGATAAGGATCCTTTTCTACGTCAAGTGATCGAACAACCATTGGTATACTTAGAGAATGAGCTTTGTCCATATTAAAACGTTTTAACATCTTCTGGATGTAATTCAATTGATGGACAAAAATACCATTATTCAAATGTTCGATCTGTAGGCCAAGACATAATTTTGTTACACCAAAATCTTTCATTTCAAATTCTTTCTTTAATAAATTTGCAGTCTTTTCGATCTCTTCAGGAGACCCAATGATATTCAAATCATCAACATATACTGCAATAATTGTAAAAGCCGAGATTGTTCTTTTAATAAAAACACATGGACTAATTTCATTAGATTTATATCTCACTTTTATGAGATATTCACTTAGTCGATTATACCACATTCGGCCCGACTGTTTTAGTCCATATAAAAATCTCTGTAACTTTATAGAATACATTTCTCGAGGTTTTGATTTAAGTGCTTCAGGTATTTTTAGTCCTTCAGGGACTTTCATATAGATATCATTATCAAGTGATCCATATAAATAGGCTGTGACTACATCCATGAGATGCATTTGAAGTTTTTCAGTGATTGTGAGACTAATTAGGAATCTGAGAGTTATTGCATCCACTACAGGTGAATACGTTCCTTCATAATCAACTCCTGGTATTTGTGTAAAACCTTGTGCCACAAGCATTGCTTTATATCTCACAATCTCATTTTTCTCATTCCTTTTTATTGCAAATACCCACTTGTAACTTACAGGGTTAACATCTTTGGGAGTTAGGACTACAGGTCCAAAAACATTGCGTTTTTCAAATGAATATAATTCAGAGTTCAGGGCATCTTTCCATTTTGGCCAATCATTTCGATGCATACACTCTTTAAGAGTTTTTGGTACATAATCATTCTCATTTAGCACATCAGTTGCTATAGCATATGCAAAAATTTGATCAACACGTGTTTCATTGCGGTTCCATATTGTACTATTTTGTACATAGTTTATTGAGATCTCATAATCATTAGGTACCTGAGTTTCTTCTGGAACTTCATCAACCTCTTCTGCGGTTTTATCGACCTCTTCTGGGGTTTTATCGATAACCTCTTCTGAGGTTACACCAACTACTCTATTATGCTCTTTCCTTTTCCGTGGATTTCGATCTTTGTAACCAATTGGTCTTCCACGTTTTCTTTGTATAGAAATCTCTGCTGGGATTACATCAATTCGAGCAGGTGCATTTAAAGCTGGTACATGTGATTTAGTAACTCTTTTTGTATCTACAAATGCATCTGGTAATTCATTTGCTATTCTTTGTAAATGTATAATCTTTTGAACTTCTAGTTCACATTGACCACTTCGGGGATCAAGATAAGATAATGATGATGCATTCCAATTTACTTCTTGTTGTTCCAGCTTTTCTTTTTCTCCCCCTAAGATTAGGAATATTGTCTCATTAAATTGACAGTCAGCAAAACGTGCTGTAAAAACATCTCCAGTTTTTGGTTCCAAATATTTAATAATTGATGGAGAGTTAAAACCAATATAAATTCTCAATCTTCTTTGTGGTCCCATTTTGGTACGTTGTGGAGAAATTGGAACATACACAACACAACCAAAAATTTTAAGATGAGACAAGTTTGGTTTTCTTCCGGAGACCAATTGTAATGGAGAAAATTTATGATATGCAGTTGGTCTTAATCTAATAAGTGCAGCAGCATGTAAAATGACATGTCCCCATGTAGAAGATGGTAGATTACTTTTCATCAGTACTGGTGTAGCAATCAGTTGTAATCTCTTAATTAATGATTCTGCTAAACCATTTTGTGTATGTACATGAGGCACTGGATTTTCTGCCATAATTCCAATTGACATACAATAATCATTAAAAGATTGGGATGTAAACTCTCCTGCATTATCAAGTCTAATGCTTTTAATTTGATAATCTAAAAAATTTGCTCTCAGTTGGATTATTTGTGCTAATAGTCTAGCAAATGCAACATTTCTTGTTGCCAATAGACAAACATGTGACCATCGAGTTGATGTATCAATTAAAACCATAAAATATCTAAATGGTCCACATGGAGGAAAAATAGGCCCACAAATATCTCCTTGAATTCTTTCTAAAAATGAAGGAGATTCATTTTCAATTTTATTTGAAGATGGCCTAATTATTAATTTTCCAAGAGATCATGCTGCACATGATAAATCTTTTGATACTAGGATCTTCTGATCCTTTAGGGGATGCCCATTTGCACTTTCAATTATTCTCCTCATCATAGTGCTACCTGGATGACCTAACCTGTCATGCCACAGAATAAATGTCTTTGTGTCAAGTAACTTCTAGTTGCTGACCATATTTGATTCTATTGAACTTATGTTCGTACAATATAATCTAGAGGATAAAACTTCCAACTTTTCCAATATGATCTTCTGGCCATATTCAATAAATGTAATGTGAAGATACTCAATATTATTTTCAGTCATGGTTTGAAGATGATAACCATTTTTTCTAATATCCTTAAACCTTAGTAAATTTCTTCTGGATTTACTTGAGTATAATGCATCGTTTATAAATAATTTTGTTCCTTCAGGTAACAAAATACAAGCTCTTCCAGAGCCTTCAATTAAATTACTAATGCCAGATATTGTATTAACATGTGTCTCTGCAGGAGACAATTGAGAAAAATATCTCTTACTTTTTAGTATAGAGTTTGTTGTTCCACTGTCTACTAAACATTCATCTTTACTATTTGCCATAGCTTTTCTTGAGCCTCCAATCATATTCTTTTTCCTTGGAATAAGAAAATATATATATAAGATCAAATAAAAGGAAAACTAATTTTTATTTCATGACAAACTGACTTACAAACATATATAAAGAGGAAAAGAAATTAAACTAAACTTATTATTAAAAATAACAAAAACTACGTCATGACATTAATCTCTTCATCAACATTTTCAAAGAAATCAGAAACATCTAGGTGTGTATCTATAAGCAAATCATTCAAATCATTTTCAACTAGATTTGTTTCTACTTCTTTTCCTTTTTTCTTGACGGAAGCTTGGTAGAGTTCGACCAAGTGCTTTGGAGTACGACATGTACGTGACCAATGGTTTGTCATACCACATCTAAAGCAAACATTTTCATGTTTCTTAGAAGATGAAGAATTATTTCCCTTTTCATATCTCCCAGCATTGTTTTCATTTGATTTAGGATTATGACCATCACGTCGCCAAACATTAGTGTGACCACGTCCACGGCCTCTTCTGGGGCTGCGACCACGTCCTCGTCCTTGACCTCCTTTAAATGATGTCGCATTCACTTCAGAGAATGGACTAGAACCAATGGGTCGTGATTGATGATTTTTCATCAAAAGCTCATTATTTTGTTCTGCAACAAGAAGACATGATATCAGTTCTGAATATTTTTTAAAACCACGCTCTCGATATTGCTGCTGTAGGAGCAAATTTGTGGCATGAAATGTAGAGAATGTTTTCTCTAACATGTCTTCATCAGTAATCTTTTCTCCACATAACTTTAATTCAGAAGTTATACGAAACATTACAGAATTATATTCACTTACAGATTTAAAATCTTGTAACCTTAAATGAAGCCATTCATAACGAGCTTTTGGGAGGAGTACTTGTTTTTTATGGTCATACCTTTCTTTTAAATTTCTCCACAATTCTAACGGATCTTTCACCGTTAAGTATTCAGTTTTTAAATCCTCGTGGAGATGATGACGGAGAAATATCATTGCTTTGGCTTTCTCTTGCGGGGAGGCCTTATTTCCATCTTTTATTGTTTCTCCAAGATTATTTGTTGTAAGGTGGATCTTGGCATCGAGAGTCCATGGGAGATAATTCTTTCCCGATATATCAAGAGCATTGAACTCAAGTTTAGAAATGTTGGCCATAAGAACTACAAAAAAAAATGCTATGAATTTAAAATATGCATTTATATTCAATAAACATAAATAAAATGACTAAGGAAAAGAATCTTAATAACTTCTGGTTATTAAGAGAATTAAGTATTGGAGACATATAAATATATATATATATATATATATATATATATATATATATATATATATA
>CM025780.1:27654622-27784306 GCA_014636745.2 Centella asiatica | reverse complement strand
ATATATATATATATATATATATATATATATATATATATATATATATAATGCTAGGCAAAGAACTCCAGGTTCTCTTTTATAAAAATTAAGAACTTCAGGTTCTTTCTTTTTAACAAAAATCTAAATTATAATAAAAACTTCTGGTTTTATCATGTACTTAATTTATCATTCTCTTCTGGGAATAAAAGTACTTAATTTATCATTCTCTTCTGGGAATGAAAGTATTACTTTCATACAATGTTAAATAAAATAAAATATAAAACAAAAGTAAAGATTAATAAGATACAATCTAAAAAATACCTTCTTCTCGAAACAAAATCAAATCGCAATTTGACTAGAGTAAACTCGTGCTAATAACGTGTTATAATATAAAACAAAAGTAAAGAGAGAGAGAGAACAATGTTATTTCTATATTATATCTCAACTTCAATGTGTCCAACACCATTATACAATGCCTCTATTTATAGGCAATAAAATGTACAAAAAGAACTATACAAGTGGAGAGGTGGATGAGTGGAGAAGTTGGAGAAGTTGGAGAGGTGGGGAGGTGGGGAGGTGGAGAGGTAAAATGTCTATATATATATATATTACATAACACAATTGAGTTATTAAACTTAAAATTTGTTATTTATTGAGTTTTTTCCGTTAACTCTCTTAAATCTATAACAAAAATCTGCTTAGACCGGTCAATGTATCCAATTTTGATGATTTGACGATCACATATGGCATTATAGTGTTGACATGTATATATATATTTTTAAGATATTTTAACTACTATCAAAAATTTCAAAATAAAATAAAATTAAAGAACCAAAGGAAAAAATAGAAAAATAAAAGGCAAAATCAAATACTCCAATCTCTTCAATCCAATCTTCAAAATGAAGGCTAAAAAAAACACCACTATGCGCCACCACCGGAAGAAAATTGAAATACTTACAAACAAAAAAAAACGGAAGAAAATTGAAATCAGTCCCTCTTAATGGCTTTCAGCAAATCCAATTGAAATTTACAAAATCTCAAAGCACTAAATCCCAAGACTCTAGCAAATCAGATTGTCGTCATCAAGTCATCAACACCTAAATCTCAACAAATTACACCACCGGTATCGCCGGTATCGCCCCACCGTCATTTCTACTATTGATGTTGATGTTTTTGGAAAGATTAAGCCAACAACATATAATCGTGCACTATTAATTCAAATTATAACAACACAATTTATGCAGATATATTTATATTGATAACAAGACACATATGTCAACAATAACAAACGAAGCAGGATTGGAAAAACAAATACTCTAATTAGCAAAAATTGAAAAATATAAAGGTAAGAAACACTTATCGAAACAGAAGAACAACTGAGTCGTCGATCCCTAAAAAAGGAATAACTGTTCATGAAGAAGTATTAACAAGAAAATTAAAAAATATAAAGGTAAGAAGCACTTATCGGAACAGAAGAATAACTGAGTCGTCGATCCCTAAAAACAGGAACGACTGTTCATGAAAAAGTATTTGCCCTACTTACGTTACGATGAGTTGTTGAAGGTCTCCTTCCAGGATAATGTGATGGGTTGCTGAAAGTCTCTTTTCAGGATAAAACAATACGACACTATTAAGACGCAATCCAATATCAGTGCAACGACGACTACCACCCCAGTTCATCGGAAATCCAAAAGAGTATGTAATAAATTGTGTGACGGAGAATTCTCTATATGTTCTATAGTATTGTACCTTCCAACATACGAGAGCAAAAAAAATTTTATAAACATTTTCTTAGTAAAAACTTTTGGTAACGTCTCCTTAAAATTTTTTTTGTAACGTTTGCCTAAACTAATACATATTTATAAGACCGTTGCATGGACTAAACCTAACTAGAATTGAATTAGAAAACATAATTATTATCTGATAATCATACTTAATTCCAATTTAAATTAGTTTGAATTTTTCAAATAAACTTTCATCAATGATCAAATATCATCTGGTAAACAAATTATCTCCCGATAAACAATTATCATCCGATTGGAAAATTATCTTTTAATGATCCGATTATCTATGGAATTATTATCCTTTGATAACCAAATATCATCCAATGTATCTATAAATTCCACTAAAAAATGACTTAGATCTTGTCTTTATAAAAAGGATTAATTACTAAATGTTAATTTCAAGAAATATTATTAGGCATCCACTTTAATTAGGCCTAAAATTTCTATTTTCAAATAGATGTCTCTGCTTTCATTAGTCAGACGAGAGTGCCGTCTTTCATTAATCAAACCAAAACACCAATATTATGTTTGCGTAGGAAAGAAAAGGTGATGCATAAGATGGTGAATCAGTGATTTTTGGTGGGTGAAAATTATTGTTGCCGACATCAGAGCAAGCTTTGATTATTGAATCCGGTATGAGGAAAATAATTTTCGTGCAATGTCGGAATATTATTATTTCGTTTGTTGAGTTTTTACATTACTATATATCCTAATGTTATCATCTTAATGTTATTATTTATTAAAAAAATACAATGTTTTAGTGGATTACTAGTAACATAAATGACAGTAACATAGTTAACTCTAATAGTAATATTAATACAATTATATCCACTGGACGGGAATGGTTCAAACTATCACTCACAGGAGGAAACTTACTTTTTCAAAGAGTATCGGCCAAGACTTTTGTGTTCACTAATTGGTTTTATATTTCTATTATCAACTTATATCTTTTTCGGTAATAAAAAAAACTAATAGTTGATCTCTTGCTTCGTTTATTTTAAATTTAACCCAAATTTGTTGAATAGAGCATCCGCGCGTGACATAAAATGTCTGCTTAGAACGTAAAACAAAAACAGGTTTAAACAATTAAATATACACAAAGTAAATCGTAGTAGTAAAGTAAACTTTTGTTTACAAGAATCTCATAATATTAATTCAGCAATCGATTTAAATGAAAAGAGTACAACAAATTTGTCTATATATCAAACTTAATACTTTTTCTATCGATCATTATGCTGTGTAGATATTAACTTTGTTACAAAAGTTTAGTGGAAGTTTAGAGTATATCATAGGTTTGTTTGAATACTTATTGTATCTATCACGTGACACTATTAACAAAAATTTAAACATTTAATTAACCTTGTTGACACTATAAACATATACAAGTAAAACATAAAGAAACAGAAGAAATTTTTGAAAAAAATTATAAGTACATTTAAAATTTTGTTTTTAGTTTTATGCAATTAATAACATGAAATTTTTTAAACGTTATCACCGTCACTCACACTACAATCCTGTTAATGACAAGTAGCAAAATAGCTATTGACGTAAATATATTTTTGTCCCATACACTTTTTTAGAGTTTCAATTGCTAGCTCACTCCTGTTATATAAAGTATATACCTGGTATCGAATAAGTGGGAGCTCACGAATTAATCATTTATTACTTATTACCAAAGGAAATCACAAAATATCTTGTTATTTTTGTTGGAAGGTGATGAGAATTTGAATGAGAATTGCTATATAAAAGGACTTTAGTCCCACATTGAAAGTTGGAAGGAGTAGTGTTCACCATTTATATGGGAAGGCAAATAGACTAGTCAAAGTAATTGACTACACTATGCTCCATCTACCACGCCCGCGTAGGGGGTGCAAATCCAAAGAATTTCCGAAATTCAATTTGGCTTGACTCATGCACAGGTACAACCTGTGGACACGAATGTCAGACCGTAATTGGGCCGATCTTAGGAAACAGTAGTCCAACGATCCTCTAAAGCACCTAGTGAAGCAGCGAATCCATGGGTATTTGAACCCGAGTATCCGGGAAAAAGCAGAATATTTGATGGAAGAACGGGAGATCCTTTTGAACAACCTGTTATAATAGGAAAGCCTTATATCTTGAAATTAATTCATCAAGTTGATGATAAAATCCATGGACGTTCCAGCGGACATTATGCACTTGTCACACCGTAATTGGGCCGATCTTAGGAAACAGTAGTCCAACGATCCTCTAAAGCACCTAGTGAAGTAGTCCAACGATCCTCTAAAGCACCTAGTGAGGGGACGACTAAACTGTTTTAAGGAAAGCGTGTTCACACCGACTAAACTGTTTTAAGGAAAGCGTGTTCACACGTGTCTCGGTACCTAATATTTTACTCCGATCTTAGGAAACAGTAGTCCAACGATCCTCTGAAGCACCTAGGGATGACTAAACTGTTTTAAGGAAAGCGTGTTCACACGTGCCTCGGTTTTTAACGGAGGATGCTCCTGTGATGCCGGAAGGTACTGTAAATATGGCAATGTTTTCTGCTATTGAGGCATGACGACACTCTAATTTTTTATGTCGCAGTTATATTTTGAATGGCTTCAACGATTCTTTGTATGGTGTTTATTGTAAGCTAAAGAATTATGGGAATCAATGGATCGGAAATATAAAACTGAGGATGCTGGCTCAAAGAAATTTGTAGTCGGACGGTTCCTTAATTATATGATGATTGATTCCAAGACTGTAACCAGTCAAGTGCAGGAATTGCAGTTAATCCTGCACGATATCCAAGCTGAGGGTATGGTGCTAAGTGAGTCTTTCCAAGTGGCTGCGGTCATTGAGAAATTGCCTCCGGCCTGGAGAGACTTCAAGAATTACCTTAAGCACAAACGCAAGGAGATGACCTTAGAGGATCTGATTGTTAGACTTCGAATTGAAGAAGACAACAAGAAATCCGAGTATAAGACATCAAGAGGTGTTGAGGCTAAAGTGAATATTCTGGAGCATGGCTCTAAGAGCAAGTATGCCAATAAAGGCAAGGGGTAGCCAATGGCGGTGTCACTAAGCAGAAATACAAGTTCAAAGACAAATGTTTCAAATGTGGCAAACAAGGCCACAAGTCAAACGAATGTTGATCCTCCAAAAAGAACCAGGAGGCCAATTTGGTGAATGAGATCACTATGGAGGTGGGAGATTTGAACTTGGTGGTTGTGGTGGTTGTGGTGACTGAAGTGAACATGGTGGAATCCAACCTGAAAGAATGGTAGATGGACACTGGTGCTTCCAGACATGTTTGCACTAATAGGAACCACTTCTCCACGTTTGAGCCGGTTAACGGTGAGAAGTTGTACATGGGAAATGCTACTGTTGCGACCGTTGTAGGCAAAGGAAATGTGCTATTGAAGATGACTTCGGGCAAGGTGCTGACACTACAAAATGTGTTGTATGTGCCAGAGATCCGCAAGAACCTTGTGTCTTGTTCTCTGCTGAACAAGCATGGTTTTCGCATTGTAATAGAATCTGACAAGCTTGTTTTGTCTAAGTCTAGAATGTTTGTGGGAAAGGGGTATGCCACTGATGGGTTGTTTAAACTGAATGTAATCCTCATTGTTGGTAGCTTTGATAAGTTGGACAAGTCTACAAAAGATATGTTGAATTCTAAATTTGACATGAAAGACTTGGGTCTTGCTAATGTGATCTTAGGAATAAAAATCCTTAGAACCACTGATGATATAGGATTAAGCCAGGCTCATTATGTGGACAAAATTCTTGATAAATTTAACAAGGATGATCCATGTGTTGCAAGAACGCCATTAGATAGTAATTTCCATTTAACAAAGAATTTTGCTGAGGGTGTTTCTCAAGTGAAATACTCACGCATTATTAGGAGTTTTATGTATCTAATGAGTTGCACACATCCCGATCTTGCTTTCGTGGTAAGCAAGTTGAGCTCCTACACAAATAATCCTAGCACTGAGCATTGGACTGCTATAACTAGAGTATTACGATACTTAAGATATACTCGTGATTACGGATTATATTATACCAGATATCTTGCTGTACTAGAAGGATACACGGATGCTAACTGGATATCTGATAAAAAGGAATCAAATTGCACTAGTGGTTATGTGTTTACACTAGCTGGAGGTGCAGTATCGTGGAAGTCTGCTAAACAGACTATGATAGCTAGATCCACAATGGAGTCGGAGTTTATTACTCTGGACAAGTGTGGTGAGGAGGCTGAATGGTTACGCAATTTCTTGGAAGATATTCCAAACTTGGATAGACCTGTGTCGCCTATCAGCATTCACTGCGACAGTCAGTTTGCTATTGGCAATGCGCAGAGTACTATGTATAATGGTAAGTCAAGACATATTCGTCGTCGACATAATACCATTCGATAATTAATCTCAACTGGAGTTATCTCAATTGACTATGTTAAGTCAAAAGAGAATATTATGGATCCGTTAACCAAAGCATTGAATAAAGAAGCAGTTGAGAGATTGACCAAAGGAATGAGTGTCAAGCCTATGAAATGTTAAAAGTTTTACGACGGAAAACCCAACCTAGTTGACTGGAGATCCTAAGATCTAGGTTCAAAGGGACAACCTAATCGTGCAACTTAGTATGATCACTGTGAGGGTAACCTCAACTCATTCATGTCAAGAAACAATGATAAAAACGGTAAGGTTAGTACCATGTGCTTTAATGACTACTAAGAGAGTATCGTGTTTACTCTGGAGTTAGGCAGTCACCTATGTGAGAGAGAAGTGGGGCCGCTTCAAAGAAGAACTTGAAGGTGTAGTTCTTTAGCAACTCTTGCAGAACCAAGGGGGTTTCATGGCCATTATGGACCAAATCATGAGAACAGAACACCACAAAGATGGTTCCTGTGTACTGTATGTGAGTCTTTTTACTCTAATAGATGGACAGTTCAAAGACATCGTGTCTACTGGACAACTGGTAAAACAAGCATACTTTATAAGGAAGAAGTTCAAGGGATAACACATACTTTCTTTATGCAGGGATCAGTTGATGAACACTTTATCGTTAAACCTAGACAATATCTCATTCATGTGGGGGATTGTTGGAAGGTGATGAGAATTTGAATGAGAATTGTTATCTCATTAATTTGGAAAGATTTTTCACTTGAAATAAAAGATGTAGAGATAAGCTATATAAAGGGACTTTAGTCCCACATTGAAAGTTAGAATGAATAGTGCTCACCATTTATATGGGAAGGCAAATAAACTAGTCAAAGTAATTTGCTACACTATGCTCCATCTATCACACCCGCGCAGGGGGGGTGCGAATCCAAAGGATTTCTGAAATCCAATTTGGCTTGACTCATGCACAGGTGTGACCTGTGGACACGAACGCCAGACCCAGACGATGACGGTTGGAATTGGGGGGGCCTGATCAACCTAACCTTTTACTCCATTGACGATGACGGTTGGAAACGTAGCCCTGTAACTCGACGGTTTGAGAATGTGGCCCTGTAACTCGACGGTTGAGAACGTGACATTGCATCTGAGTTAATGGGAACGTGACCTGCTTAAACGATTTCTCCTGCTTATAAATAGAGGCTTATTCCATCAGTTTGGAAGAGATAGAAGCTTTCGTCTTTCATCCTTAAAGTGTTCATCACAGTTTCTTATTTTTATTCGCCAGTAAACAAATTTTGTGCCAAGTCCCGGTTTCTGTAATCCATTATATCTTGGGAAACAGTAGTCCAATGATCATCTGAAGCACCTAGTGAGGGGACTAAACTGTTTTAAGTAAAACGTGTTCACACGTGCCTCGAATTTTTTCCCAGTTTTGCTTAGCCGTCTCGAATACTAATTTGACCCCAGTTATCTAACAATTTTCTCCTTCCACAATGTTATCGTCCTCCTTTTCAAAATTAAAAATACATTTAATTTTTAAATTAAACGACAGCGTTTTAAATTAATATTAATTTAATTAATTATAGTTGATACAAATATTATAATCTTAAAATTAACAAAAGCATTTGATCGCAACATAACTATTGCATCCAAAACTTTTATAAATTACATTAATTTTAAAGTTTAATATGTTATCGTTTGACTGTAAAAATTAAAATATATTTCTAATTTTTTGAACGGAAAAAGTACCCGCTCAGAATTCCTGCTACTGTGTTACATCCAAACAATCTGCTATATTTGAATTCTAGTGCGTCGCATTACTTGGTAAAGAATAAGATTCCCTCTCCAGCTCTCTCCTGCTACCACTTTCAACACATCCCACATTACCAATTTCAGTCAATATATAGTCTAATGCATTGTATTAATATTTTCATTTTTCACCTTTCTGTCAAAATCAAACTAAAAAAAAGTTCCTACCCATTTCACAAAAGTACACTTCACCATGTACATTTTTGTATAAACCTCTTAGATTCTAGCATACATACATACATACATACATACATACATACATATATATATATCCTACAAACTCTTTCATTTCTGTCACATATAATTAATACATAATTGTATATAAAAAGAACAATTTTCTGACTGTTTTGAACTTGTTCAGAGATATATATATCATACAGGAAAGGTGAAAGAACCACATGCATGACCCTTGTGACTATCTTTTTCATTCAAACACATATGCATAGTTGAGCAAAACTTCTGCTTCTCAGAAAGTGGTGATGGCTTTTTTATTTTTATTTTGTTGGAGTATCAAATTTTGGATCTTTAATACATATGAGTATCTTGTTTCTTTGTCTCGTGGGGTGTGTGCGTCTCTGCGCCATTAGAGTAGCTATAGAGCATACAACATGCAAGCATGTACGGGGTAATGTTTGATAATTCGACTAATTTATCTGAAACACTCAAACATGTAAATTAAGGAGAAACAAAAATAGTATATTTGTCTTTTGCTTTTGACTTTGATGCGGCTCTTAAGTGTGTAGTATAGAATTAAAAAGAAGATAGGTCCGACCACCCGTGAAAGTAAGGAAAAAAAATATAAAAGAAATGTATACTTGATTTTTTTAAAAATAATTTGTACTTTAATACATCTTTTTGAGGAAATCTTTTTGTGTCTTTAAAACATCCTTTTGAGATCGGATGAAGTATTTAATATTATATTAAATTACTAATATACAATATCAAGTTATATTGTGAAATCATATAAAAATTAATGTCAAACTACCAAACATTTCTTATATAAACACAACTCCTTTGTATTTAGGCCCTTTGGAAAAGATGGTATATATACTAACAAAGACAATTAGATTGGACCGGTCATTGAATATCTAACATGCGATGATTGATATGGGATTGTGGTAGAAAAGACATTAGATTGATTTAAGTAGTAAATTAATTGAGAGTCTAGCGTCTAAATAAAAATTATACAAGAAAAGGCCAGATGGGTCGAAATTAGATTAGGATTAAGCACTAAACAGTAGAAATTGAGTCTCACACTTATATGACAGAGACTAAGCGAAGGTTTTTAGAGCATTTCCAATTAATAAGATGGGACTATACTTTTTGTGGAACCTTGCTAGTAGGTCATAATTTACTTTAGGTTGAAAAAACCTAATCACAAACTCCATATTTATGTTTGACGTATCCATTGAAATGTTTTCGCCAAAAGAAAATTTATATACCGATCTGCTTTAATGATAAATATTATATTATATATAATTCACTTTTTTATTCTTTGTTATTTTCTTTCTTAGAGCAGTTACAAAAATCACCGAACCTGCATAAGAGGTCGTAAGCTATTTCTAAGTGAAAGAACACCATCCTCTTCACTTTTGAGTTGAGAGTCAAATTTCATCGGTGAGAACTTGAACTAATATTAAAATTTAGTTATGTATTTAACGATTAGAATAAAAAAGAAAACACTAAATAAGAATGCAGCAGGTAAGTTAGCTGAACCATAAAGAGCTGCTTGTGAATTAACAAAGGAAAAAAGGGGTGTAATCACTCAGAATCTTGTATACTCCTCCGTTCCTAAGAGATACATTTCTTTACACTATCAGAATAAGGCTCCATTTAGATAGAAGAAATTGAATGACACAGAGAATAAAATTTATTCAAATTTTTTGGTCCTATGTGAGATAGCAGTGAAATAAACAATTACTTCTATATGTAATTTCATTCCTATTCATTCATTCCATGAATAAAGAGAAGCAATGATCAATTCATTTTTTTTCATTATGATTCTCCCCCACCCTCATTCCACTCCATCACTCCTTCCTCCCTTCCTCCCTGCCTCCATTCCTCCACTACTTTTCACTAAATTATTTCTAATTTTTGATCTATTCTCTCTCATTCTATTACCCCAATTAAAAAGCATACTAAGTGAATAACCATGAAGTTATGGACCATAATAAACCATGAAGGCCATAATCAGAATGATGCATGCTTTTATTATACGGATAATATATGTGTGTACGCATGTGCATGTCCGAGGAATTTAACATACTCATTAGTCTAAATTTTCACATATGGCATACTCGATCCAACCCATCAGCATCGGTTACTTAATTTACATTGTTTTAAATACACACTAGACAATGTCATTGCATGTGAAAAACAGAACATTGTTATCCTCTACTCTTCTAGAGCTTACTGGCCACAAACCTCCAACCCATTACCTGCAAATCAAGATTTGAGCAACATAATTTCGAGAATGCAA
This sequence comes from Centella asiatica, assembly GCA_014636745.2. Classification (NCBI taxonomy): domain Eukaryota; kingdom Viridiplantae; phylum Streptophyta; class Magnoliopsida; order Apiales; family Apiaceae; genus Centella; species Centella asiatica. The sequence continues at coordinate 27,773,885 of CM025780.1, read as the reverse complement.
CTCTATAAAATTATGCAGTGAACAGCCAAATAAGAATGGTACACATCCGTAAAATTAAAGAGTAAGAACAACACTCTAGGCAGGGCAAACGCATTACTAAAAGACAAAACTCACCATCGGGGTCAAAGAAGAACACTTGCTTGGTTTTCCCATTTGGTTGAGTTTTTTCATGTGTCTCGATTCCTTTCTCCTGCACAGTACACCACAAAACATAGAGGAAGGATAAATTAACAGATTAAATTACTAAAGATTTCCCCCATCTCATACGTATTTAATTAGATATGAACTGTGCTACTCTATGTTTATATGAATAAAAATCCAACAATTTACATGAATATTGCACCATGATATAAAACTAATCCTCCTGTTTATATGTGATATCTACTTTTCGGTGTAGTAAAGCTTTACTCTTTTATGTGCATCTACCATCTCCTTTTGAGATAGATTTCTCATACCCTCGCTTCTCTTAATTTCAGACTATTGTAACTTGTAAACTTGTAAGTGGTTCTACACATAATATTGGCGCTAAACTTCCTTGAGATTTTGATAAGATACAATTGTATCCATGCTTGTATCATGCAGTGAACTATTGAAGCACCAATAGATAAACAAAATGTATAGCAATATGTATAACGATTTTAGGTACTGTTCTTTATCATCAAGGTTGTTAATTGTTATATCCATCTGCATGCAAACATTAATATAACGAATAAGGAAAGTAACAATTTTGGAATGCAGATTGTAGATTGTAGATTTAAGATGAACTTAATATAACGGGCAAACTTAATAATGTCGAGAATTCCAGTGGTGTGAAAACAGTCTAATACAAATATGAACATGCACATATCATTATTCGTTTACCGCAGATAAAAATAAGGATAATATTTGTCAGATATATCAATGATATAATACGGTAAAAATTATTTTTAATAATTTTAAAAATTATGCAATATATACTAAATAAATTTGCATTCAACAAACAAAATAAATAATATTTATTTTGCCATAAATTGTCGAATAGATTGGAATATAAATCTTTGTATAACTTGCAAAAGGAATATCTATAGGAGAGAAATATAAATGGTGTATAAAATACAGTCTGTATATATTAACAACTGAAATCGGAAAGAGATATTATGATGGATACGGATCATCCGTATACATAGCCGAATTCAATAGGGTATTATATGAATATGAACCGAATCCGAACATTCACCACCAAGTTCTTGAGGCAATTCAAATTATATTGACAACAACAAATTTGGCACCAGTAAGTTTCGAAATTGCATGTGGTCACGAACAAAGTAAATTACATGTCCATATATATAGGGAGGAGAGAAGAAAAACCTTGAGGGAATGAACAAAAGAGTCGAAATTGGAGACAGAGAAACAGATGTGGTGGCCTCTGGGGAGATTAGCAGGGACGGCGACGGCTGAGGCGGAAGTCCAGGGGCCTTCGGGGAGGTTCGTAAGTGGGTCCCTCTCGATGATATGAAGAAGGAAAGAAGGGGAAAGCTTCAGCCATATTACCCCAAATTCAAATTTCGGACTCTCAATTTGCTCAAATCCCAATATCTGCAAAACCCCAAAATCAAATTAAAATATAGGGAGTATAGTAAAAATTTTACAGACATGAAAATGGCGAAGATGGAGAGAGAGAGAGAGAGGGAGGACCTCCTGATAAAATTGAGCAAGACGTTTGATGTCGGAAGATTCTCTGGAGACATGGTTGAAGATAGCTCCTTCTGCCGCTGCCATTTTCGGTGGGAGGAGCTTAGCTTCCACCGAAGAAGATGTGAAATACGCAGTATCTTCCAAACTTTTCTACTGGTTTCTAGTTACTGCTCCTATCCATTGCTCCTCCCAGAACTAATAAAATTTTTAAAAACAATACTTGTCAATTGTTGAACATATTATTAACTTGGGACTTCTTAAAACATATTAACTTTATAATATCAATATTTAATATTTCAATTTAAAGTTGAAAACTAATTAAATTTGTAAATGATTTTATAAGTTGGAGGAGGAAAAAAAGTAGAAACGATTCCCTCTATTTTACACAAAGAATATTATCTAATTTAACAAATATTAATTTTATTATCAAATGTTTTTAATAAAATGTCATTTTCTAACAGGCAAACTCTGTTAAAAAATATTCTATTAAGTCCGATGATTTTAAACCGAAGCACCCAAGAAAACAAATTAGGGATTTTTTGGGCTATATCTAATTTGCATTTGATTTTCTATTTGAGAAAAATAAATGTTTGACGAGAATTGTTAAAAAAATAAACATGTATCTACAATTTTCTAATTTTAAAACGGATGGAGTACTTTTTTTTTTTTTTTCTTTCTTTCTTGGAAACAAGAATATATCTTACATTATTCAAACTTATTTTTCGTGTTTGCTTCATTATTAGTCGTAGCCCTATTGAATGAAATCAATTTTTACTACATTTCTTATCGATCATCTAAAATTCCATCTCTGGTTGCATTTGTTCTTGGTCTGTCAAATGTCCTTATACAGTCCGATACATTTGCATTGCATTTGCATGATGGGAAGTTGCAAGATAATTTTGATTAACAAATATGTCCTCGCCAAACCAGAGAATAGCATAAAAGAAGAATTCTGGTGTCAAAAAGAATGCAAAAATGCTACTATGCCTGTGCTCTGTGAAGATAAAATATGTTATTAATTTGAATCACTACCAATAATCTCTACATGAGCATTGATTATCCCTAAAATGGTGAAAACGACTATTATCTCTTACAATAATTTCTCTTCCAACTATGCCTGAGATGAACTTAATTGCGCTATGGCAATCAACGCAGATCCTAAGATTCTTTGTTATTCTTATAGGGACTCCAGGAGGGATGACAATGAGGGCGAAGGCGAGAGCAATCTTCTCGCTGTGGTAAGAGACTTCTGATTCCCTTTCTTCCTCCTCTAGATCGTATAGAGCCAAATTGGTATCTGGAACATAGCCAGCAGCCTTCATCTCCCTCTTCAGCTTAGCAAGCATTGCTTGAATCTCAGTGTTTCTTTCGTGAGAGGTATCTTTAGCTTGGAAAACATGGACTCTGTTCTTTACAGAGATCCAACTGCATCCTACACCCTTCTTGATCCCCACATCCTTCATCTCTTTTCTCACGAGGTTGGCCTCTTCCCACCTGCATTGGTTATTGATGTTTAATTGCTTTAAAATAAATTTTGTAAGGGAAAAAATGGGAGCTAAATAAATACAAAACCTATTACAAGCAAAACCATTAAATTCTCATAACAAGGGAAGATCAGAAAAGTATGGTAGTTCACTGCTCACTGTATGTGCTGAATAAAATGTCCACTTTTGGTAGAGTAAGAACAGAGGTGCCCAATAAGGACACATTTCTAATAAAAATGTATTCATAAATAAATACTCTGTATAAAAATCTGCAACTTTGTTCAGCTAAAATTAATGCTATGTGCATTATCGTAACTCATAACTCACTAGCTCCAAAAATGTGTTACCAATAAAACTCATACGCCGCCAATGAAATGGTGCTAGTAGCTGGATAGTGGTCTTCTTCAGGTACCAACTACCAAGTCAACAACAGGTCAAAAGGTAAGCAAAGCCCTTGGTTTTAGGACTTCTACAACCCATTCCTCATTACACACTCCATTCCATTTCTAATTGACGTTTTAAGAATATTCACACAAAATGACAGAAAATGGGAACAAAAGAGTTTTCTCCTACACATAAAATTAAAAAGAAAGGAATATATACTTAAACTACAATAATCTTATTGTGAATACAAGACATCCTTTCTTTTGTCCCTTTGGGGGTTCTTGACTTCTTGCATCCATCAATGCAAAGATGAAACTGGGAAATTGCAGCATAACAAAATGGGTAAAGTAGTCGCGGTGAATCTCTTTGACTCCAATAAGAATGATGATGCTATGTGTTAATTACTTAACAACGGCAATATGATCCTATGCTGTGAATCTGATTTCTTTAGTATTGAAAGTTGGAAGATGAACACATTATCTAACTTTTTTCGATTATCTACAATTATCTAACTTTTTCATGTTCAGTGTGCTTAGTGATGATACTACAAGCCAGCATCCGAAAACACACAGACACCCCAATCATTTTAACTACTATAAAATATAAATTGCTGCATAACGAGTCAGAGAATTACCGGCCAGCTGCAGCAAACATATTGGAAAGCAGTACATGATTGCCAGAGTCCTGCGGATCAAGTTCAAACAAATTTTCAGCAGCAAGCTTTCCCAATTCTGGTTTCCCATAAACTCTACAAGCTCCTAGAAGAGCACCCCAAACTGAAATAGTTGGACGAATAGGCATTTTCTTTATAAATTCATAGGCACGATCTACCATCCCTGCTCGCCCTAACATGTCCACAAAACATGCATAATGCTCTGGTCCAGGTTCAATTCCATACCTTCCTCGCATTGACTCAAAAATCTCCATGCCTGCTTTAACAGCCCCCGCCCTACTACACACTGATAAAACACAAACAAGTGTCACATAATTAGGTACCACCTCAGATGTCATTTCCCCAAACAATGCCAAAGCCATGTCAGCACGCCCTTGATGAGCATACCCACCAATCAATGCATTCCAAGTAACTAAGTTCCTCTCATGCATTTCATGAAATGCATTTTCACAATCCTCTATACTTCCACACTTTCCGTACATGTCAACAAGTGCACTGCCAACAAAAACATTCAACTCAATACATGCCTTTACAGCAAGAGCATGAACCATTCTACCCAACTCAAGTCCTACAATGCCCGCGCATGCACTAACAACACTAGACACTAAAAAATCCGTTGGTACTGTACCTTCTCTCCTAGCACTCAAAAACACTATGCAGGCCTTCTCTTTTTCATCATTTTGCTCATATGCAGCCACCATTGAGCACCATGAAACATCATTACAATAACCCATGTCATTGAAAATCAACTCTGACGACACAATATCCCCACATTTCCCATAAAAATCAATCATGCCATTCCCAACAGACACATCAGCAGTAAACCCACTTCGAATCACAAACCCATGCAACTGTTTACCAAGTTTCAAGTACGATAAATCAGAACACGCATTCAAAAATGCGCAAAACGTAATCGAATTAGCTTCCCCACCAATTCTCCTAAACTCGATAAACGCACAAATAGCATTTCTAGGCCGACCATCAAGCACAGAATTAGAAATATACGCATTCCACGTTGCAATATTTCTTTCAGGCATTTCATCAAACATCTTAGTTGCGTCGTCTCTCAAACCCGTTTTAAAATACATATCAAAAGCACTGCACCCCACAAAAACATCAAGAATTTGTGCGGATTTTACTGCCAATGCGTGGAGCTGTTTGCCGATGATCGGAGACCGTAGAGAACCGGAGGCTTTGAAAATGCAAGGGAAGGTGAAGTCATTGGGTCGGACAGACTCACGGCGCATGTCAGAAAAGTGAACGAGGGCGGAGGTGAAATGACCGTTTTGGACAGCGCCGGCGATGAGGGAAGTCCAGGTGACGACGGAGCGGTTGTGGGTGGGGGTGAGTTGGAGGACGAGTTGCGCCGAGTTGGGGAGGTCGAGTTTGGAATACATATTAACGAGGTGGTTGGAGAGGAAAGACGGCAATGGAGGTTCAAGTGTTTTGACGATCTGGGCATGGGCGGCTCGGCCGAGGATGGAGGACTGAATCGACACGGCCGATTCGACGAGTGCGGCGAGTGAGTTTGGAGTGAGAAAAGGCATGGTTGGTTGAAGTAACGGTCATGACTGCTGTTGCTGCTGCAGTTCATTTGGCTGCGGCATAAAGGAAATACCAGTGCTATAAAAAAAGTTAAGCGGATGCAGGTGGCAAAAGGAAAGGAGGGCACACGATAAACAGATTTAGACGGCCCAGCGCGTAAACGGGAGATTAATCGGTTAGGCGGGACAATGGGAAATACCCAATAAACTTTTCTTTTAAGGAAATGAGTAATGTATTAGTTTTCATTTTTGTCGAGTTTCCTACGAAATACAAAGATGTAAAAAAAAAAAAAGAAAAAAAAAAGAAAACCTAGTACCTTTTGGCGCATTTAAAAACCTTAATTTTAAAGAGTTTTCTCTTCTTAAACCAACATTTCGCGCTATTATCAACTTTTAAAAACATGAGAAACTCTCTACATTTCGTGATGAAATTTGTCAAACATAGAAAAAAAAATAGTTTCTTTGTTTCCTACTTATAAAAATTAAAGTTAAAAATAAAAATAAGAAAAAATTTCTTCTTATACTTTGATTTTAAATAAAATTAAGTGACATAGAAACAAACGCTTCAACGATTTTTTTTAATTGAAAAATAACATTTTACAAAATAAAAGTAGGAACAAACGAACCCTAAATCTCTCTTTACATGGTTTTAATCGACTTTTTCTTCTTTATCCACTTCATTGCCAACTCGAAAGTGGTGAGATAGGTTAGCCTAAAACGTCATTCGGAACATTGCCCCAAACACTCAACTTCGTTTAAACAAACAACGCATGTGTTAAGTAATTAAGTATTACATGGTACATTTTACAAATATTAGTGTTGTGTTCAATATGATAGAAATAGAATAATATGAATATAAGATAATAAATTAAATTTATAATATTTGTTAAATATACAATATTATTTACACGCAAAAAAATACAAAATTTGTTATATATACAATTTTACAATAGTATTTATGCATAAAATATATATTTGATTTTATTCATTGCCATACAATTATGTATATTTTTAAATCTATTATTTCCAAAAGTTTTTGATAAATAGTGTAACAGAAATTCAAATAGAAAGAGGAATAAGAATGGAATCAATTTGTAGGTTCATTGATCAGAATTTAATGAAAGAACTTCATAAGTTTCTAAATATTAACGATACCGAAAAAGAAATTGAATGTTGAAACATATCGACTAGTAGAATGATGTTGTCTAATGTTTTCTAAATTCGGTGTCCCAAACTAGTGTCGGATGATTGTTGCTTGATAATAAATACAGTGTATGATTAATGTTAAACTACTATTACTTTTAATTAATCAGTTTGTGTGTTCCCGTATAGCATGGATATTTTTGTTTTCTTAGGTAATATTAAGAAAATTATATTTTTTTAATATTTTTATATACGTAATTATATGAATAAGATAATACTTTTTAAATTATTAACTCATTCAAAGTCAAAATTAAATCATATTTATTTTAAAAATAAAATTTGAGTCAATTAAAATTACTAAGAAAAAGAAAAAGAATATGAAAAGAAAAAAATAACTAAGTTGGTCGAGTCAACAATTGACTCAATAGATTCGATTACGTCCTGAAACATAATTTGTCGATTAATATATATAGTGACAAAAGTAATAGATAGATTTTTAGTTGGTTCTTTTAGGCAAATTATTGCGTATTAAAAAAAGAAACAAAATTGCTTTGCTTAAAACTTTTTAATTCGATTTTGTATATTGATAGTCTTGTCGAGAAAAACTTATAAATATCATAATTAACATTATGAGAATACGAGAAATAAATAAGTGATCATTAAAAAAATTACTTCACTAATTAATTTATATAATAACTAGTTCTAAAAACTTGCACAAAGCTTATAATTTATTATCATTGATTTGATTATAATTGGTTTGTTTGAATAAATAAATTTAATTAATAATTTATATTATAATTTTTATTTGACATTGATTGATTATGATAAATTACATTATTATTTGTATTTATCAGTTTGATTATATTTATTTTAATCACATAAATTTGATTAATAAATATTTTTATTATGTTATGATTAATTTAATTTGCAAACATATTTTATCAATTCAATTCATAAAACATTCTTCTCAATTAATCAATTAATAGTATAGATAAATTGATTAATATATATAGTTTGGAGCGGGTTTGAAGGCATCTCCATCTACCTAGAGTAAAAGGGCCTTTTTGAATGTAAAATATTGTTGTGAATTAATAGATAGGAATAAATGATGATAATGAGATATGTTTTAATTTGACATAATTTATGAATAAATAAATTTACATAAATTGAGGTAACTAAATCTTATAAGAATTTTGAGAACCTTGAGGGGTTCAACTAAAACATTATTGGTTAATAATTTGAGTGGATCACATAAAAATTAAGTGAGTGTCGAGGTAACTCCCTTTGTCTGTCATTTATTTCTCGTCTTTCCTAACATTAAATTGAAATAGCACTCACCTAAATATTATGTAATAAAAAGAATATGAAAAAATAAAATATATTATCCTCTAATGTCAAGTGGGTAGGCCAAATGATACAACTAATGTTCTACTTGTTAGAGTGTATATTTTAAGAGCCAATTATTGAATGATTAAAATAATGTATTATGTTTTAATTGAATAAATAAATTTAGTTTATTATGTTTTATTTACTGCGTGATATAAATAATAAACATCCCTAGAATTGTGATTACAAACTATATGGATTCAAGTATGTGACTTAAATGAGATCATATAATCGTAAGATGTATCACTATCCTAATTGTCCCTAGTCAAGTATTTGTGAGACTAGTATGTGAATTGACTGATGTTCAAATTTCATTGGTCATAGATATATGTGATATCGAATCAATGCATAAGTGTTTATTAGAGAATAGTGCATTGAAAAAACCCATCATGAAAATTATACATATAAAGTGTTATAAGTAATTTTCATAGTGATAATCATGTAACGATCCTTCGACATGAAAAAACACTATATTCCTACATGAGGAATTATATACTTTGATATTATCAAAAGTCACCTGAAAAGAGTTACAATAAAGATGGATGTTGAGTATATCATGAATCATGTGAGGAATATGAGTGATTTAAATGGAATTTAACCCTCCTATAAATAGGAATGATATTCATGGCCTCTTGACTGAGTATGACTATTAAATGCATAGTCGTGCTCGAATAATGATTTGTTTTAGATATTTTACTCATTGATCAAGAAAATTAAAGATTAAATTATGAAGAGGATAACACACTACATGTCTCAAGTTTAATTTAAGATATCAAGGACAAAATGATTAAATTACATTAAAATATTAGTCACGAAAAATTGCATCGAATCATTGACTTTGTTATTACTTGGATGATAATGATGTATTACTAGATATCGCTCACTGTTTATAATTTTATAATATGATTTTAAAATTATTACCAACATAATAATAACCTATAGGGTCACACATAAAAGTGTATTTAAAAGGAAACTTAATTTTAATGAGATATTAAATAAATAAATTTGATTGAATATTATTTAATATTATTAAAATTAATTATGAATTAGGGTTTAGCCTAATTCTCTCTATATATATGAGATATAACTCTCACGCCTCTGTAAAGAAGTTAACGTAACAGAAAAGAGAGGCGAAAAATCCTTGTTGCAAAGGAAGGGCTTGAGAGAAAGAGGGAAAGAGGAAGAGCTCGCATTTGTGGATAGTACCACCGTGATTGTGAGACTTTCGCATACGTTTGTGTGGATACCGTAGATATGCAGTTCTGCAGGAATCCACTTGTGACTCATTGGTTGTAATTACAACTCATCTTCATCAAAGGTTTAGAATTGTCATTATGAATCGATAATATTCTGATCAATCTAAATTATATTGTTTCGCATGCATCTGAATTAGTGTTTTGAAAATATATTTTTGTTGTATATTCCGTTGTGCATTTTGTCGAAACCCTACAGTAAGTGGTCATCAAAATCCGTCGTAGCTTTCATGTTTTAAAATTAACAGTTCTATTTCTCAATCTTATGGATTGTTAGGGAGAACACAACACAAAACAAATAACTAGAGTTACATAGAATTCAAACAAATATAATATAGCATCTGCAGAACGTCAAATGCATAATACCAACGAAACAAATCAAAATAATAATATCAGAATATTATTAGGTCAAAAACGTAATTGCACACAGTAACAACGGAACTAAATACTTTCCACATGTGTAAACACAATACAAAGCGAACAAATTACGCAATGGCAAAATCTAAAAGTACAAATAACAATCACAAGAGACATGACCAATTTTAGCGTGAAAAACTTTTTCCGCATAGGAAGAAAAAACCACGGAAACTTTCTCGGATTCCACCCAAACTTTCTGCTATTAATAATTAACAAAAATGTGTTACAAGACTTCTCTCTAGATAAAACTAGAGGCATACATCAACAATATCAACAGTCAAACAGTGTACTAACAACACAAATCAAATACTAAAAAATACAAGAAAATAATCAAATAATTTCGCCAAAAGAACACTAAAAACTACAATTCAAAAATATAGTAAAATCGGAGTTTGGAGATTCCAAAACACGATCAAACCGTACATAATAAAAAAAAAGATGTGACAAATCTACCCACTAAAAATCAACCCTAACGGACCACACATAATCTTCTGTTTGAATGCTCAAAGTGACTTGATGAATAGGGTTTTTCTTTCTTTTTGTCTATTTTTGTGTTACGATATTTGTAATCTATTAAGAACAAAATACACGAAGCCTTAGCTATCTTTTAGCTGTACTTAATCCAATATGGACCAATTTGAGTCTAGTACATGGGAAAGCAATAACCCTAACACTAATATAATGTAATTAAGTTATATAATAGTCTAATAATTGGAGTTTATCATATCAGATTAGCAAAATTGATTGATTCAGGTACAAATTTATCAATTTTAAAACACAAAAAACTACACTAAAACTCGACGACAACTTATAAGAAGAACAATAAGTCTGATCAATATTTTTTAATAGAATAATTTGAGTTGGCCTACTCACTTGTCATCCTTATCCACTTTTGCCACTAAATTTGAGTTAGCCTACACATAAATCTTTTGCTGTCGATGTCTCCACTCAACCACTATAATTAATTTACACTCATTTCTCAAATTCTCCAAATGTGGTAAATGCAATTAATATGGTAAATTAAAGAAAACATGATGCAAAACAATTAACTTGAATTCGTTAATAACTAGCTTGTCCACCCGGGTAAAGTATACGTTTTTTTTTTCTTTTTTAAATTGATTAAAGTTATTGAGTATATAATATGTATTATTTTATAATATTTAATAAATTTTCTTATATTAAGTATGAGATCAGTAATTTATTTTGTTGTGTATAATATTATTAGTTTTATATTTATAAATTTGAAAATTAATGGAAATATTTTGTTTTTTAAATATAAGTCATTTAATATGTTATTATTTCATTTCATTATATTTTTGAAGTTGTTTTTATATTTTCAAGTTTTGAAGTTATTTTAATTATCTAAAATATTACAAGGCTTAATACTAAATATATTTTAATTTATGTTAATCAAAATAATTTAATAAAGATAAATTTCTCAAGTTTTTACTCTTTTTTTAGTAATTTTTAGTTATTGTAGATTTTATTAATTTTATGAGTTGTTGACCAAAAAAACCCAATAGATTTTTCTCTGTTTTATCAGTTTAACCAATCAAAGAAATTTTAATCACATTAATCCTTGATATTTTATCTGAGTTTGTATAATGACCAATATTTGAGTTAGATTGCTATTCACGTTAAAAAAATATCTGACATGGCCGTTAATGTGTAAAATAAAATTAATTTTTAATGATGTGGATTTTACATGTTCAACAAAAGAAATCCACTTTAGCAAAAAATTATTTTTTTCTGAGTTAATTTCTTTCTATAAAATATAATAAAATAAATTTTTTGGTGACATAGATTTTATAAACATACTTTTTTCTAATTTTTTTTGATGACATGTAAAATTCACGTTATTAAAAATTAATTTTATTTTACACATCAGTAGCCATGTCAAATATTTGTTAATCATAATTAGTGATCTAACTCAGATATCGGTCATTATGCAAGCTTGGGTAAAAGAACAAGGTTTTATGTGATAAAAATTTAGTTGATTAGTTAAATTGATGAAAAGTGAATATTTTTTTTGTCAATAACTCTTTATTTTATTTTCTAATGATTATCTTGTTAGTTTATTAGTTTTTTATTATTTTATTCTTTTTTTTTATGATACTTTAATTTTGAGAGATGTATATGAATTTTTTTAATTTTTTTTGTGTGTGTGTGTGTGGTAATAATCATTTGTTGACTTTTTATTCCGATAATTAGATTGGTGATAGAATTTTTTATTTTTTTTGTTACATAGGAGACAACTGCTTAGAAATGTACACACTCGCACACTTATCAACTAACTTGAAGAGTTGTTAATAACTAACACCTATCAACTAACTTGAAGAGTTGTTAATAACTAACTTGAAGAGCTCTAAATTAGGCTCCTTAGAAACTTATGCATACACTTCCACACCCATCAATTAATTTGAAGAGTTTTTAATTTGACTGTAGGGTTCTAAACTCTGAATTTCTTACTTTTTAGATGAGATAGTCAATGACCAATGAGGGACAACGACCATGTTAGAATTTCTTTAATATTATTAATTAGAGATGAAAAAAGATTTAGTGTATAAAATTATTTTCAAAAGCGAAATAGTCTTATTGAAAAAATAAGGATACTTACTTTTAGGTAATATTAGTTTAATACTTAATTAATTATTTTATTTTTATTATAGAAAAAAAGGGTAACAGTAGAGAATTATTTGATGATGGGACTTGGAGTTCCTTAATTAAGCCTGATGGGCCAATTAGAAAGAGGTTTTTATAAGATCATGTTTATAAAAACATGGCATTCCATATTTATTCGATGTGTCGTACGCTAAAATGCCTCTAACAAAATTGATGTAACGAACGCAAGCTCCTAATAAAAAATTACGTTGAATATAATATTTCTAAATTTTAAATTGGATAAAATTTCTGAGATTTATATTAACATTTGCAATTAGAATTCTTATATTAGTTTGAGATATAGTAAAAAACGAATTATATCATAATTCAAAACAAAGTTGAATTCAAAACAACTAAATTATAGTTTTATAAAACTTCTAAGATTTAGATAATCTTTTCGATCACAAACCATATATGACTTTGAGATTGATAAACCAAAATACAAGTAGCAATTTAGGGGCATTCATATAAATAAAAAGCAATGGTTCAAGGATTGGAAAGAGATTGAAGTGGCGAACTAAGCTTATTTAAAAAGCAATTTCTCATTATTATTTCAATTTATACTTCTAAATCAGATTGTATTATATCTAAATTTTGTGTTTAAATTTCTAATTAGTGAAATAAGATTATAAAATATAATCTATTTATTTCTAAATTAATCAACAGTATGTATTATTATTTATGAAACAAGATTACTAAATACAGTTTATTTATTTTGAACTTCAATCAATAATATGTATAATTATTTCATTCATCGTTCTAAATTTACAAATAATAGTAATCAATGTTGTGAAATAGTATTACTTTATATATTTTGTTTCTTTCCAAATTACTGTACTTAATAACGTGTGTGATTTTTTTATTTATCTTTCTAAATTTAAAAAGTGTTACTAATATATGACTAATAATTTGTGCATATCTTAATCTGTAGTTACAAATGATATTTTATTTTTGCACATTTATTCTTTTTTTATATTTATATTATATCTAAAAATTGTGTTTAAATATCTAATTGGTGAAAGAGTACTGCTAAATAAAATATATTTTTGTCTAAATTACTTAGTAATATGTCTGAATATTTTATTTATCATTCTAAATTTAAAAATAATACTAGTAATAAACAATTAGTAAAAACATTAATACGAACATATAAAATATGTACACGTATGAGACTCAAACATGATAAAGAAAAAAAATAGTGATTCTTTAACCTACAGTATTTGCGTTTAGATACAACATAGAGGAACAATAACATGTATGGATAGATATATAATACTATATAATAATAATAATAATAATATCAAGTTATGGTTAGAAATACTATGGTTAAGAAGGATCGCTATTTTGAATTTAAAAATAGCTATCTTATCAGGAGAATTTGAATTTTGAATTAGAAACATAAATTGATTTAGAAATATTAAGAAAAAGTAAAAAAAAAAAGGGTAATAAAGTAAAACTAATAAATTTGAAATTCAAAATGTCACTTGAGTGCAAGAATTTTTAAATTTGACACTGCAAATTAATTAATTTGGTTTTACATCACTACCAAGCAATTTCCCGTATTTTATATACTTCAAGGTTAAAGCAAAAATCTTGTAGAACGAACTTAATTCATATGAAAAACCCCCTGGACGCTTTCCTATAAATACCAAATTCTTAGATTGTATTTCACACATTCACAAGAGTAATATTTCAACCTATCTTGAGTATTACTCATCTCCCTCCTTTTCTTTTATCAAGATATTGTAGAAATATTTAAAATATTATAGAATGGTGAAGGATAATAAACGTCTGATTCACACGAGAGTTCGAAAATTGTGAAGGGTAACCTCCAAAACATTGTAATATCTCATTACTATTTGAGGTATTTTTTACGTTTTGAATCGCTGATATATTGTATTTACATGCTTAAGATTACCATTTAATACATTATAAATACATATCGTTAGGTCCAAAGTGTAAATACTACAAGAGGTTGAATAAAATTTTTAAAATTTTCACTATACTTAAAAACTTTTTTTTTGCTAAAAACGTATTCTTTACTTATGAAAAATTTATTTAAAACTTTTGAATACAACAGAATAAAAAATTCCCTTTCAAGTAATTGAGACTAAGAAAACAGTACTAAAGCAAAAGCAACAGATATAAATATGATAATAAATACAAGCTACATATAAAAATAAATAAGAGATGAGACAGTATTTTTGTAGTGGTTCAACAACGTTTACTCTATGATATAAACATGATAACAAATACAAGTAGCATATAAAAATAAATAAATACAAGTAGCATGTAAAAATAAGTAAGAGATGAGACAATATGTAATGGTTCAACAACGTCTACGCTACTCTTCTTCTCTTCTTACTTAAAAGAAGTCATCCACTATAAAACTTCACATATAACTTAGTTGTACAAGTACACTTAGTTCACTGTCACAATTGGACACTTAGACCTCGCTAAAGTCACATAAATTTTACTTTAAGTCACACAAACTTCTCTAAAATATATATATAATCTTGTTTGATGGCTTTCAAGTAGAACTCCTTTTTGAGTATATAGCCAACAGTCTATTCAAGCTTGTTAGTTTGATTGCCTTGCTAAAAGTTGTAGGATGTCAAATGTCATAGCGTTCTCTTGGTTGTTCATTTCTGTTCATCTTATCATAAATGAAATTTATGACTGATACTTGAAAAAAGAGCTATTGGAGATTTGAACTTGGTAGTTGTTCTTTTGTCTTCTACTGATCTTCAAGCAATAGTATAAATGTTTGGCCATCAGATGATATTTGAGTATCAGTTGATATTTTTCCATCGGCAGATAATTGTTTATCAACTGATAATTTACTCATTAGCAGTTAATTGACTATCAACTATTATTTATTTATCAGCTGATAATTTACTTATTAGTTGATATTTGAGCATCAACTAATATTTGATAGTCGGATGATAAATGTCCATCGGTTGATATTTGGCCGTCGATAGATAATGGTCATTCAGTGTATAGTTTGGATTGTCTTTCGGTGGATAATTTGGCCGTTGACAATAATTGTCCTCTAAGTGGATAATTAGTTATTAACGAATAATTTAACTGAGTCTGATATATCCTTATTTGTTGATGAAGTCTTATTGTTGATCAATCTTGCACGAACTAGTTTTCCTTAAAACTATTTTGCTTAAAATTCTCTTAACAAGAAAATTTTATTTTAAGTCATTTTACAACATTTCAAGCAATAATTATATTACATTATACATTTTTACATTATCAATTTTAAATAAATATTAAGTATAAATACTTTAAACAATATATGTCTTAAACACATCCGATGTCCAACTTTTGATTGGTTTGTTCTGTATTCGCTTGATTTTGTAGTGTTGTGATATTACATACATGATTCAGTTTAAATTTCACAAATTTTAATTTACGATTTTGAAATTATAGTTGTTTTCGTTAAACCGAGCTTTTCTCTTTAATCGTTGAATGTATTTTGTTTTCATCCAAAACATTTCAAAATCTTTAGATTCCATTGAAAAATAATCCGATCCAATCGGTATGAAAATTGATATAGTTAATACTCAGATTTGTATATGTTTTTACTCTAAATGATTTATACGAAAATATTTAATATGATTTGACTCACTAATTATCGATATTCGTTTCTAAACATTATTATTCATCTCTAAATGTTATTGATATTATTATTATACACTTTAAAATGACCTAATATATAATGCAAGTGCTTACATTATTCAAAGGGATATTTAAGGCTCAACGTGGGACCACTAGATGAAATAATCATTATACCTTTTTAAATTTTATTTATCGTTCTAGAAGATGATTTTGATATATTTTTAGAAAAAAATAAATTATATTTAAAATTCAAGATTTTGAGATTTTAAGTAGGCATATTGACAGAATAAGAATATTATTACCGTAACAATACATGTTACCAAAAATATTTTCGTTATTAAATAAGAGTGATGATAGGAATATTAATTTGTACACAAATTGATGTGGCCGAATTTTATAAAGGATTAGTGAATCTTAATAAAATCACAATTAAATTTTTAATGGTCGATAATTTGTTACATATATTTGTACAAATTGTTAATATTAAGAAGATTCCTATAAGATAATTTATAAATATCTTGCTATAGGTACAATTGCTTTTTCTCCTCGCACAATATCAATTTAGGTAATTGATTTACATGTATTCATATATTGTTTCCACGATCTATTAGATAAAGAGTATATACTCTCTCTATTTTAAAATTAAAAAAAATATATTTTTTAATTGTTCTAAAATTAGAAATATATTTGTATTTTGTGAGCTATAAAAAATAATGAAATTTTTTAAATATTATTCCACTATATCCACTACTTGAATTAATTCCATCCACTATTTGGTGGTATTTACCGTAACTTCCACTATTATTAAACAACATAATAATAGTAATATATTTAGAACATAAAAATTATTTTTAAAAATCGTAATTTTAAAAATGTATCTCTAATTTTAGAACGAAGGAAGTATTTACTTAGATCATATATGATTACATTTACTAAATTTTTATATCAAATTACTCTGTCGTTAAATGTTAAATAATAGAAATTGACTGTTCAAGATTATAAAAACTTTATTTTATTGAAGCAACCGGGAAGATTTTCCAATATTCAATTTATATTATTCCTATTTTAAAATTTTGTAAATATACTTGAAACCAAAGGACATTAAGAATTATAGATTTAGAAAGATATAGTAAAACCTATATAAATTAATATTCGATAAATTAATAAATTTTTTAAAATAATAATTTTACCTTGTTTCGACTTAATACAGTTATAAAAATTATAAATTTCGATAAAAAAATAAGATAATAATTTTTCGAGAGATTCCTTATGGTCATAATAAAACTATAAATTAATAATTTTTTAAAATTATAAATATACCTAAAATAATTTAGGAAAATATGATTTTAGTATATTCTCTCATCAATTTACATTGAATGTTTTTAATATAAGTATAATAAATCATATTTAATTATTAATAAACAATGAACATAAATTTTGATTAATATTATGTACAATGAATTTTTTATATAATTAAAATTTAATTTTATTACAATAAAATCTCTATAAATAAATAAATATTAATTTATCAATTAATTAATACTTCTCTAAAATAATAAAATTATCATGTCCCAACATTATCAATTTATAGAGGTTTTTATTGTATTTCATATTTATATTTACTATGTGTAAAGAGCGCGTGAGAAAATACCCAACAAAAAGTCGCGTAGTATAATTATGAAAATTTTAAGTGTCTGGACTTTAGACACTTGCTAGTTGCCATTGCCGTCTCTCTTTAAATTTCTTCATTTTCTTCAGAAGCCTTTGGAGGGTTTAGAACTATTTTTAGCCATTAATTCGGGGTTTTCCTCAATCCCCGAACTTTCCCTTTACTCTGTTTATGAAGCTCGATCATCTGCACTTCTCTAAATGGGTGTTGATGTTTAGTCTTTGTAATTGAAATCACACTTTTTTTTTTTTGCTAAATATTGAAATCACACATTTCAATTCTAGAAACCTTTCAGCTCCTATTATTTTTCAGGTTTGGTGTGAGATTTGAGATTATCTAGAAGATTCAAGAACCCCTGTTGCTTAAAACAAGACAGATTTATCAGGTACATACACCCAATTCAGCTACTGTTAATTCTTGATTTTTGATCGGTAATTGTTAATTTGTGATTAACAGATATATTTTCTACCCAAGAAGATTAGTATATTTTAATTTGAGTGCTTCAATGGTTTTATCTGGTGTTCTAAAAACCCCCAATTTGTTCGACTAGTCCACGTCTGGGCGCCAGTGACGCAGTGGAAAAGCAGTTCGTTTAATTTACATACAAAAGCGTGGATAGATAACTTTTTTTTTTTTTGAATTTTATTTCAAATGGATTACAATCGCACAATATGAACTAACACATTAAAGGGAGATTAATGTTCCACAAAGGAGAGGAAACTCCACTCTAATAAAGGGATAAAGTCTAAACTGGTGGTTAACCCGTAAGCTCTTGTTTACATCAACTCAGTTTTAACTATTGGGCTATGATCTCATTGGCTCATGGATAGATACCTTGAATCTCCTATAATTTTAATTTTTAGTATTATTACATGGATATGGGATATTAATTAATTATATTTACATATTAAAATTCTAATTAATTTAATATGGGCCGGGCTAATGTGGATTCTAAACTAACATTTGTGATGGAAAGACCCGTTACGGTTACGTACGAAGATCTGTATAAAGAACAATTATCCCTAGGAAGTTAAAAAGTATTCTATCGAGTCCAACGATTAAGTAGGGAATAATATATCATATTTACAATTTCCGTTACTATGGATTCCAAACAAGGTATGTGATTACAAATTCCTATTTATATTGGGTATTATAAATTTGTCTATGATTATGGTTTTCTGTGATTAATCTAAATTAATTGTTAAAATTCCCGAGGCTAGGACCCTTGAACTCACAAAAGGCAAAGTTGATAATGAAAAAAATCCCCAGATCCAATAATGAATTGTAATAGTGATGTCAATAATGTATACAAATTACAATCCATCAAATAAACTATCTATAATACCTAGAAATTATCGAAATCAAATAGGAAAAATATTATGAGAAAAACAAGCCAAAATTGTGTCAAAAATGGAATTCAATAATCGTCTAGGGTGGGGTCATGACCATGAATTGACCTTCGGCCAAAAATAGAGCTATAAACGAACCAAGTTGTTCATTTATTCAGTTTGACTCAAGTCGTTTAAAACTCGACTCGACTCGAGTTGTTAAACGAGCCGAGCTCGAATATAGTTTTCTGATCATTTAACAATTTAGGCTCGACTCGATTAATTTACACTGTTCGACTCGTGTTCGGATGATTCGATTACTTAAACGAGCCGATCTCGAGCATAATATTTTGTTCATTAAGTAATACATGTTCGACTTGATACAATTCATTTGATAAATAATCTTGACTAGGCTCGACTCCAGATTGACTCGACTCGTTTACAACCCTAGCAAAAAATATTCTGGCCCAAAAACATCAAATGTCACGACTGACCTTCGGCCAAAAACATTCTGCCCCAAAAAACGTCAAAGGTCACGACCATGACCTATGGGTCGCAGGCTGTGACCTCTTGCAAAACATGGGCAGAAGGCTCTGCATTAGCTAGACAATCTTTTACTGCCACAACTATGTTTCACTGATGCCCACCTAAGTTGTCTAACCCCATATAATTTCAATTAATTTTCTGTTAGGCGCTAGACGCTAGTCCATCCCTTTGATGCGTAACTCTGCCTAACTTCTTTTTGTTAACATTGAAACAAAATCAGATGCAATGAATTATAGAAATTGGCACTGTTCACAATAAGGCAGTTAGCACATTATTGGATTTAGCAACAAGGTTGAAAGAGAATGATCTTGTACATGATCAACTTGAGAAAATTTATTCTTCAAATTGCTAGCTAATAAATTATGCTCAAAGATGGAATTTTTTTTTTTTTTTATGATGGAAAAATGAAAATCTTTATGACCCTATCAACATTTTTAACAGGTTAGTGTCTCAACTGTTGTATACAACGGAAAGTTAGAAGACAAGGAAAAGTAATTGCTCTTGCTGTCGTCTTTATAAATTTTTGGTGCAACATTATTTGTGAGTAAATCAATTTCAGTTTTGAATGATGTATGATTACTATGTTTAGAGGATATCCAATATTGATGAGAGAACAGAGTAATATCAGTGGTATGCTAACACTAACGGTAAAGAGTTATGTTCGAGAAAGGAGTCAATAGAGGGACAACTAGATGAAGATCAAGAGACAAAAGTAGAAGAAAATCAAGATCTAGGATAAGAGTCTATGGTAACGTGGAGTGCTATTATTGATTAAAAATTGGATATATCCAATATCATTGTAGTGCGTTACGCGAGGACATGAAGAATATTAAAATCAATCAAGTGAAACAAAAGGGGGGAAATAAATTTAAAATGATAGTTCTGTTTTTGAATAAGAAGTTTTAATAAGAAAGAGTAGTTGCAATGATCGTAATGATGATTGATGAGTATTGGAATTGGCTCCTTTGAATGATGTAGGATGGAATAGGGGAGCAGAAAAACAAGGGGTTAAAAGAAGGATAACTAGTGCAACAACCCACAAAACTCAATAATTTGATTTCATAATTCTATTCTTGATAACAATGTTGAAGAATTACATCTCTTTATATAGTGGTAATACGACTTTATGACTGAGAAATATCCCTAAATATCTCCTACACTTAATAATAAATCCCTAAAATCTCTCTAATAATAAATGTTAAGATACTATATCTAGAATGTTCCAAATAATAAATATAATACTTATTAATTAATTACATCAATGAAGTTATATCCAATTAATAATACAAAAGAGTTTAAAACTAATAATTTAATCTCTTGTTTTGCATCATTCTCCTCTCATTTGGAAAATAACTCATCCTTGAGTTTTAAATATGTCGAGAATCAAGAACTTTTGGGAGAGATACTTCAGATCGTGCTCAAGCTTTCCACTTGCCAGTTCCATAATCACAATTGTCGGAAGGACTTGAACCATTAAAATAACTTTCGAAGAAGGCTGAACTAGGGATGTCAACTTAAATTGTAACCAAACTTGAACTGGCTAAACCGATTCGAAGTGGTCGGTTTTTAATTGAACCGGTGGTGTAATCAGTACGGTTTTGGTTCAAAGATTCTTGAATTGGTAGTGATTTGGTGCAATTTTAGTTTTTACTATCAAACCATTGGTGCACAGAACCGAACCGCACGAAACCAATACTTTAATTTATATACTATCTTGTACTAGATAATAATCTTTATTATTTTAACTTTGATTTTATAGTTTAAATTATTATTATTTTAGCATTCGTTATTATTTTTAAACCAATACTTTAAATTATTATCTAGTAGATTTAATTCATATCATTTTGTAAAACTTATAATGATAAAAACAGTTATTTCATCAAGGAAACTAACTTGTTATTAGGGGCATAATGAGGCTTTGCTAATTAAGTGGTTATCTAAGCATACGGAGGTTTTATATAACAGATAACAAAACCATAAGTCCTGCAAAATTTCAGTTTGGTACTTCAAGATTTCTTGAAGTTTAAATCAGCCCCTGAAGTTTGGGATATTGCTATTTACTTCCTGCATCAACTAGTTTTCTGCTCCTTGCAAAACAGTCCCTGCAGTTTGACTTTTGCAGCTCAACCCCTCGATCCTAAATCAAGCTCTTGGAGCTTTCAAGTTCCTACGGTTATAAAGGTTTCAGTTTAGCACTTGCAATTTGGATCAGTTTTAATGCCCTAAACTTCAGATTTCTCCAATTTAATCGGACAATTCCTATGGGGGGGAAAAATTATCTAGCAGAGTATGTTGAGGTTTCAAATAAAATTGCTAAAGCTTCAAATCTCTTTGTTGGCGGTCAAATCAAACAAACTCAACCTAAAGATGGTGCTGAGTGTTGGAAGCTACTTAAATAGTGTGCATTAGTTAGAGGGCAAACTTGGAAGTGTATAGTTTGAACTTGAAGAGGTAAGCAAAAGCGCTCAAGTAGAACCGACTGACTCAATTGATGAAGCAATTGTTGTGCAAGACAAGGATACAAGAAAATAAGTAGACCAAGATGGAAACATAGGAAGTCAATGGGGTTACATGTGAAACACGAGCCGATTGAGATACAACCAATTGATTTCATATTTTCGAAAAAGGCACCCAAAGTTCAGCCTCTGGACGGAAATGGTGCGGTTTAGTGTTGGATATGGTATGATATAGTCCTAAACCGGTTACAAAATATTTTGCACCAAACCCGTACTGAATCGGTACCGGTTCAATATATTCTTGAACCAAAACTGCACCAACATGTGCACCAATCGACCCGCATTGCAGCAAATTTCATTGCGAAAAATAATATAATATAATTTAAAGAATACTTTCTATAAAATGATATATAAATATATTATAATAAACAAAATTTGTTGTACTAAAATCAATATAAAGTAAAACCACACCGAACCACTAATTTCATGAAAATTTCAAATTCTTGAAAAAAAATATTATAGATAAATAAATATTTAGATTTTATTACGTGCGTAGAGCGTGTCATGTACACTAGTGTCTTTAAAAGGACTACCAACGAAGATGGCTTGACAATGTTTTGACGATGTTCAATGTTGGTGACCTGATGTCTGACAACAACTTTTTTTTAATTTAAAATTTATGGTATAGATTTGACAAAAGAACCATGATTTCTCTTGCAAAATCAAAGTTCTAATTTGTTATTGATTCTCTAGCGAACTTGGAAAAAATTAAGAAAGACTAAAAAATAAATTTAGGGTAGGAAGAAATTGTGTTCAATCAAAAGCTACCAGGAATTTGGCTCTTAATACCAATTTGTTGTGGGACGGAATATGAGAGAGGAATAACAAGGGGTTAAAGAAGGATAACTAAGGCAACAACTTACAAAACTCAATAATTTCAATTCATAATTCAATTTTTGACAATAATGTTAGAAGGATTATTACATCTCTTTATATAGTAGTACTGCGACTTTATGACCAAGAAATATCCCTAAAATATCTCCTACACTTAATAATAAATCCCTAAAATCAACGAATAGAAATAAAGGTACCAATCAATAAGTATTTTATGTAAAATAAATATGAAGATACTATATGTAGAATATTAATTAGGGAAAACCTTTTCGATGATCCTTGCAATATATCAGTTTTGCGCATTTGGTCCCCGAAACTTTTTTTGCATATTGTTTAGTACACAATTTTTAAAACATGCAAAATTAGGAAATTTTGTCAATCTTTCGTTAAATCTGATAGATAATATATCCGTGTGAGTCACACGTAATTTTTAAATAATAAAATGGTCGGTGTATGTTTATGTAAACTTCCTATATCATTTTTGCAAATTTGGCCAGTTGAATAACTGTTCGTAAAATTACACGTGTGACTCAGACCAATGTATTTTCTAGTCAGATTACATGAGAGATTGATGAAATTTTCTGATTGCGCATATTTTAAAAAGTTGGGTATCAAACAAGAAGTAAAAGGAGTTTGAAGATCAAATGAGCAAAACTGGTATAGTTTGGGGACAGTCGAAGAGGTTTTCCCTAATAACAATAATAATTATTAATTAATTGCATCAATAAATTTAATCCAATTAATAATACAAAAAAGTTTAGAACTTATAATTTAATCTCTTGTTCCACATCATCGAAGCATGTTTGTAAGGATAAAGACGGTTTTGAGATTCTGGTTATGTCAATAGAGTGAAGAAAGAAAATGTGAAGGATTGAAGGCGTTGTCAAATTTCATTTCAAGTTTCATGATGGTTCAATCAAGATCCTTGAGAAAATATGTCCCTAATTTAGTGAGAATATAAAGTTTTTGAGAGAATCATGTTCACGTGGACATACATGTGTGGGTCTAGAGATTCTTAAGGTGTTCAAGAGGGACATTAATTCTTAATGGTGGGGGGGTGGGGGGGGGGGGGGGGGGGGGGGGATCAATGGAAAATTAATTTGTTCATTGGATAGACATGGAATGAAGATTGAGAATTGCAACAAGATGGTAAAGTTCAGTGATCTGATTTAAGTGCTCGGTATTCATGTCAAAGGAGGAATGATAGATATCCTCTTGAATCTTATTGTTGGGAAAATATGATGTAAATCGAAAACAAGTTTGACCAGGTGATCCTTGTCCTTAAAGTGTTTATTCTCCCTACCACTAGATGTTACAAATAATATGCCTATTGGATGTAATCAAGCCTTTAAAGGTAATTATTCTAGGATAGCAATTCACAAAATAATCTCTAAATGAACTATGAGAGAGAAAAAATTGAGAATTGTGAAGAAAGTCTATGTCTATCTCTTGTTTCTGTAAACCCTTTATATATCTGTTTTCAACTCTGAAACTGATAAATATTATAATATAAGTAATACTGACATCCAATGAATAATCATAACTGTGCATGATTTTATCATTAAAGTCCACTCTCGAAGCTTTTTTTTTGGTAAAAACAGGTCGTTATGTGATATTTTAAAATTTCGAGAGCTTTATTTTAATATATTATGGGCCCAAAATGGACACCAGACATAAAAATTATGACTAAAAAGCCACAAAAATGTTGGAAAAGAGTTCTACAATCAACACCATTTAATATAACACCTTGCTGATAAGAAAGTTTATTTTTGGTAAGAATATTATTTTGTAAGGAGTCCGAGATTTGGTAGGAATTTTGTTTGGGAAGATTTTCAATGTCCAGTAGGAAGTAGTATTGTTTAATGTTAAGAGTCCAAAACTAATTAGGGGATGGATTGGTGTGAAAACTCTTTAAATAGGTGTTATGTCTAATTGTTTGGGTTTGTGGAAAGTGTGATAGAACTATAGAAGAGTCGTCTAAAAAGTGGGAGGGTTTGCAGCTTTTTATTCTGTGCAAAAAGTTTTAAGGTTGAGCTTACTCTGTTGAAGTTCTTTATGGAGTAGGTTTTGAGAACCAATCCATATTAAATCTTGTCTTGTATATTTTGTTACCTAATTTTAGACTCCCTACATATTCACCCAGGTTTTTGGTGGATCCTGACCAGCCACATCACAATTTTATACTAATTTGGCGCCACATTTTTATGAATTTGTGCAACCTGTGTCTGGATTAAGCTGAATATTCTGTCCATGAACACTAGTGGTTCCTGGGCCATATTGGTCACACTGTTTGGCCAAAAGTCATTATATGTTATAACATTGGTAGTTGTGGTGAGACTTTATATACTATCAGATCTATCTCACATTTTCTATTATATGAGTTTGCTTCATATTTTATTTTTTTTGTAAAATTGAATTTGTTAGTATCGTAGGCACTACATGCCTAGCAAATGACTGCAGAGTCTCATTTTGATTTAGTCTTGTTTAATGCACTGAAGAGATCAGGCCCCTTTAGTTGTATTCAAGCCATAAACTAGTCTATATGCATCGTTCCTATACAAAATGAAGCAGCATCTATTTTGCTTTTTTTATGCTAGTAATTAATTACCTGTTAGCCTGCATTATTCAATAATATTAGGATTACCTAGAATCCTTACACAAAATAAGCATCTTGTATGTGTGAGAGTACATTCTATTTTCTATTCATGTTTTCCTTTACTGATTATGATCTTTAAATGAATTAGCTTCCACAAAAACTCATAAACAAGGATTTATGGAGATTGAAAAAGATGAAAGCAATGAAGGTGCCACAGAGACCAAGGAAAATGGATTTCATCTTTATCCAGTTCCTGCTTATTCATCAGGTGAAGGTTTACCATATGCTCCTGTAGATTGGCCTCAACCTGGTGATAAGTGGCGCTGGAAGGTAGGCAGGAGAATTGCGGCTTCTGGTCATTTTTTGGATAGATACCTTTATCTTCCAAAACGTCTTCAAAGCATAACTAAGGGAAGAAATTTTGCAAGCAAGCAGTCAGTTGAACAGTATATTCGGACAATTTCCGGTGCAGATGTCGAAGAATTTTTCGCCTCATTCAGTTGGAAAATTCCCTCTATGAATCGATCTAAAGTAAAAGGTCCGACTCTTTCATAGGTTCTTTAAAAGATATATGATTGTCATGTTTCATTATCTTCTACTTAGATGTAAGGCCTACTCGTGATGAAACAGTGATGTAACCTTAAGTGGCATTAGATGGTTATCTTAAGCTCCTCTGCATGTGTTTAGATCATTAATCTGTGTTTTGGTTGCCCCAATTAATCACCAAGAACTTGCCGAATGATATGAAGCTGAAAATTCCATTGGCTGCATGAAATTCTATGACAGACGCCAAACTTTAATGAATCTGATCATCTAGGTATACTGATATATACTGGATCTATGGCAAATATGTTGGTACGATTAACTGGTACTTGCAGAGTTGCAGACTAATTAAGTCTGAAACAAGCTGGCTAGTACAAGTTCGGGTGATATAATAAGCTTCCAAACTAGTGAGGAGTAGGCTGTTAGAATTACTAGATATAAACTACTAGATCATCTCTGTTAACACTGGCATAGTATTCTTTGTGGTTGAGATTTCTTTCCCACCAAAGACTAGAATAGCTAAGATGATTTAGAAGAAATCAGTTCCTCGGTGTTTTCCATGGTAATGTATCACAAACAAGATACACATTAATTACTAGCTACTTCAAGTGATAGATCAGAAAATCGGGATTCTATCCAAAGTTTGGTTTTTGCAAGATGCATATTGCTGTTTGCGAATCTGCTACATTGACTAGTTCTACACAGCTTTTTAGACCTACTTCAATTGTTGTTCTCCAGCCTAGAAGTCCAAGTATGATGGTCACAAATTTTTTTAGTGGTAATATGTCATTATCTGTCCTTATTAAATTAATCTTTCAAGCTTTTGTCTTCTTACTCTTTACCAAACCAAGTGCCTTAATGTTCTAAGATACCTTTCTTAAGAAAAGTTAGATTGTGAAATATTAGAAATTTGGTTTCAATTATTCAGATGAAAGGATGGTTTCCTATTAGATGCTTGTACACTTATACTTCTTTAACATGTTCATTTGACTAGTCCTTGCTGGAGACATGCTCCTTTTTACTATGCTTGGATCTGCTAGATGCATTGATAAGTTTATAACTAAAGGTTTGGAAAATAAGGTGGTTTTCACAAAAACTGAATAATTTTTTCGCATCAAATAAAGTGGTTTGAGTAAAATGGTTGAGTGTTCATCTCTATATGGAATAAACCAAAGACATTGTATAAAATCCCTACAACTATGAATTTCATAACGGAACGTAAAAATCATGGCAATGTGCATAGACTCAGCAGTATAAACATGCTTTTACTTATATTGCTTGATAACTATCATCTGGTTGCTATGCATTTCATTATCTCTATTTGTTTTTCTCCCTATTCCAGATTTTGGACTATATTGTAACATTTATTTAGCTTCTATATGGAACTTTATTTTTTTGGGATACAGTTTGATTTTGTAGAAGATATTCAAATTATTTCATGTAGGTTATATCCTTTACCATGCATGTGTGTTCATCTAATAACAACTTTCTTGAACCTAGCTCTCTCTTCTAATTTCTCTTGCATATAATAGCATGTGTTCTGGTTGGCACTTTGATAATCAGGTTGCATAGCCTATAAAGCTTTTTTATGTTCTGACTTATACTTACGGCAAAATTCTATCCCCTTGTCCTTGGATCCCTTAATTTTTGCTCAATGACTTGCTCTGTAATGATATAGGTACTGAAAATGGTCTGTTGTCTTTACCTTCTTGGGAGACAACTGAGCGTTCAGGGTCAGAATTGAAGGCTGGGGTTAGGTGTTGTAAGGCTGGTAACACAATATGTGGCAGCTTAGTTACATCAGAGGAGCCTTCTTCAGGAACCATGTTCTGCGACCTTTGCTGTAGTGAACCTGATTTTTGCCGAGATTGTTGTTGTATTCTTTGTAGTAAGACAATCGATCCATCCTATGGAGGTTACAGTTTCATCAAATGTGAAGTTGCTGCAGATGATGGGGTTATCTGTGGTCACATAGCCCATATTGACTGCAGTCTTAAATCCTACATGGCTGGAGTAGTAGGAGGAAGCATTGATTTGGATGTAGAATATTATTGCCGACGCTGTGATGCAAGGACAGATCTACATTCACATGTTTCAAAGCTCTTACAAACCTGTGAATCCATTAACTCCAATGATGAAATTGAGAAAATTCTAAATTTGGGGGCACGCATTTTGCGTGGTTCACAGAGAACTAGTGCAGAGAGGATGTTGCATAAAATTAAAACTACCATGGGAAAGGTATAACAAGTTTACAGTGAAAATCGGTGTTTGTAAGAGATGTTTATCCTTGTCTTTGAATTTTCTAATCAGCTGCATGGCCAAAATGTTTTACATGTCAAGCTTAAAAGTGGGACTTGTCTTGAAGATGTTTGGAAAGTGGAAGGTAGTACACCCATTACCCCAGGTAAATCTCCCTCTGCACCTCAGCCTCATAAGGTGATTACTTTGTTATTTTCTTTTTAGAATTTAAAAACTGTTACTCGCTCAGTTGTGATACAAGTCTCATTTGCAGAAAAATAAATTCAAAATTGTTGCCCACTCATTTTTCCCAAAGGAATCTCATCCGGCACAAATGAAGCTCACTCTTTATTATTAGTAGTATAGAAAAGATAATGTCATCAAGTTTGGTGTCTTTATTTCATCTTCTTGCTACCACATTGCTAACTATTTACATTTATAGGGGTAATCATGGAAGAAAATTCATAACATTTGCCAAATTTGCTAATAAGACCTTTTCTTTTTAATTTTTTTGAACAGGGAGTAATGTTGTTTCCAACACAGGCTGTGTTTGTTTGGGTCTGAATGCCTCTTAACAGACTCAATATCTAAATGCGTTTATTCAGATCGTTTGTTTGGCATGCTTCCCAAATCTGATTAGATCTAGTTTTATTTGAATACAGTAAGTTTAAAAAAAGTTGATGAGCACGGTAAGAGCCATTTTTTTTTGGCGATTGACAACTTTTCCCTCCCTTCCCGAGTTTTTCTTTCGACAATTCTCTTCTATCAAGCCACCCTCGTAATTTACTTTAGGAAATTTATTTATGTAGTAAAACTCTCAAATATTTTAATTATGTAATTTTTAAATTTCAAGAGCACATTAATTTTTATACTTGCTAATTTTCTTTAACACCATTCATATTAATATATATATATATACACACACACACACACACACGGATAGAATGTATAATACATTACACAGATAAGAGAGAAAAAATTGACTTGGATGTTTTAGTCAAAATGCTAAACAAATAACAAGTTTCGTTTTCTGATTTAGATTAAGATGTAAATGCTTATTTGATTCAAGAATTCAGATATGAATAATATGATGAATCTATTCAGATTCAGACATGTAATGAAACAAATTCAGTCTTAGTAAACAATCATAATTCAAATTTATATACAAATAATGACGGTTCTAGGATGGTGATGATGGTGGGCTATGGCTTTAGGTCACAAGTCTTTGTTATATTGCTACTGAGTTAGGAGATCGTGTTGAGCTATAAGAAATTGTCTCAATTTGAACGGATGGGGTTAATTTCTTGTGGTGCTAGATAGTGAGATATGCCCAATCAGAATCATGACTAAACAACTTAAGTTGGGGCACTCTCTTGATTTAAAGAATCTCTAATTAAACAGTTATCCTAGTGTACTCATCTAGACCAAAGAGATCTATTTTCGGTACCTTGAACTTTAGTAATTTGTTTGTAACAGAAATGGTGACTCACATTGGAAATGATGCATCAGAATCTGCAAAATTTGAGGAGCCTGTTGGCATTAGACCAGTTTCACCTTCAAATGTGTCTACAAATTTTGATCCTCAATTGGAGTCTTTGAAACTTGACAATGAGATTGAGTGTATTCTGGGAGAGCTGAGGAAGTCTCAAGAATTGGAATACAGTATTGCGGAGGAATGCCTTAACGAGCAAAAGCGCCATATTCAAAATCTGTATCATCAGCTTCACAAGGAAAAGTGTGACCTTGCGCGACATGCAGCTTATCTTGCTGATCCGGATGCATTATTTGAACTCGTGGTTGACAGGGTGGATCAAGTCAAAAGGGAAGTACTTAAACTCAAGGATATGGAAGAAGTGGCCAAGGGATTTGGAAATGCTTCCAAAGAAATCTTGAAGGAACATTTTGGGTTTGATATGTAACATGGAAAAGAAAAAAAAGACTTCATGTGATCTTTTTGAGGTGCCATGTGTGCTCTCCGAGTGCAGAGTTGTGCCAAAATTTTGTTGTTTCATTCTTACACCTCCCTTCTCCCTTTTTATTTTCTTTTAGATATCTCTTTTACAACACACATTATGAGTTGTAATATTCGTGTACTAGATGTGCTACATTTTCTGAAAGTTGAACTACATTGAGGTTAGATGGCACTGACGCGACTAGAACCCGGAAAAGGCAGTCAATCTGTCTATCTCTCTCTCACACACACAAAAAAGCACAAACAAATGTTTTTTATTTTCAATTTCTTCTTACGCTACAAGTTAGTTGTAAAATTGATGTACTACTGTACTAGACAGATGCTTTTTATATGGGAGTTGAACATTCGAGACTGTAATATGCAGGGGCTTTTTAAATGCAAATGTGCCATAGCTTGAATGGATATACCGTCCAAATTAGTCATGTCGTCCCTCTTCAATCAATGCCACCTTCACCTTTAGACAAACGTTTTTGTTCTTATTTTATCCATTTCTTTTGTATGCACATCCATTTCATTGCACACTTTTTGAGTTTTGAACTAAACCTATCTGGTGGATTTACCATTATAATACCGGTAATAATAATAGTAATAGTTATACTAACGATAACCATTTGCAAAAACTGTAAATTGAATTGAAATGACAGTAAAACAGACGATGCGGTGATGTGGTCCAAAAAGAAAGATACCTTGGCGCAAAATAAATAAATGAAAAGTGCCACCAATTCACCATTCATACAAAAAACAAATGCATTTAATAAAATATATCAGACCATCACAATCTTGCTTCGCCAATTTCATTTAAAAGTTCAAATGGTTAACATGGCAAACTAGTTTATCTGGAACAGAAAAAGATGGGTAATAAACATAATGGTCAGTTTGACGCATATTCTTCATCGGCCAAACTATGATAAGAATTTGAGGAAGCTTCTCGTTTGCGCATTCGTTGCCTGCGATGAGATCTTTTGTGGCTCCGACTATGTCTTCCAGGTGACTTGGGGGAAGATACGGGGGGGTGATTGGTCTCCTCTACACTTTGTGGAGCCCCAAAAACAGAGTCAAAAGGGCTCGACGTTGTATCAATATTTCTGTTCATCTACAATCAGCAATGTTCATATATGAGCAAGAATATATGCAGTTTGGATCAAGAAATATAATGACTATATATGGGCTGCAGCTGATTTCCTTTTTCCCTATGTAGTGACCACTTTTCTGCATTCTTCAAATGCTGAAATTAATGGAAATGGAGCCATCTCCAGCATTTACTTGGCTGACGATCAGAAAATGAAAATCATTTTCATTTTCTCCATTTTCGTTTTCTTTTAATTGGTGTGGGTAGGAGAATAGGGCAGAGTAGGGGGGTGACTCGTATAAATTCAGAGAGTACTTCCTCTATTCTGCCAACCGAAATAAGAAAGAATACTTACTAAAACGAACTATCAAACTATGTCCAAAATAGCAGTGATATTTTTCCTTTTTCAGCAATAATTCTGAAGTCATTGAAAAAGAAACAAATTGTAAATAAATAAAAAAATACTAACTACTAACTGCATTCAACAATTAGGGATTTGGAATATTATGTAGCATAGGAAAGCTAATTTAGTATTTATTTATCTATAATGATAAACTAAAATTTAATGTTAGCATTAAATATTCAAAAGTTGAATTCAACAAAGTTCTTTAAGGAAAAAAAAATGAAATTTTTGAGAAAGAAAGTATTAACATACAAAAATCATAGATTAAACAAATTAAACCATTGAAAAAATAGTACCAATTTCTGACTACCATCATAACCACCATCATTGCCTCGCCCACAACTAGTCCACCACACCTGTAGCTATTAACCCTTACCATCATTACAGCCACCATCACCACCACACTCCAAACCTTACCATTGTCACGCCGAACTACACCACCAGTCAACTGCACAACCACAGCACTCCGTTCCCAATCCCACCATAACCAATCTAGATCTGAACTTCAAACAAATTTACCAATCTCGATCTGCACTTCAAACAATTACCTTGAAATAGGAGAAGGGTCATGGGCTATGAAGCAGGGATTCTTCCATAGGTAGGCAAATCCCCCAAATCCGATTCTTAGATTCTTCTAAATATGGGGTGATTCTTTTGGGGATTAGTGGTTTATCTTTCGTCTTGAGAGATGCAAATAAAACTACTTTTATATGTTGTATTAGTTAATGTAATGTTATATGAGAACACTACCTAGGAGACAAGTACAACAACAAGAATGATTTTGTTTTTATATATTCTATGATTCTTTATGTCTACATATATATGAGCCGAATCAGCAAATCCCCATTATGCGAGTTTTTTTGAAGTGTCAAATCTCCACAAGACAAACCCAGATCCTCGAACCTGAATACTTGCTTCTTAGGTCATGGGACACTAACTCTTTAATTAGGTGAAAACAGATAAGGGATTTGAAAGATTTAAGGGATTGGAATACAGAGGTGTGGCTTAGGGGGAGGGACAAGAAACCCATGGTAGAGAAAGCAAAATTTTTCTAAAGTAATAGCCACAAGGGATGGAAATTTCTGGGCATGGGAGTATGGAACCCACAAATCAGAAAACATGAATAGCTACTGATCACCTCCTCATTTCCTTCCTTAGATGATAACGTTGAGAGCATAAACCAATACTTGCCATTTAAGCAGTAGGCTAAGCTTGCCATTTTTGAGTTGAAAGCCGTTGATGGACAAAATTATTAATAGTAGTTAGAATTAAAGAAAACTGAAAGCATTTTCCTGACAAACTAGGGTGAGGACGATGGGTGTGCGGGTTTGTTGGGGGTGTTCTATTTATTTTCCTTCCTATTTTAGACCTTCATTTGCTCAAGTATTAATAGTAACTAGAGTTTTTCAGTGCTAACTACTCATTAATGTTAATTTATTTTAAATTAAAATAAATTAACATTAATGAGTAGTTAGCACTGAAAAACTCTAGTTACTATTAATACTTGAGCAAATGAAGGTCTAAAATAGGAAGGAAAATAAATAGAACACCCCCAACAAACCCGCACACCCATCGTCCTCACCCTAGTTTGTCAGGAAAATGCTTTCAGTTTTCTTTAATAGTAACTAGAGTTTTTCAGAGCTAACTACTCATTAATGTTAATTTAATTTAATCTATTAATAAATTAAAATAAATTAATAATTTGTTACATATAATTACATTTTTGCCCTTAGAAAATTATAATAATAGAAGTAATTTTTTAAATAGTATTTTCTGAATGTGTTTATTAACTTGCCTATTGACCTGCCACATAGCAATTACTCTGGTGGCATGTCTTTTCCTACAAACCAGATCAACATATCAGTACTCAGTAGCCATGTCAACCTTTTTAAACAGTTCAGAGTTATTGTTAAAAAAAGAGAGGGAAACAAAAAGAAGAAGAAGAAGAACGTACTGGTGTTCCCTTTTTTTTAAAAAAAAAGTAAAAAATGGATTTATTTTCCTTCAAGAAATTAAGTCCAGGAACAACTAACCTTTTTTTTCTTTTCAGACAAATGCCTGCAACAACGAGAAAAGTTTGAAGTGCAGCAATAAAAAATTTCATTACCATTTGTTAGAATGTGAACGTAGATAGGATATGCTTAGAATATTCTATCTACATTCACATTCTAACACCATTCTACCACTGTGTATAAATAAAAGCCATCATAATTACTAGGACATAACTATATACTTACAAAAAGTAAAGCCACTAAAGTGGAAAATTAGCAGAGGCCTTGAGGGATAACCTCAAGGTTGTCAATAGCATTGATTCTTTTTCAGGAAGTAGAAGAATAGATAGCATTGATTCTTTTTCAGCCAGTAGAAGGAGACTTACATAAACTGGCACAGGCTTAGGTTCCACATCATTCTTCTCGTTGTTGGTATCTCTGTCATGTATTCGCTCAGAATGAGGCGCACCATCACCAAAGAAACTCCTATAACGCCATCTTAACTTTGGCTGGTCTGAAGGTGAATCATCTAACACATTCTCAGGGTAGAAGTGCTTGGAGACACGCTGCATTATTACCTGGTCATCCTGATACTTCCTCACCATTCTACCATGTATAATAGGGAGTAAATCAATTGTTCAGAACTAGAATAATATATATGTTCAAAGATCCACATACAATAACATAGATATGGATGACATAATTAATGAGCAAACTACGACTAGTAAATGATACTACAGCATTACTTAGATAATATCTGGAAATCTCACTCCATGTACTTGGTGATTCATGCTGAATAACGAAAACATGTTGAACGTACCAGTGCTTATGTTATACATTATGAATCAATGGAGACTCTTGTTTTGCTGTAGTCAAAACCAAACTAGCTTTGCAAGTTGTCAGACCAAACATCATGAATTTAGAATTTCACTAATCCTTTCATATTTAACATGTCTAGCTGATGGGGATCACAAGTGAAGATCAAAGAGGCCAACTTTTATATTTGTTTGAAGATTTTATTGTTGAGAAACTAAAGGTAATTAGTTAGTATTTTATTAACTATCTTCAGCCCAACAGTAATAGACTAGGGTTTTATTTCAAAAATACGTTTGTTCCCCTATAAAATAAAGGCGTAACCACATTACTTTGGAATTAAACATTAACGACTTAAACATTGAGATTTTTTCTCTTGAAACGTTGAGGTTCCCTTGAATGTAGAGATCCTTCTCCTTAGATTTACATGTAGAGTTGCCTAGTGAAAACCCTAATAATCCTAAATGTAGACGCTTGGGTTATTAGTTCTCTATCTTCTTTTTCTTTTTTGTTTTTTAATTTTCTCAGTCAGTTATTGAAATTCAATCTTGCGTTACATCAAGGATTATATAAAAGTAATTTCAATATGATAACAAGCATAAATTTCTATTTCTTTGTTATCACTTAGATATAACTATGAACTATTGCAATTTATAGAGTTGTGGTTGATTCTTATTTGTGTGTGTGATTGATACCTATTCGTTATTCCATGATCACCGTTAATTCTTTGAATAAGGATGTGAATTTAATCCTCAACATCAATTATCTCGAGCATATTTGAAAGATCCCAACTATTTTATCAGAAAGGTAGAAAACACGTACATATTTGCCAACTCATGTTGCATCCGACTTCCCTCCTGGCTAAGAATATGTTCAACACAAGAGTCAAGTGATTGAGCGAACCTATACAGTCCAGTAAATGCAGCAATTCCTGCAAAATGGTACAATTCATCAGTTTAATTGGTGCATATGTGACTATATGCATCAGGAATATGATGATCAATCTATCAGGCATGAGGACTGCATAAAATACTCTCTCCGCCCCTTAACCACTGATACTGCCATGGTTTCCATTTTTCGATGTCCCGATATTGCAGCGTTTCTATTTATGACAGAATTTGCAATGTTTGAATAGAATTACCTTAAACCTTTTCCATTACCAAAACTCTCTCTACTTTTGAAAGTAATGGCCCATTCAACTATCCCCATCCTCTACGCCTACACCCACTCGCTCACTCCTGCAGTTCACCACTGGTATTATCATCTACTTTTACCGAACAAAACATTCATGAAGTGCCCCACAACTATCTATGACCACCAGCCTTACCTTGACCTAGTCCCTTGGTACTCCCTTCATAGATTCGTATGTATCATTACAATCCTCAGATCCATAATCCAACGAACCAAGACAACCTCCAGTACCTTTAAACAACTTTCTCAAGAAAGGTTAATAATGCTGGAAATATGTGTAGACAACTTAGTTGATAGAACAGAAAAGTTCTATTTGACAATTTCCAAGAGAATGTTTTCGAAAGAGGAGAGAATTCATAATGATAAATGGGTGGACATATGAGGCAGCAGGGTGGATGGTTGATCTCTGCTGCGTCACCGTAACTCTAAAAGCATACACTCTTTCTCTTTCAGTCCTTATAACATTGCTCAAAAGACAACCATCAGTTGAGCCCCTAACTTTTGCTAACCACCATCTTTGAAACCTGTTGCGAACATTGTTTTGTATAATGCAACCATAGAGGTGAATTACAAGTATTGGGGAGAATGAGCTCACTATATATGAAAAGGGATGAAGCCAAATAGGGAAAACAAAATAAAAGTCAAGTGTCGCTTCTGATAGTACAAGAACAAAATTAGCCAAATCAGCACTTCAAAACATAATAAGAAAAAACCAGTGATTTGATTATGCATTCTACTAACAAGTAAAATACATTTACTGGATTGGTCTGTCAACAAGACAAGTAAAATTAATTAGTTGGCAAAATGGGAAGAAGAAGTAATCTATTTTTTCGGTCGTTAAGCCTTTTATCTTAGAAAAGGATTTCAATAATTGTTGAAATACTCTTGCAACCCTCCTAGATTATATTCGTAGATAAGACAATGATTCTGAAGCTCTCACAACAAATCGTACAATACTAAATAACTCTATAGTATAGGTGTTTGTGCATGAGCACTTACATTTACTGAACACATAACAATCTGAGTATCTGACAGTAAAGAAATGATCTAGCATTACAGATTAACAGATTCAAGATTTGAGCTATTACATTCTTCAGGAATAAGGCTGAACTAGAAATGTGAAGCCCCAGAGAGCATGTAGTGAGATGGAGTTAAAAGCAATCCCTATCTTAAAAACTAGTCCGTGTGTGTGTGTGTGCGAGCTCTCGCGCGCGCATGCGCGCCCGAGAGAGAGAGAGAGAGAGAGAGAGAGACTAATAATTACCTCCTGCAACGTTTATGCGAAGTAATCTATTGAGCCTCCGCGTTGCTGCCAGGGAAAATGTGAGATTATCAAGAAATTTTAAAGACCTATTCAAGGCCAAACCCCTGAAGTGCATACTAAAGAAGACTGAGAAAAGCAACAGCATCCAAAAATGGAGTAGACATAAGGATTCACAAATTAATTAATCAAAAGCAATTTACTAGAGACGGTAGACGATCAATACACTTAACTGTTGAAAATGAGTAATCGGGGGGCTGGCACATATAATCTGTTGCCTTATACTGTTGTCAGTCTCTAGTTTTCTATCTATACAAAACACTGCTCCAAGATGTTTTGAAATTGTTAAATGAAATTTAAGACAGATAATCATTAACTCCTTTTTTTTCATCTTCTGAGTCATTTGCGAAAGACATGATAGGCGAATGACGTAAAAGAAACTCCTATCTGAGAAAGTGGTTGAAAAAGACGGGTACCCCTGAAAGTCTATTCCAATATCTATCTAACAATTGGTAATGAGAACTTCTATTTTGATGGTAAGCAACATCCATTTTTTGCATCCCCTCCTAAAACATTGCCATTTGTTTTTTTATTTTTGGGCTAAACTGCTAAAGATGCCTGTAAGAATATTCTATTATATACATAGAAAGAAGCTAAATTCTACTAATGCACCAAAATAGATGCTTCTGTCTACAGGAAATGTACACGAAGGCCATTAGAGCAATTCCCTCCTATATACCCATGTTTCAACCCTAGTTGTTCTGTGGAGCAAAGCACCCGGTAAAGAAAAGGGCCTAGCTAGGCTCCCAAAATTACTCGAAATTAGAATCCATAAAATACACCCTGCAAAAATCTCATTTTCTTTTCTATTCCCTCGAAACAAACAACACAATGAGAACTCAATTTCAACTAATGAACCATGTCGCATGTTTGCTTGTAAACATCTTTGACCCCACCAGATTATTTATAATCACCATGAGTTCAAAAATCATTACCTAACCATGCTACACCACCAGCAACACTAGCACCAACTGTAAAAGCCCGAACAGCCTGCGCCTTACATGTCATAAGGACATTTGCTTCTTGACTTGTCAACTTCACCTAGAAAGAATTCCATATTACAAAACCACTAATACAAATTGTCCATATACATATACAGATGATTTAACAACAGAAAATATTCCTTATACCAGTACCGTTAGATCATCATCGCGCGGAATCGATTGAGCATTCTATGATGCACTTCAACGAAAGGGATAACTATAAAACCTAGAAGCTTTCACATTGAGTATAGCTAATAACAGTAATTTTAAGAGAAATGAGCTAGAATTAGACACAATACATTCCCAATTTTCCCTTTCCGAAGTGACTGATGCTCATAAACTAATAAAAATTTGATGATCCCCGACTTAAATTACACAAACAGTGATGAAGTAAATTATAGCAGAGGAAAAAGGCATAAAGATAGGAATCACCTGTTTGGATCGGAGGACTTGCTCAAGTTCAAATAGAGCCTCTCCCATTTCGCCGTCCGGCGAACAAAACTACCAATTTTGAGAAATTATGTTGGGGAAATTTTCGGGTTTGTGGCGTCGGGTTGGCAACCCGGATAAAAACGAGACACTATGTTTCCCGGGCTAGTCGCGAGTATTACAATCAAACCAACAAATAAATTTTATTTTTTGAAAATTGATGAATTATAAAAACTTGTTAACTTCTGCGTACTTGTAACAGAAATAAAAGGGAGTAAGAAAATTAGATCCATGATAAGTGGGATAAGGTATCCTTAGTTCAATGTAAAGTTATCAAAACCGGACCTGTCGGTCTGATCAGTTTAACCGAACCGGCTGTAACTCCGGTCCGGTTGATGGAAAAAAACGGTTTGAAAGAAAACCGGCCAAAACCAGTTCGAACCAGATAAAACCGGTGAATCGGTGAACCGGTAAAAAACCGGTTTTAACTCTCTCACACTCTGAAACTCACGACGACGGGAAACGGAGGAGAGGGAGATGGAGGCTATGAGGAGGAGGAAGTGGTGGTGGTGGAGACAATGGTGGAGGAGGCACAAACGAGGCGGATCTGGAGGTAGTGAAGGAGGAGGTGGAGGCGGAGATGGTGGAGAGGAGGAGAATGAGGCGGCAGCCGGCGGAGAAGGTGGAGGAGGAGGCGGATCTGGATGTAGTGAAGGAGGAGGTGGAGGCGGAGATGGTGAAGAGGAGGAGAATGAGGCGGCAACTGGCGGAGATGATGGAGGAGGAGGAGGAAGAAGAAGAGATGGAAGAAATCTCTGTGAAAAATGGAAGAAAGGAGGAAGGAGACGGAAGAATGGTATTGTCATTATTAAATATTAATTTGTTAGGCAAATTTCTTATTAAATTAATTTGTGGGTTGGGGTCGACAAAGGTTATCCATCTACATCCTTGAGAAAGGTCACCTCTTTCTCATCAAATTATTTTATCTATAATTTTTTTTAAACTTATATTTGATGAATTTTTAAAAATATTTATGATTTATATAATATTTTTTTAATAAAATAATAATCCGGTTGAACCGGTTTTTTGTGAACCAGTAGATTCACCGGTTCAATGTCCGGTCCGATTATGATAACATTGGTTCAATATCTGTTTCATCTCCCGTTATAAAAGTTTAAGAATTATCATAACAGATTTTTAATTTTTAGCCTGAGTAATTGAAATCCTACGTGGCAATATCTGGATATATAATAGAAGAGATGAAATATCAATTTATGCCGTGACACCCGTAAAACTATACTCAGTACAAATACCCTGTACATGCTGTAAAATAAATGTGATGTATAAATGAGTAAAAAGTAGAAGGAAAAAAAAAGATCTAATGTATCAA
This sequence comes from Centella asiatica, assembly GCA_014636745.2. Classification (NCBI taxonomy): domain Eukaryota; kingdom Viridiplantae; phylum Streptophyta; class Magnoliopsida; order Apiales; family Apiaceae; genus Centella; species Centella asiatica. The sequence continues at coordinate 27,733,807 of CM025780.1, read as the reverse complement.
ATCTAGTAATAGAAATATACTCATTTCCTGCAAGTAAAATTTTTTCAAGAATTTTATTATAAGTTTTTATTTTAATTACAATTCATCTTAGCAAAATATTATAAACAATTTAATGTGACGGTCTCAAAAATCCAATAAAAACTTTGAGTATCGTCAATAATTGTCAATAGTAATAAAACATCATTCAAGCATAAATAATATTAAATAAGAAAAATTTAGTCTCTATTGCATTATTCAAAATAAATTCTAAAAACAAAGCATAAATAACATTAAATAAGAGAAATTTAATCTCTATTGCATTGTCCAAAATAAATTCTAACAACAGAAAACTATGAGAGGTCCTTACATGCCTTACAATTTAAACATTTATATTATAGTCTCACGTTTCACTCTTCCTTTAAAAGACATTCATAAGGGAACGATCAGGAGTCTTTCATCGTACATCTTTGTTAAAACATTTAGTAATAGCAACATGAATGTGAGCCTTGAAAAATGGATAATTTTATAGAACTTAAGTGTTTGTGAGATTTTGGAATATAGTTTTTATGGTCCCCAGTGATAACGAGGTATTTAACCATTTACTTGAAAGAATATTTGAATAATTCACATGTGACTTGTAACCAAATCTATTTGGCGCACGTGTGTTGGAGTGTATGCCCTAATGACCAATTATATAATGATTGTGACACTATATTTATGTTATATTTTGGTTAAATGATAATTTTTTTTATTATGTTTTATTTACTGCGTTATATAAATGTTAACATAATAAATGTCCTTAGAAAAATGATACTAATTATATTAATTCAAGTATGTGACTTGAATATGAGATCATATAAGTATGTCATATATATAATTATTCTTAAATGTCCCAAGTCGAGTATTATTGTTAGTGGGACAACAATAATACATTAAGGCTAGTATGTGGATTGACTAATGGTCACATCTCACTGGTCATAAATATATACGAGATATATTAAGTTGATTCATAGGTATCATGTTAGAGAACAGTGTACTGGACAGACCCACCATGAGAATTCTACATGGAGTATTATGCTATGTGTCATAAGTAATTCTCATAGTGACAATGATGTAATGGTCCTTCGACCTGAAGTCATGACATTTCTACATAAAGAGTTATGTGTTTTAATATTGCCAAAAGTCACCTTTAACCGGGTGGACGATAAAGGTGATTGTTGGATGCATCATGAGTTATGTGAGAGATTGAAATGATGTAGATGAAATTTAACTCTCCTATAAATTAGGGATGATATCTATAGACCTCTTGATTGAGTGAGATTATGAAATACATGGTCATGCTCAAATAGAGATTTGTTTCATATAGTCTACTCATTGATCAAGAAAACTGAGATTAAATAGTGAAGTGGATGACACATACATGCCTTGAATTTAATATTAGATATCAAGGTTAAAATGATTAAATTACATTGAAACATTGGTCACGAAAAGGTTGCATCGAATTAACGACTTTATTATTACTTGGGTAACAGTGATGTATTACTAGATGCTACTCACTGTTTATAATTTTATAATATGATTTAAAATTATTGTCAACGTAATAATAACCTACAGAGTCGCACACTAAGAATATTCATTAAGGAGATATGTTAGAAAAAAATAGGCTCAAGTGTTTATACATTGGGGGGGGGGGGGGGGATTTGAATACAAACACTCAAAACTTTTCAATCTTTAAAAAACTTGTTAAGCACTGATGGAAATAGCTACAATATCAGAAAAACTATAATGACTTTAAAATGAACACACAAGTATTCAAGTTAAAATAGTTGTATTAAAACTTAATGTTTTTCTGTAAATCTGTTTAACCACAAATGTGATTAAATACCAACAAAATCTGTAACAAGTTACAGCTTCAAATTCACACTCACTAGCTTCTAACTTTCTTTGAATATTTCTCTCAAGATATATTGCAAAACTTCTCTCTAGTATTTGTATGTTTCTATTTTTGTTGGTTAATCCGTTAGATATCCACACTCTTGTGTAATGAGAACTCTTTTGCATATATAGAAGATCAGTAGTTGAACCCACGTGCTTAGAAGTGTTGCTCTTTTCAACTTAGCCGCATATATGTCACATCGATGTCCTTTTGGAATGATGTGTCAGACTGCTGTTACTTTTGTTGTTTCTTTTTCTTCCCCTGATCTGCGTACATTTAATGATCGAAAGTTGTCATTGGACCACCAAACTTCAAGAAATATCTTTCCAGTTTATATCTCTTGTTTCTGTAACAAGCTTCATTGATTTGCGTGTAAGACCTGATGACGAGTATATGCAGTCATAACTGTCCACAGATGATGTGGACTTGATCAGTGCTTCTGGATTCCCCTGATGATGAGTTATGTCTAAGACTCGATCAGTGCTTCAACCTTCACTTGAGTTATCCAAGTGCTTCTTGATCCCTTGACGTTAAGACTCAAAGCATCCACTGATGACTTTCACTGATGCAGTGCAGAGCATTCCCCCTGACGGGTTAGCTTGACACTGTCATATCCTGATGAGTTCCCTTGATAGGTTGGCATGTCACTATCATGCCTTGACGCGTTCCCCCTGATGAGTTTGGCTTGCCACTACCATACCCTGACGCGTTTCCTTGACATGTTGATCTGCCTTTGTCATCCCCTAATGGGTTCCCCTGACGGTTTTAATCACTGAACCTTTGTTGATTTTGTTTGGAATGTCTGATGTGCAGAATACTTAAGTGTTTTTGAGTAACAACAGACATCCATTTTCACTATTAAGTCTTTTAGGAATTTCAACTGATGACTTGTCTAGTGTGAAAAACTCCATCCCCTGATGACTAAGTTGATCATCAGTGGATGCAAAATATGTGCATATACTTAGGTTTATTAAACACCCTGAGTATGTACAGGTGCACAAACAAAACTCTAAGCATCATTATCATTTATACATAACAAGATATAATTTAAATGTCAATGATTTTAATATATCAATAAGATTGATTTTATTTAAATCATGACTTTAAATTATATGTATGTAATCTATATATAGTAGAGTCCCTTGGAAGAAAATACGAATATATATTTATTTGACATATATATTAATTAAGTGAGACTTGATTAAAATATATAATAAATATAAAATTTGGATTTTATTCTCCTAATTAGATTAGGGTTTGAAATTACTTTATACACAACTATATATAGGATATATCAGTTATTCTCTCTAATATACATTTTCTGAAAAACCCTAACCGCTCATAAGAGAGAGACTAGAGTAAAGAGAGAGAGAGAGAGAGAAACTCAGTTAAAGTTTCGCTTTTTGTTTTTAAATCGGTTTTTTTTATTGTGTTTTATTTGTCGAAACCCCAACAACGTGTCCTTAGGAATTCGTATCAAAGAGTATATCAACTCGCCAACCTGAGCACCATCTGATTTCATCATAATGACATACATAGTCAATGCAGAAATCTTTCATCTGCAAGGGTTTGATTACCGATGTCTCGGTTTCCATCTCTTATAAAATTCTAGGCCCCGGGTGCCAAGGAAATACATCTCACTAGCTTTTAGTTTACACACACGGATATACTTTACAAGTATGGGGTGTGAAATAAGTTTCTACGTCTGTATATAATTAGTTTGGCGTGATAGCGAATTTGAATAAGTAACAACTACCTTAGGAATACTTGATTCTAGTACAACATTTTTCATGTACATCAAATTAATGGATCGTATCTTACTTAATTTTGAATAAATCGTAGCACGATATTGACATAATAAATTTTTGGATAAATTGCGTATATCAAAAGAATAACAATACGTATTAATTGAAAGAAAGTAGAGTGAATATATATTTACTTTGTCCTTAGCTAAACTTAAATTAAATCACCATGTAGCGAACGAAACTCTATAAAACATGTACATTGGTATAACATGAGTAATCATGACTCAATTACAACATGAGAATGCATATGTGAGTTGTTTGTATATTTCTTACATCTTTGATTGACTAATTGAGTCATCATTCATTATATTGAGATTCAGTTTTGAACCGAATTGAAGACTGAGGGATTTTTCGGATTGTTATTAAGCTATTTGTAGGTTCCATATAATTTATTTGATTTATTGGAGGTCATAGATTAATCTAAACTTAAATGATTTATAAATCATTTATTATTAATTAAATATTTATCCATTAATTATTATTTACTTTCCCAAATTTAATAATAATTATTAGATCGTTACATAATTAAATTCTTAATTATTATTAACTTAAATAATTTTTTAAGAATTTAGGATCTGTTCTTTAAATATTATTCTATTTATTTAAATAATAAGAATAAGTATAATTCATACTTAATACAATGATTATTTCTTGTTGAAATAACTTATGTGTAATAAGAAGATAACATAAAAATAAGGTAAGCTAATTATCTTCCGATGTTATATGCATCAGAGGGTAAAATGTATATCAGAGATTAAAATGTGCATCAACGAATAAAATGTGCATCAGATGAATTTGTAAATAGGATGATAATTTTGTTCATCAAGGGATAACGACCATCAGTGGATAAAATTGTTCATCAGAAGATAATTGTACCTCAGAGGATAATATGTACATCAGAGGACAATTTCTTCCTCAGTGGATAATTCTTCATTGGTAGATAATTTTTTCATTGGTCGATAATTTCTTTATCGGTAGATAATTATTTATCGGTCGATAATTTCCTCATCGGTCGATAATTTCTTCATTGGTGGATAATTTTTTTACCAAGGGTAATTGTTAGAGTTAAATAATGATGATGATGTTTAAAGAATAAATTGTGCATCTGTAAATACTTAAGGTATTTTATAAGTCTTAATATATCTGCACAAGTTTTTCATCTACTGATGATAAAATTAGTTATCAGGGGATGAACTGCACTTCACAAGACAAGTCATCAAATGGAACCTCTAAAGGACTTGGCAGTGAAGAGGAATGTCTGTTGTTACTCAAAGTCATTTAAAGTATTCCGCACATCAGACATTCCAAACAAATTCAACAAAACTTCAGTGATTAAAATCATCAAGGGAATCCGTCAGGGGATGACAAAGGCAGACTAACCCGTCAGGGGAACGCGTCAGGGTATGGTAGTGGCAAGCCAAACTCATCAGGAGGAACGCATCAGGGCATGAACAAGACATGTCAACCTGTCAGGGGAAAACATCAGGGTATGACAGTGTCAGGCTAACCCGTCAGAGGGAATGCTTAACACTGCATCAGTGGAAGCCATCAGTGTATGTCATGAGTCATAACATCAGGGGATCTAGAAACACTTAGTAGACTTAAGTGAAGTTTGAAACACTGATCCAGTCTTTGACAAGACTTGTCATTAGGGGATCCAGAAGCACTGATCAAGTTCACATCAGGGCTTGCCGTCAGTGGATGGTTGTGACTGCATACACCCGTCATCAGGTCTAACACGCAAATCAATGAAGCTTGTTATAGAAGCAAGAGATATTAACTGGAAAGATATCTCTTGAAGTTTGTTGGTCCAATGGCAACTCTCGAACATTAAATGCACGCAGATCAGGGGATGAAAAAGAAGCAACTAAAGTAGCAGCAGTTTGAAACATGGTTCCTAAAGGACAACGATGTGACATATATGCGGCTAAGCTGAAAAAAGCAACACGTCTAGGCACGTGGGTTCACCTACTAATCTTCTACATATGCAAAAGAGTTCTCATTACACCAAGTATCAATCCAACGGATCAAAAAAATACTGAAGCATACAAATCACTAGATAGAAGTTTTATAATAGATCTTGAGAGAAATATTCAAAGAAAATGGAAGCTAGTGTGTGTGAAAAAAAAGCTGTAATTTTATTACAGAATTTGTAGCTGTTTAATCACATTTGTAACAGTAATTTATTGGTGGATAATTTTTCTACCAAGGGTAAGTCATTAGTGGATAATTTCTTCCTCGATGGATAATTTTTCTATCGAGGGTAAGTCATTAATAGATAATTTTTTTACAGAGGGTAAGTCATCAGCAGATACTTTCTTTTCTTTGTGGATAATTTTTTCTGCCGAGGACACGTTGTCATCATCTTCATTGCTGGAAAAATCCTAGTGCCATCGGCGACGTTTGACTACTGTGGCTGTTGTTGCTTCACAACACACACATATACGGATTGGTAGAGACATCGTCGTTATGAGTTTCGTCGTAGGCGAATACCCCTGTAATCTCGTCATCTCGGTCTAAAACTAAGAGAAACGAGGGGGGAAGCTCACCGAAGTCGCGACGTGCCATAGTTGTCGGCCAGAGCTTCGGCTCGAGTCTTCCTTCCTATTTCCTTGACCCTTACACGAATGATATAATCAAACGAGTCCCCGTTTGCCCATAAACACATATGTAGATGATATCTTTTTCAATTTTTAACAACGGATTCGCAAACAAAAGTGAAAATTTCAGTGTGGGTTTTTGGAGCTCTCGACCGGACTCAAACACACATTCATACTCTACCATTTTTAAAATCGATTAAGGCAAGATGATCCTCTCAAGTATAGAAACAAGATTACAACATTCGAATTTTGTTTTAGAATCATCCTCTTGGCCGAATCAGACAAGGAATAGTTAGGGTTCTTAAGTGTTCTTCAATATTCTTGATTTTTCATTTTCTTTTTTTTAATAAATTTTAAAATTACATAACTCACAAACTACTGATGCTATATGCACGTGTTATACGTGAATATGATAGTGAAAAAAATATTTTACACTATGACATTAACGAAAATGATAACACAATGCAGAAAATTTAGTGTAGTGTTTTACTTCTTTCAGTTTTAATGGGTATAAATGTTTGTTCTTCCAATAATTGCTCTTAAATGAGAATCTGAAATTTGATTGGTGGTTTTGCTGAACAATTTGGAAGTGGGGTTAGGGTTTATATCAAAGTGATATATTTATATCACAAGTAAATCATTTAGGGTCATTAGATCACTTTAATTAAAAATTACTTAGATTGACAAAAAAAAAATTCCTTGTTTTAGCCATTTATGGCTGTGTTGAAAATGTGAAGTTAAATGTTAATTTTCTTTGATTTAATAGCTATTTAATGATTAATTCTTGTTCTAGTTGAGTTTATTATAAACCTTAGAGAGTTTTCTTGCACTGGTGGGATATACGTATGATTGTGAGTTTCTCATATTGTTTATATGTCGCAATTTATTTCTTGATATGTGACACGTATGTCTCGATTTGCGTGATTATCACGTGTACACGAAATCATAATAATTGTCGGACATCGAAATGGTATGGAATTTTATAAATATTATGAATTAATTATTCATATATTTTATTTGAATTTCTAAATTCTCATAGTTTAGATGTGTAATAATAAATTATAAATTTTCTAAATAAATTGTGAATTCATAGTCTCAAACTAATAAGTCAAATTTGAAAAATTAGTTATATATGAATTACCTTATATCTCAATTACCTTGGTCTCTTAGTTATAAAAAGAAAAAAGAAAAAAAAAAAGTGGGCATGTCGTTACTCTGTCCATGTTAATGAACCGTCCGATATGTTTTTTCCCTCCATTCCCACAATGCAAACCACCACCATGAACCAAACGATTCTATCATTCCCTTCCCAAATACACCCCACCACCGTTCACCACCACTACAACCGCCTCTTCTCCGCCCTGACATCTGCCAGTTCCCTCACTCACCTCAAACAAATCCATGCCCAAATCCTCCGTTCTGGTCTGGACCGCTCCAATTCCCTCCTCCTCAAACTCGTCCTCTCCTCTTTATCTATCTCTTCCTGCAGCCTCGACTATGCTCTCTCCGTCTTCTCACAACTCCACAAGCCCGAAACTCGTGACTGCAACCGATTGTTGCGCGAATTGTCGAGAAGCAACGAGCCAGAGCAGACCCTTTTGGTGTTTGAGAAGTTGAGGAGTGAAGGATTGATGGTTGATAGGTTCACTTTTCCCTCATTGCTGAAGGCTTCGGCCAGAGTGTCGGTGTTGATTGAAGGAATGGAACTTCATGGGTTGGCTGCAAAAATGGGTTTTGATTCTGATCCGTTTGTGCAGACGGCTTTGGTCGGTATGTATTCTGCGTGTGGCCAAATTCAAGAAGCACGCTTGATGTTCGATAAAATGTCTTATAGGGATATGGTTACTTGGAGCATTATGATTGATGGGTACGGTCTTTGGCATGCTTGTTTTTTGCTCAAAACAAAAAATTGTACTTTTTGTGTATAATTATATGATTGGCACTACACTTTTCCTTTTATCGTACTCCACATTGTTTAACAGGTCATCCTGTTAGTTTCATCTCCCAGTCTATATAAAGTTTTGCTTGCTAACTCTATCACTTTCATCTCAATTTTGTGAACAGTTATTGCCAAAGTCAACTTTTCGGTGATGTTTTAATTCTATTTAAAGAGATGAAGAGATCCAAAATTGAACCTGACGAGAAAGTATTTTCAACCATTCTTGCTGCTTGTGGCCGTGCTGCTAATTTGGAGTTTGGGAAGGAGATTCACAAGATTATTACAGATAATGATGTCATGATCGACCCTCATTTGCAGAGTGCACTAGTTAGTATGTATGCAGGTTGTGGCTCCATGGACACTGCAAAGGATTTGTTTGATAAGCTGTATCCAAAGAATGTCGTTGCTTCAACTGCTATGGTTTCTGGGTATTCGAAACTGGGACAGGTTCGATCTGCTAGATTAATCTTCAATCAGATGGTTGAAAAGGATTTGGTCTGTTGGAGTGCAATGATATCCGGCTATTCAGAGAGTGAGTGGCCTCAAGAAGCTCTCACGTTGTTCAATGAAATGCAGGTTTCAGGAATAAATCCTGACCAAGTAACCATGTTAAGTGTTATTTCAGCTTGTGCTCATGTAGGTGCACTGGATCAAGCTAAACGGATGCATTTATTTGTTGACAGAATTGGGTTTGGAGAAGCTTTGCCAATAAAAAATGCACTCGTCGATATGTATGCCAAGTGTGGGAGCCTGGATAGTGCAAGAGAAGTGTTTGGTGGCGTTGAACGGAAAAATGTCATATCTTGGACCACAATGATCTCTGCCGAAGCTATGCACGGGGATGCCGCTAATGCCCTAAAGCTCTTCCATCAGATGAAAGCTAAAAATGTTGAGCCCAACGGGATAACATTTGTGGGTGTTCTTTTTGCTTGTAGCCATGCAGGATTAGTTCAAGAAGGTAGGAATATTTTTGCATCAATGGTAAATGAGTATGGAATATTACCTAAACACGAACACTATGGTTGCATGGTAGATCTTTATGGCCGTGGTAATCTTATTAGGGAAGCTCTTGAGGTTATAGAGGGTATGCCTTTTGCTCCAAATGTTGTTATTTGGGGTTCCCTAATGTCCGCTTGTAAAATACACGGTGAGTTTGAATTGGGGGAGTTTGCTGCAAAACAAATTCTTGAGCTAGATCCTGATCATGACGGTGCCCATGTTCTATTATCCAACATTTATGCCAAGGAAAAGAAGTGGCAGAATGTTGGGCAAGTGAGACAATTGATGAAACACAAAGGCATATTAAAGGAGCGGGGAAGTAGTAGGATTGAGCAGAACAATAAAATACACGAATTTTTGACTGCAGACAAGAATCATAAACAGTCGGATGAAATTTATACAAAGTTACATGAGGTTGTCAGTGAGTTGAAGCTTGTTGGTTATACTCCAAATACCTCTAGTGTATTAGTTGATTTAGATGAGGAAGAGAAGAAGGAAGCTATTTTGTGGCATAGCGAGAAGCTTGCGCTCTGTTATGGGCTAATGACAGGGGAAAGTGGAAGTAGTATACTTATAATCAAGAACCTCAGGATATGCGAGGACTGTCATACCTTCATGAAGCTTGCGTCGGAGGTGTATAAGAGGGAAATTGTTGTAAGAGATAGAACTAGGTTTCATCATTATAAAGCTGGTGTTTGTTCATGTAAAGACTATTGGTGATTGTTGACCTTTATTTAAACCAATTTATCCAACATATTGTTGTGTTTGCACAAGTGGTGCTTCAAGAACTCAGCTGATGTTGCGTCATTTCATATAAAGATGCAATGGAACTGACAAACAAAATATGAGATATATTCATAGTTTTTAATTGCCTAAGCTATAAGATTACAACCCTCAAATGAAACTACCCTTGTAATTTCCCTAGCATAAATGAAAAAGACCATCGGAAATCTAAGTTGATATTCTCAAGTTGGAACTTTGAGGTTATCTGCACTTTCCCTAAAATGGTTGGCAAAGGTAAACAATAGCCAGAACTCCTGTTTAATCTTTTGCAGTTGTCTGGTAATCCTGAAATTCAACAACTCTAGAACTGCTGAAAGCAACTTTTCATTTTCAGTTATGGAGCTTCTTTTATACTCGAGAATCCACGTATTCTTGTCGAAATGCACAACAGAGGCACTCCATTTTCCTTGTTCCCATGAACTGTTAGCTTTTCGAATCAGGTATGCAGCCTTGCCATTAGTCCACTGTAAAATAATACAAAAGATATCCTAAATTAAAAACACAAAAGGTACTAGAATTCATCAAAGTAATTAATTTAAGTATATACCTCAGTGACTCTTCCGGACAAGATAGTAAATGATTTGGAAGAGAATGCAGTTGTTAGCAGTCCAGCAGTCTGCAGAGGCCATCCCCATATGGTCACATCCTCTGCTGCAGTTTTGTACAATATACACCTTGAATGCAAGAGCAGCCCATCCTACAAAATTGCATTTTTATAATTAAACTGACAAAGATTTACCCCAAACTGTTTATTCCTAGAAGAGACTTTCTAGTTGAGTCAAGATTAAAATAAAATATTTTCAAGAACTTAGTAGAGACAAAATTTTAGAAATTTAAAGGCTAAAGAGAGTATACCTGAATTACTTCCCATTCAGAAGCGATAGAACTACCATTCAAATTCTTTCCACCAACCAAAAAATGTATTTTCTTACTCAAGTGAAAAATCCTTTCATCCAAATCTTGCAAAGCCCATGATTCCTCTCCCAAATTCCTCACGACATCCTTGGACAATTTCGGTTGGAAACCTCTAGAAACTACCCAAGAAAACCCAAATTCCACCACAAAAATCAAGTTCACACCTAAAATTAACCTCTTCGCCATCATCCTCCAAAACCACATCTCTTCTTTCCCCTTCTTCTTCTTCTTCTTCCCTATCTTCCCCTGAAAACTCATCCTACCAGTGGACCTAATCGGCGGCGACGCCACCACCACCGGAGAAATTCTTGATTTGGGTGTCGAAAGAGCTGAAGGGTCGAACGAAATGGGGCTTCGGGAAATGGGCCTGGAGGTAGAAAGCTTAGTAAGAGTGGTTCTTTGACTGCTCGGAGGCATGAGATCAAGAGTAGCATTGATGCTGTCCAAACACATCTCGCAGTTACAGTTCGCATCTTTCCGACAACCAGGAAAATAGCAGCTGTTGTCTCGGATTTCAGATTGGTCGTCGTCATTTGTTGATCTGACGGAGGATTCTGGTGTTACGATGACTGTTTTCATGGCTTCTTGGTTGTCTCTCTCTGTTCTTCTCTGTTTCTTGTAGGGAGAAGTTTCTGTTTGAAGTTTTTACGGAGGGGATTGCTTTTTTGAAATTTGAAATGGTAACGGTCATAAAATTGTGTCAGTAAGCCCAGAAAACATTACTACAAATCTACGAGTTGTTTTTCACCATTCAAAATGGACCAAATTTACGGTAGCAAGATTATTCAAAATTGAATAATTAAACTAAAAATAATTTTGAAAATTTAAAATAATGAAACTTGTTTTAATTTTGGGGTTTAAGATTTCCAAAAAAATTTTACTTGAGCCCAATTAGTTATGGCTTTTGACTATTATTCACTGTTTAATTAGAAAGCTCAAGCTTAAATTACAAATAATTTCGAGATATATGGAAAATAAATTATTTTGCGAGAAATTTAATATTCATAGAATAGAAACATTTATTAAATTACGTTTCAAGTTAGATGACGAAAACTCATTTTAATAATTTCCATTTAACAGTGAGTCACCGTATTCAGTAAACCACAATATAAAATTTAGAATAATTTACATATGTATAAGGAGTTTTTTTTTTTTCCGTTTTTTTCTTTTTTGAAACCCATGAAACTTTCATTAAGACAGAAAAATCCCCTACATATGTACGAGTTTGAAACATCATAAACTAACATAAGATTATGCCTGTAATTGAACATAACTTAAGAAAAAATAGAATTTGAATCAACAGCCTTCGTATCAAATAAATTACAGTAATTTATGAAAAACGAAGACAATGAAAGCCAAAGCAACAATAATAGTATTTATATCATTCACGGGTGCAACTAATCGTGCTATAAATTAATTGTATGATTTTCTAAGGTAACATTGCTCCTAACCAATTAGAAACAAGAATAAATAAAACCATAGTTTCAATAAAAGGAACTTAAGGGACCATTCTTCTCCAATTTGAGTTTTGCTTACATCTCGAATGAATTCATGTATATATTAAAAAAAAATTGACCGTTGGTTGAAATGGTTTGCATTTTTGAACAAATACAGTGGCTGAACCTAATAAAATAACAATTGCAAACCACAAAGTAACAAATACTTGGTCGAGGACTTGGAAACATCCTATTTTCAATAAAAATGTTAGCCTATTTTCACATTGAATATATTGTATAATCCCTATAGTGTTGATGAAATAGGATAGAACATTCATATTGTCCTCTGACAAAATATAACTTAAAACAAAATTATTTTGATTCACCCAACTCTTTCTCAGCCAAACTACTCGAATCCTAAATTAATTTACACTCCATCATGTTTACAATAATAGTCACTTTAGACATTTGTTAAAATTTATTTTAGCTGACATTCTGATAATTTAGGCAAATGAATGAACAAGTTTACTATATTAATCTTATTTATTATTTATGAGGAATGTGCAATTTTTATTTTTTGTTTCGATTGGTGAAACTACCGCTAAAACAAACCTAATTCTTGCCTATTTTGTTCACTAAATTCTCACTCCGATGAGTTTTGATCTCTTAACTTCAAAGTGATCTCAAAGTCATAGGAATGCGCAAATTAATTGAAAAATGTGATACTTTGACTAATTATTGCAAAGGTGATATTGTTTTAGTGTTACACTTAATCATCAATTTAACTAATCAATGTACTTCTTAATATTTATAAATTTAGCTAAAACTAGTACTATTATAAATCGGAAAATGATATTCATCCCATTCTTGAATACCAACCAATCACATTTTAAGGCTAGTACTGATATTACCAAACACTTTCTCCGATTTAAAATATTAGTCTTTAATTATCAAAACACACATATTAACTATTATATGTTTAAATCATCTACTAACAATCTATATATATTAAGAGGTTAGGCTTCTTAATAACTGTTCATGGTCATTTTGGGTCCGCATTTAAATTTTAAAAATAAAAAGAAACGGTCAACTATCATCAAAATTACTCTTATGTTGGTTCTGTATGTGTCCCTAAATTTTCTCCACATAAATATATTAAAAGAAAAAAAACTGCTATAAAATTTTATACGCATAGGCGTGCGTCAGTTTAGACTAGTATCATTTAACCACCATACATACTTTGATTTATTATTGCTACTATATATATATGGTGCCCGAAAGGTCCTCAAATGATCCCCTGAAAAGCCACCAATGGGTTGCATTATAATATATATCATTTAACCACCATATATCACGCCACATGCATGTAGGGTGTGTGTGTGTATATGTGAGCGCAGAATGGATATAGCAGTCCCATTCGCATTCGGAGCTTGCAAAGTTCGGTGACAATCACCAGGGTGTATACCGTTGTTCTTCATTTATTGAACTTAGTAGTAGTTCACAAATTTTAACCTGTACTACTTACATTAGATTTATCTGACACATAATCATGATAATTTTAATTAAATACATACATACGCGTGTGTTCAATCTGACTAGTTAATATATTAAGCGAACAAAATTTCACATTCAAATAATTTATCACAAGTGGGAGTAATTTTACTGCTCCAAAAGATTATACAACTCATGTTACAAATACATACAAGTTGACATGTGTAGGTGTTTTTTTTAGACAAAAAAATTTAGGTGATTGAAAACTCCTTAGTTTAGGATCTTGATATGTCACCGACTTTTTTATACAACTCATGTTACAAATACATAGAAGTTGACATGTGTAGGTGTTTTTTTTTTTTTGAGACAAAAGTTTAGATGAAGCGAAATTTCTCAGACAAAAAAGTTTAGGTGAATAGAGGCTCGGTCAGGACATGTCATCAGCCTCTTTTGAAGGCTCAGTGATACTTACAGATTACTCACCAAGTGGTACTTACAGATTATCCACTAAGAATAATGGTTAACAAGATTCGAATTCTTAACCTAATATAAAAACTTGCTGAATCTTATGAACTAAACCAATTTCGCTGACCACATGTGAATGTGTTATTACTGGATGCATGAACACTAAAAAAAGGGAAATGTATATGCCGTAATTTGTAAGACTTGTAGTAGGAGATGTATTACATTTGATACAAACAATCTCATCCCATCAAAAGTTTGTACTTTGTGTATTCACCACTTTATTTTTGTGCTTGACATGAATTTGTCACACCGAAAATTCGTTCTCTTTTAACACCTTAAAATAGTAGAAATGCAATTCATAAATGATCATGATTAACAAGGAAGGTATGGTGGGGATGGGGTGGTCTCTTAGCCATATAAGACTTAAATGTCAAAATTTTGGTTTCAAAGATCATGAAAACAACAACTAATTTACGTCAAAGATTTTGTAATTGAGACCCATCATTTTCATGGCCATTTTCTACTTTGGAGAAAGTGATATTGCTGAAATCATTAGATCAAGTTGTGGGTAATAATTGGTTGTTTGAGTCTTCAACAATAATTTTTTAGGCCCTAAAATTTGGCTTCACGTTTGTTTTCCTTATAAAAGAGAACATACTTATTTACTTATTAATCATTACTTGTCAATTTTTTTCATATTTTGCTGGGCAAATGGCTTTACCAATCATTTTGCTTTGTTGCGCAAACTGTTTTCGCATAGCAAAAAGATATATAAAAAAAGAAAGAAAGAATTTACATTATTCCTTAAAATTTAGGAATGATCAGAGATTTTCATGTCACACACCTTTTCGAAGACTTGTAATTATATTTACGGACAATAACATTTGAATATAAGACTTGTACATGAACTATGAATATGAATTTATTAACTGAGCAAACGCTTCTTAGCACTTCAAGATTCGTTTTAATTAAAAAAAAGAAAAGAAAGTAAAGGTGTCTTGTACAAGGGGTGCTGCTATGTCTCCGATTTGAGGGACGAATAGCACACCAAAACATTTTTTATTTTTTTTGTGTTGTATCTTTTATGTTGTTTGTGTTGCTCAAGAATGCAAGAGGGTGCTAATTTATTGTGAATTTTCTTTATTTTTTGCGTTTATTCGGTGCAGACCGCCGTGGCGCACAACATTTACGTTGTACAAGTGAATCATGTACAAGTCCACGAGAACTTGAGGTGACACATGGACAATTCAATACGTTAATGAACAAAATTAAATGGAAAATTAGTTTATGAAAGTCGCTTATTTTATTGTCCATTTTCTCGTATTCGATATGGAGGACTAGGTGTTTTTGTTTTTAAATTTTTCGTTTCCCCACTGTTTCTTGATACAAACTTAAAGTTGAGAACAAATAATAAGTGGGAAACAAATTGACCTTGCTTTGAGCTTCAGAAAACTCTATAGCATGCATAATAATATTATGTTTAGCCTTTTATTGGTTAAGTGGAAGTTGACCAACACATCACTACCAAAAAGTAACAAAAATGTTTCTGAAACCTTTTTTTTCCCACATTTACGTGTAAATTGCATGAAAGACGAGACGAGAAATATGAAAAATAAGAGATACCATAAAAAAAAAAAAAAATCCCCTGATGACATGAATTAAATGGTTATATGAAGATTAATTAAAGAGTCTAGAAACCTTCTACGTTATCTGAATATTCAGGAAAATTTGAAGAGACAGTCTAGACTTTAGGGGATTAAAGAAACCCACTGCCTGGAAAAAAAAAATTAATTATCAAGTTTTCAACTTAAACCACTTCTTTTGTCCCTTCTACTTAATCGATAATCCAGTTTAATTCATCAGTATTCTAAAGTTCAATAAACGATTAACCGAAAATATACATGTAGTATCCGGTAAAAGCACATAGTTTTTGTTCATTTTTCCAATCACGAATGAGCAGTGATAAATAATTGAAGCAGATTGTATTATTTGGATTACAATCAAACTTTCTCGTTCCGTTAAACTTTCTCAGCAAACAACAAAATATGTAAAAAAGAATTCAGAATATTCTCTGAAAAAGGGTCTACCGAAATGCGGTCTAAATTAGTAAGAGAATTTGGATATCATATCTAACTTAATTATGTCAAACTTTCTCAAAAGGGCAGGAGAAATTTCGTTTGTCACTAATTAAAGAGATGAATACATACCCTTAAGATGAATTAAGAAGAGGAGAAAGTGAAAGAAGGCCAGTTAGTTGAACTAAACCTCCATTGACATTATCACATCCTCTGTACAAAACAAGTTGCATGAGAGCCAACATAAGCTCTTCCATCAGTCAGCTTATTTCAACAGAAAATTACTAGTTAGACCATCCCCAAATTTTTCTTCCTGTTTTTTTTTTTTTTTTGGGTCGTCACTAATTAATAATAACAAGAGAAAGAAGAATCATCTCCTACTTGTGATGTGCTAGCTGATCTTGAATATTTCTTGGAAGAAGGCGGCGACGAGGAGGACGACATATGGGACCTTTTCCTCAACATCTGCCTCATCCCATCGGCCACTCGAATGGCCGGATTGGATTTAAATTTTCTACAAAATGACATATGAGCTTTCATAGCTTCTTCAACCCCAAATGGGCTAATATTGTTATTGTCTCTTGTTAGTTCGTCTCTAACTGCTTCAGAGCATAATCCACATAGCCATTTTCCTTCAAATTTGGACTTCACTTCACTAATATAATCTTGTGTGCAGTCTTCTTTCAACCCACAACACTCACACTTGACCATTTCAATGTCCATTTTCTTTTTTGTGTTTTAAGACTTTTAGTTTTGGAGACTATATATATATATATATATATATGTACGTATATGGTTAAGTGGTAATTAAGAAAAATGAATATGTTAGGTAATAGTCTTGTGATGTATGATGTTTTGGAGTCTTTTAAAAAGCTGGGGAGGAAAGGGGGTTTTATAGTAATGGAAATAAGCCATAATTTCCTCCATGTTCTAAGGGACAAGGGCAGTGGAAATTGAGACAATGTGGTTGGGGTCCTGTCATAAACATTTAGAGAAATTATACACGTCAGTAAATAATATTGTTCAGGATAATTGTAATTTTATTATTTTCAGGATCGTTATGTGCTTTTTTTTAATAGAAAATTAGTATTAGTAATAATCTTTTCTTGTAAAGACATGGTAATAAAATAAGAATTACAAATAAAGAAAGAGAAATAATTATTCCAAAGTAAAACATGAAATTCAAGTATAATACACTCATAAAAATTAGAGTAGAAAAATATAACATGATAATATATCATCTAATTAAAAAACACTAATGAAGCATATATTCATCGATGGAATCACATCCTAAGACGTGTTTTAGTTAAATGATCAAGTGGTAATATATAATAAGTTATAAATGGGTTACTCATTAAAAAATCTGAGGAAATTTGATAAGCAATTATATTTCCATCTTTAGAGCCCTTATTAATTTTTTACGATTAAAAATAAGTTTTATAATAATGAATATTCTAAAATTAAAGAAAAAAGATCTCACAAAAATAAATTTCTCTAAACTTAAAAAGTAGACATCATGAAAAGAAAAGAAGATATATAATATTATAATAACACATATAATACAATGTCAATGAAGATAAATTCAACGGGTAAAACTCAACAAACGTTTTTATTAAGTTGAGAGTTATCTTAAACCGAAAAAGCATGACGCTATTTAAACTTTTTATAACAAAAAGAACACATATGATACAATAATTAAAAACACCATAAAATAATTTATGCGTGTGTAAGTATATGTATAAGTTTTTAGGTAGCGATTCTCCCGTAACATTAAAAAAAAAAAAAAAAAACAGCCGAATTGATGAAAGGAGGTTTCATGTAAAGTGGATTCTGAACATGTATGTATATGGCATTTTCTTTTAGAGTATTTAGTTTTATATTTTTTTTAGGGGTAGTTTTTGTTTTGGTTGATTGACAGTTACTTTCGGTTGATATGGCTTAACTTTGCCAACTTGGCTCGTTTCCCTCGATTCTTTAGTTTTGGATTTACTGTATATGCTTCATGCATGTTACATGTAGTATAATTAATAATTTATTGACCATTTAACTATTAATAATTTATTGAACATTTAACTATTTACTTATATACCATAGGTGGAAGGTCAACATCATAACCTTCCCCATTGACCAATTGGCACGAGTGGTTCAGCCTCTACAGTCCAATGATTATTTAAAAGTGTAATTAGATATCCGTTAAAATTGTTAAATAGAACAACAAATTCATCGTAATAATATTTCAATTATTTTATAATTCTAATACTTTAAAAATTAATAATATCTACTTTTAATGCTATTGCGATATATATATATATATATATATATATATATATATATATTGTAATATCTACTGATCATTGAAAATTCTAAAATGATTTTCCTTATTAATTTCGGTTCATCAACAGTATATTATTTTTTATCTCGGAAATACTACACTTCTCTCTCAAAGTCTCCGTCTTATTATATAACTGAGAAGTAAAATTAATGCACTCTATTTTTCATATTTTTCTTCTACAGAGTATTCCCTCCTGAAAATGAAAGGAAAAAAAGAGCGAACATTTGAAAATAAGATTTGTTTTCAAAAAAAAAAAAAACATTTACATAATTATTTTATTATGCAAGATGTATTTTCTAAAATTTGTTATTACAATCTTCTTATCTTATCATTAATTAAATATTTATAACAAATTTCATTAAAAAGACATGCAATATTAATATCCCTTAAAAACTCAAATGTTATTTTTTTTTATACAACGAATGGAGTAGCAAATTCAGAAATTTAATGGGCCAGTATTCATACTTTTCTATTTTTTATTTTTCATTTTTGGTTACATACTTACATAAAAGGAAACTTAAGATTTAATGGAAAGGAAAACAACATAAATTTAATGTGAATAAAGATTAATGTACAGAAGAAGGGAGTTGTACATGTTATAAAGCAATAAAACACAATCAACGAAAAGATTTATCTAGTTCTGTATCATTATGAATATATTGACTAATGTTGTGCCATACAATCATTATCAGAACAGTCACCTTAATTTCATCAATTTACACAGTCCAAAATTAAGGGTCTAAACTGAAAACATATACTCCATGCGATTTAAGGAGAAAAAACACAAGACAATTGAATGTAATTTGTGTCTGTCTAAAAATGCTTCTATCAATTTATTAATGACATAATTGAATCTTGATCAAATAGAATATTTAGTGAAAGAGTATTTCTCACTATATGAAAATTGAAAAGCACTCTTAACAAAGAAAAAAAGAACAAACAAAACAAAACAACATAAAAACAAAAGGTGCACTCATTATTAGTGTACTACAAAAATGTACAGTGAAAAGTAGAAGTATATTTTTATGGATATACAGTCACAGACATTTGAACGTGACATAATGTGGCAATTGAGTACATTTGTTCATGAACAAAGGCTTCCATATAGTTTTATTATAGTCATCAAACCAATCTCATTTGTTCATATTGTTTTATTATAAATTTTTCGGTGCAATTTATGTTTCTGTAACAACTTATCATTCCGAGTATGCATCGAATAACCATTAGAATTCAAAAATTATATTAAAAGACAAAGTGAAGCCTAATTCTATATTGATTTAGTTAGAATCTACAGAGTGAATAATTATTTTTATAATGTTTCTTTTTGTTAATTCCACTCGTAGGTCTTACTTCCTTTTTATTTTTCTTTCCTTTTCTTTTTTTGCATGAAAATTTTCTACTGCGACAGAGTGTATTATTGCATAAAAATTACAAAAAGACATTATATAAATAACAAATTTACAAATTACAAAAAGACATTATATAAATAACATAAAAATTACAAATTACAACCTAAGCTTAATATGCTAAAATTGGCTAGAAAGACAAAAAAAAAATAATTATGAAAGTAATACCGAGTAAGACTTAAGTTTCAATAAGATTTTTATGCAAAATTTGGCTAAAAAGATAATTACTCTCATAAAAATAATGATGCCAAAAAGTTTCAATATCTTGAGCTAAGGCCACTTTAATAAGTAGCTTCTTACAGCTGATTCTCATGTTAATAATGCTACTTTCCTGTTATTAAAATAATAATAGTTTCCTCTCATTATTATTGCTTAGCGTTTACACAACAATTATTGTTTGACACTAAAATTGTTTCTTAATTCAAAAATTAACCATTACATTGTGTTGAATCTACACTGCAGATGATAAAATTATTCACCATATATAACAACTTGCTGAAAGTGAAATGTTGAAGAGTTAGAGACTTTAAAGTTCCAAAGGTTTGCCTTCCTACTCCTATACGTAATACTGACCTTAACATGCCATCATCAAAATTAATTGTGTCAATTATTTGACATTCTAAATCGATAATTTCATTATTCTTTTTGTCTAATCATTCAGTATTTAATAGTCCATTGATGTCGAAATGAAATCAATATATAGTGTTATAAGTATTATAAAAGTGTTATCAGATACTATATAGTTGCTTTGACAGCCTTAATTTAATCAATGTATTTGTAAATCTCTATAAAAACCTAATTAATCCCTAAAAATCTGGTAGATACAGATTTTCCAATTTATTGTAATATATGTGGTTAATTTAGGCTTACGTTGATATGTATCCACTAAATGTTCATCATGTTGACTTGATTTAGAATGACAATTATTGGGTTGTTTCATTCCTCTAGAAGTAAATTTTGAACTATTTAAATTAATGAGCCCTATATCTCATGCTTCTTTGTGAGAATATCACAACCACATAAGGCTTTTAATCATTAATACTTGATAAATTTATCAATAATGATGATGATCAGTATTTAGATTACCAAATTATGAAGAAGATATAATGAGATTGTTGATCAGATTTTAGCCTCTAAATCTTAAAGAAACAGTAAGTAATTCAATGTAAATCCCTGAAAACTGCAAAATTTAAATCTCAGGAGACAGATTGGATGGAGAATATAATTTCTTGTAATGGGTGATCAAGAAGAAGATTTAGTTGTCCAGATTTAGATTTCTGAACTTCCTTATCATCTTTGCCAAACTATATATTATTGAGCGACCAAATCAATAATTAAAGAGAATAATGACCTCATCAGATATTGTGGCCAACATATGGATAAAAATAGTTAGAAAATGAAAAGGGACTTTTAATGGATAAAATTATAAAAATAGTAAGAAAAGGAGGCTCTAAGGTATAATCGTATCAACCTTATAGTGCTATGCTGTGCATTTATATAAAATTAAATATTTAACTATGCAGACAAATTTATTTAATCATCAAAAAAATTCTAACGACCAGAGAGTCTAGGAAAATCAGATAATGGGTAGGTACAAATCTACAAGATGCATTCAGCTTGCCAATGTTGACAATATGTGACAAAAACAAAATATAATACTAATAAATCGACAAGGAACATTATTGTTGTTTAAATATATGATTCTAGGGCATTATTGTTGTTTAAATATATTAGAAATTAATTTTACTTTATACTTCTGTTATTTTGGTTGACACAAAAACCAATAATTCTCGTCGACACACTTTTGTAAGTTTTTCTAATTGCAAAAGTATCTAAAAACTTCAACCACTCAAGGACCAAGAACAGGCAACTTACAAGTAACTACCTTATCTACAACAGAGAGGGTTTTGAAGTTTGCCAAATAGGTCCTTCACAAATTATTCTCTATTCATCTTCAACATTAGTATTTGATTGGTTGGTAACTTGTTACTGTTGCTTTATTTCAATCTTAAATGCCATTTATTTTTTATTTTTTTTGTTTTCTTTTATCTGTAGATTCCAAAATGCATTTTACATATTTTCTTATATTTAATCTTTTAGGCTTTTAATGATATAACTATATATATATTTGTTTTATCTCATATATTCATTTACATATTTCATAATTCGTTCGCATACCTTGTAATTGTAAAGTAAAAAAAAATGAATATATAGGTTTCATGTTTGTTTCAACTTCATGTTTTAGAATTTTCAGTTTTTGATATTGTAATTTATATTATAAAAATCTGAAACCTCTAAAATTTAAATCGAAACAAATGATATTATACGATATTAATATTATAGATAACAAATCAAAATAATTTCTTCAAGTACCATTAAAAGAAGTCTTAAATTTTAATATAAAATTTCTTCTAGTACCAAATGATATACTAGGGAGTAGTGCAATCTATAAGATGTGATGGCTTCAAGACACCTAGTGGCAGTCTTTATAATAGCAAGCTATGAACTATGCCAGAAACAGATCAATATAACACCAACAAATTAACAGTGCAAACAAAAATCATATCTTATATAGCTAAACCTAGTCAGGTCCACCAAGAATTGGTCCTATTACATGAGAGGTCCTGAAGAGCAGATTCATGTGTTATCTTTCAACAATATTGAGGCAAACATTAATAATAATAAGCCCCAACAAGGACAATATATGGCCTAGCATGTGGGGTTGCACACAAGTTTTTAAGTCTTTGGCCACAAACGCCATACTGTTCTTTTTCTCTCAACTCATCAGTTGCAGCCTCAGAACATGTGAAATCTTGTCCAGCAGCTAACAGGTAGTTTTAGTTGCCTCAAGACCATTCTTATTTCTCTTGTCATTGAGGGGGTGTCACCAGCAGGGGTCCATAGACTAATATCCTCTGCTCCATGTGCACATTACAATCCCATAGCCATGGATAATGAGTATGTTCATTGATGATACTAACCACAGGTTAAAGGGATCAAGAGAGTGATTGAACACCTAAATCAACCCCCAACACTTGTTCATAACTGTCCCTATATAAACTGGTCAACCGACACTTATTGCATTCCCCCCTCTGTTCCAATATACAAGATGAAACTAAAGACAACATATTAAATTTTAAATCGAAATGTGTGCGCGTGTGTGCGTATGTAATTTTAGTTGATACAATTAATATAATTGCTTAGTCTCTTGAAGAAAATATTAACTCAAAATTTATATAAAACTTTCACGTGTCGTTTCAGTTTTGGAAACTTGATATGTCGTCTTTTACTCTCAAAAGACAAAATGAGTACCATGGATATAACAAATTAATTAATCAAGTGTTGAAGGTCAAGATCCTTCATAATGATTATCATTCCACACTCAATCAACAAAAAAAATAAAAATAAAAAACAGTATCAGGATATAATATTTACTCTAATACTGATATACATCATATACCTATGAACATAAAGATTGTAAAGTAAACAAAGACATTATAATACTCCTATATATCTACAAGTATGGTTAGTGAGAACAACAGGAATTGGCTGCTGCAAGTACTTGAAGCACCAACTGCTTCTGAAGACAGAAGGATGACAAGATTAAGAATGATAAACTTGATTCAACAAACCTCATTTTAAACTTCATTTACCGATTCTTTTGGCATTAGTCCTGTTTTTAGTTATGGGATTTAGCTGCCAAAGACTCATTATTTAATAGTAATTTACTTTCTAAGCTTCTTATACATAATCATTCCTACGAGGCTATGTTCTAGAGCCATTTTTCAAGAGTTACAATGATTTCTCACATGCA
This sequence comes from Centella asiatica, assembly GCA_014636745.2. Taxonomy (NCBI): domain Eukaryota; kingdom Viridiplantae; phylum Streptophyta; class Magnoliopsida; order Apiales; family Apiaceae; genus Centella; species Centella asiatica. Next base: position 27,709,832 of record CM025780.1, on the reverse strand, counting down.
AGACTTGTTTTCTTCTATTACTATACTATGAATAAAGTCAAAAAATTATCATTAATTTTTATACTAAATTATTTTATTTATTTTGTGCAGGGGACCAGGGGTGAGTATTTATGTTCTGCACAAGGCATCCCACATGCAATTCATTGTTTTACCCTCAAAACTATGGATTGTACTCTACCCCACGCAAACATCATGGACATTCCTATTCATATCAAAATGAAGAGATAAATACAGAATATTATAATAAGTTGTTGCAATAATTTCTTCTTTCTCCATTTATGCTGAAACCTCAGCTTGATTATCAGATTCCATTTCTCCTACCATCATCACTGGTGATAAATTATCTTACTGACAAGATTAGCCAAATCAAAGTAAATTACTGTGTTTTTGTTTCCTTTGTTTTTTTCCATTATTATATATGAAGTCCAAATTGATTAGTCCAGAACTGCAACAAATTTTCTCAAGCCTAGAGTAAAAGAAATTACATCCATACATAAGACTGAAAAAATAAGCAAAATAATTTCTAGTTGCTTTATCATCTGGAATAAGTTGTTTACTTTAATTATTTTTAAGCAATTAAACCTGGGGCATGAAGAAGGAACCAACTTGATTGCAATGCAAGACCAATTTAAGAAGATAATTGATTTTTGGTTATAGAATTTTCGTTTTGGTATTTAGTGAAATATACACTTCAATTTAATGTGTGTATCACAATATATAAATTCCCTCTGTCCGAAGCCATTTATAACACCCTACTTTTCACATGTATTAATGAAAATTTTGATTTTGAATGAAATGTCTATGTTATCCTTTAAAATGAGGGATGAATAATGAATTGATTTGAAATAAGGTAAAAGTAAAAAGTTAAAGTGATGTGACATAAAATAGATAATGAAAGTTTCTAAAAAGGGTAATGTTATAAATGAATGGTACATCTAAAAAAAGAAAGTGTTGCAAATAGACTGGGACGGAAGCCGTATATATATAATAAGCTTAATAAATAAAAAGAAAAACAATTCAAAATAGAGTTTCAGGGTTAAACCAAAGGGTAGGCTCAACCCGGCCCTAAAGGGAATCAATTCGGTAGACTTGAAACCCTACTTCCGCCAACGAAAGTTGGTTCGGCTAGTAAGACTAAACAATCACTCTCGTTAGGTTGAGAGTTCGGCTCTTGTTAGTTGTAGTATAGGCTCAGCCCAACCCCCTAAAGGGAAACAACTCAATAGAATTGAACCCATTCTTCTGGCAATGAAAGTTAGTTCGACTAGTAAGACTAAGTAATAGTTCTCGTTACGTTGAGAGATCAACTCCTGCTAGTTGTTATTTTTAGTGGATAATCTCTAAATAAAACTATAAATCTTCAAAAAAAATCCTATGGCATGTCTCAACCTGGACTATGAAGCCTCCATCAATCTAAACTTTTCTCGTAACAAAAAGAAAAAAACCCTCCTTCCATGAGGATTGAGCTATGATTTTTACAACCTATCCCTTCTGAGACATACACCAGTCTGGCCAGCCATTTTTAAACAAAGGATAGCTACTTATTATTTACTCTAAATATGTGAAAAGTAATAATAAAAAGCTACAGGTCAATTGTCTTTGGGGATTAAATTGCTCTAGCTCCAAGATATCCGTAGTTTGGGCTGGGCCAATTTCCTTACCATTCACATGAAATCAGCGCTTAAGTGGCCCTATTCGGCTTCAAATATTCAATTGCATATCTACTTTGATTCTAGAAATGTACTCAATCAACTAAGACCATGCTTCTTTAACAAATTGGGCTCTTGGAGAAAGAAGTATTTATGGTCAGCATGTGAATGTCACGTGCAAGAACATAGAGGTCCTGCGTGATTGGTTAACTCAGTCAATATTTAATCTATTAGGGATATGTTGTATCAATATTTAATACAAGAACAACTGTTGAAAAATCAAGGGTTGGGGTAAAATATAAGTGACGCATCATGTTGTAGAATCTAGGCGACAACAATATGTAAAACAGCAGACTGGTCATATATATGATGATACAAGCCCATCCCAAAAGGGTGACCGATGTACTATAACGGCAAGTAGTTTAATGTCATGTCATGTCCTAGACAATGCCATGTCCTGAGATATGAAGAAACTGGACTTACCTGAAGGTGGGGCAATTACGAAGTGACTCATTGACTAGTACTGCAACTTCAGCTATCAATGAATATTTTTACAGAGGTTGTATGAGAAACTACTGGCCATATTTCAGTTTTCATTGGATATTTTTACAAATATTTTCGAGTAAAATAAAGCTACATTATTTGAAGGTACCGCAGAATAATTCAACCGACCTTAAAGCCCAATTTAAGCTAAAGTTAATGATAATCACACCATCTGCATATAAGAAAAAGCTATTATTGATGGCAGCATCAGTTTACAGTAATTTCTGGTAAAATGCATGTAAATTGCCGTATAGACCTTCGCTAAGAATAGAAAAATGACAGCCATAAGATGCAACAGGGAAATATAATGATGGTGCGTAAATGGCAGGGACTCTAAGTTCAACAATAGGAAACCAAAAGACGTGTAAAAACAATTGCAACAAACAACTGCTATCTTGCTTTCTTGGTAGGAGCGATGCAAAGCTTGCTTGCTTGCGCGAGGTTAATACATAACTACAAGGATTCTATGTTTATATGAAAATGGTGAAAATGACCACTACTTTCTCTTGTTCCACAAAAATAATCATTTTCCCAATTTTTTTTCAATAAAAATAAAATTTGAATGAAATAACACAATCTCTTGCCGTGAAAATACAACCTTAGTGTTTGTAAAACAATATTTGATAGAGTGATTCATAGGTTGACTTTTAGTTGGTATTAGGATGGAGCGGAGTGAGGAAATCTATTCTCGTTGCATCCGGATAGAGTTTGTACTATTAACCCCTTCTTTTCTTCTTCTTTCTCCTTATTTAATTTACTTCCAATTTTTCTACTTCTTTTTCTTAAGTTGTTCCTTCTTATTTGTTACTCCATTTTTCTTTAATACAAAGTATCTGTTTGCTTATTGCATATGAGTTCATCCACCGTCGAACCCAACGGTAACCTTTAGTCCACCTGATATCGACTCACTTCTATGTTAACATAGAGGTTGACCGACCGAATCATGGCAGCAGCATGTAAAATAAAGAATAAAACGTAAGTTATCTCATTCGCCCCTAGCTAGGCCCCATTCACTAAGTTCCCTATACTAGCTAGGGCTATTGAAGGGGCTTGGGGGTTATTCTTTATTGGGGGGGGGGGAAATCGAGATACGCATCTATTGAGATTTGAAACAACAAATATAGTGATCTCAACTTTTGCTTCAGATAGAATTAGACGGAATATATATCAACTTTAAATTTTATTGAAAACTTGAAACAAGGCGATGCGAGAGTGAATTTGCAACTACAGAGATGGATACAAGCGCATTCACAAATTACAAGTATCAATCGAATCAGAAACTTGCCATTATAATATAAGAAATTCATCGTCCTAATCACTTCGATGGTACAGCACGAACAGATTCAGCCGACGGACTATCTCACTCCCCGCGCTTTGCGACGCATGTGTGAGATCAAGAGAAGGAGACAAATGACAAAACCAAAAGTTTTGAGGGTAGGATTGGGATTGGACATTAGTTATAAGTTGCCACTACATAAGTACACACCATTATAATCGAACCGAGTCGAGTTGATTATCGCTTATTCAAACTCGACTCGTTAAGAAATTAATTTAGTTCGAGTCAAACCGAATATTTATTGATCATTAATTATTATGATTGAATTCGGCTCGTTCAATTATTATGTTGCTTGCGAGTAATTCGAAAACATTTTAATATAGTCGGGTTTCAAGTTTTTTGGGAGTATTGATAGATCAAAAATTAGATGCTACAACTAATGTGTTACGACACTTTGCCACATAGTGTAAAAAGCCAAAGTAACCCAAATCAACCAAGAACTATGATGAGCTCAAGAAAAAATATAACATGCTCTTGAAAAGGTAAAGAAAATTATATATTGCTAAAGGAAAAAGTTGGAATGATTCTCATGAAAAAGAACTAGAGGAGTATATCAACATGACACTCATGGCCAACTTATCTGATGATAATTCAAGGAAGAGAAAAAGAACAATTTAAAATATGTGAGAGACTATATTAATATGTTACTAACTAACAATAATTAATTTGAGACACTATAATAATTTAACAACTAATTTAAAACAGAATTGAAATTATTTTCAAACAATGATAGAAACATTGAAAAAAGATCGTAACCGCAGTAATAACCGAAACCAAATCGAATCAAACGATTTAATTTTGGTTACACCCAATAATCGCACCCTGCATACTAATTTGAAGAAGATGAATATTATTAGTATTTGATTAATCAAATTAGGTTTAAAGAGAAATGTTATAATCATTAATTTATCATAATTATATTAGTTAGAATCAATTAATTTAATAGATTAATTATTTTATTATTGGTTTAAACATTTTTAATCGGTTATAGTAATCATAGTATTATTTGTAATTGATTTTAAAAATGAGTTCACCCTCTGTTGACAGCTTTTGTGAATTATTATGTTAATATAAATAAATCTACATAAATTTAGATATGTGCATATTCATTCTATATATTTTCATTTATTTATGTTATTACACACACACACACACACACATATATATATATATTGATTTTTATATAATATTTTTGTTATTCTCCTTAAACATATGAATTCATGTAAGTTATAGGTAATATTGATGTTTATGTTCAAATCTAATTGAAAATTATGACAGATACATATAATAACTTGTATGATAGTATATTTGATTTATTCAAATATATTTTAATTTAACATATTGCACATAAATAATTAATTTAAAATATTTAACATTTATGTTCATAATTGGTATTGTTCGACATATTATATATATATATATATATATATATATATCCCTCTCTTTTGTATAAATTTATATTTTAATAAGAAGAAGAAGTTTTCCCTATTACTCCAGCATCTCTAAATTATTATTTCAATTATCATGGAAGATTCCTGTAAGTCTTCTAATTGGTTTTAGTTTCAATTTCATATATCTGTTATTATCTTTTATTACTGTAACCTGGGTTTGTTTTTGGTATCAGAACCAAGAATTATTGTTGTTATAATATGATTTAGAATCTTATTAAGGTCTTCTCTAGTCACGTTGGCAGTAAATCCCGTGGATTAAGGGTAGTCAGACCAGTAAGTCGTTGACCGAGGGACATTATAAGAAGAAGAATTATATTAAAAGCAATAATAATATTTGGTAATTATGCTTAACAGATCCCATAGTAAAAGATCAATGAAAATTAAATTAGACAAAGAATTATTGAAAAACTCTTCTGAATTAGAATACAAAGAAATTATTGAAAAATATAAAGTTTGGGAGATGCCAATAGTATCTCCAAATGAGATTTATATGATTAATGCTTTTGATTTTAAATCAAAAAAGATTATAAAGACAGTAGAAAGAACTGTACCTATTATAAAACAATTAGAAACAATTCATATGTTTGATCCAGGAATATTGAAACATTAGGATAATTATAATTTCTTACATATTGGATTAGTGCAAATTAGTATTAAACCTTTAACAAGAGAAGGTTTAAATGCATGTTTAATGATTGCCTTAAGAGACTGCAGGCATAATCAATTTGATGCTTCATTATTAGGATTAGTTGAAACTAGTCTTTGTAATGGACTGATATTTTTTAACTGCTTCCCTGATTTTATTGTCTCATTGACAGATAAAAATATTATTGATGTTTTAACTTTAAATATTAAAACACAAGGTTATGATATGAAAAATCTAAGTGAACATATGGCTATCACTTACAGAGTTTATTATAAAGTAATGAATACATTAACACTAAGATCAAAGATTAAAAGTAATAAAGGAACAACAACTTTATTACAGATTATTACAGATTAATGAAGATAAAGGAACAATCTTCCTTCTGATTGGTTATTATCATCTGCCTCTCCTTCTGTTCCTGTGAAAAATAATAATGTTGAATCAATTATTCAAACTACTGAAGGAGATGTTTGTATAAACTTTGCTAGATCAAGCAGAAGATCTAGTTTTAGAATCTCTGAATTTGACAAAAGTTTTCAAACTTCTGTTAGTTCGGAGAGAAATGATAATGATATTAAATTTGAAGGTATCAAAGAATCTGATCAACAAATTCTGCATGGTATTTACAATAAAGATAAGAGACCAATGTCTCCAACGGCCTCTGACATGAATTTTGATGTCATGGTGATGGAAACAGAATTTTCTTATAATAGAAAATATATTAATAATGATTTTATGAAAGATGAAAATAAAGATTTTTGAAATTGGTATTTCAAAAATTATTCCAAAGAAAAATTACAAGATTTGAAAAATGATTTTTATAATTATATAGATATAAATAAAATTGTTATACCAATTATAGATTGGTATTTTCAAAATTATGATCCAAAAATTTAGATTTTAGAAAAATATAAAAAATCTTGGAATACTCCTAAGGGAGTAATTATTTCGGAACATCCTCGTCCGGTAGAAATTACTCATGAAGAATTAAAGGCTAATGCTTTTAACAAATTAAATAGTCAAAATAATGATATTAATAAAAATTTTAGTCAAAATAATTATACTAATCTTATTCTTCAAACTATAGGATCTCAACTTAACAGAGTTGAGGATAAGTTAGAAGAAAAAGAATTAGTAAAAAATAATAATTCAAATATAATTACAGGAATACAAACTCCTATAATTAAACCATCAATTAGAATGACTCCAAAAGATTTTAAGTTTACCTCTAAAACAGAGGATGAATTCATTATTCCTTTAACTAAAAAGTTAAAAGATTTGAATTTAAAAGACAAAAATCTTAATGTTTTAAAACAAGAGGAAAATTATAGTGAAATTGAAAGTGAAGACATTCAAGAAATTAAAAATCAATTTAATAATGAAGATTTGAATATTAATAAGATTGGAGGTAATTTTGGAACTCAGAAATCCCAAATTTCTCAATCTACCAGTAGATACTATTATCCAAGGCCAACTCCTGTGGATTTGACTTTGGAAGAAGATAGTATGGTAGGACAATCTTATTATAATCCAAAAGCCATCTATGATGGAATATATATGGTATGTCAGAATATCAACTTATTAATTATATTAACAGAATGATGATGTTTGCCTCTACTTGCAGAATTAATGGTAATTCTGATTCTCAAATAGCCCAAATTATTGTCACCGGTTTTATAGGACAATTAAAAGGCTGGTGGGATAATATATTAAACCAGAATCAACAAACTAAAATTTTAAGCTCTACAAAGATTATTCAATCAGTGGATCCTAGTACTAGTGATGTTAAACCTTATCAACAGGAAGATGCGGTTTACACCCTAGTACAATCCATTATTAAACATTTTATTGGACAACCTACTCAATTAGTAGATAGGAGTAGAGAATTATTAATGAATTTAAAATGTCCAACATTAACCCATTTCAGATGGTATAAGGATGTGTTTCTTACTAAGGTCACCCTTAGGAATGATGTTAATTCTTCTTTTTGGAAGGAAAAATTTATTACTGGTTTACCACCATTATTTTCTAAAAAAATAAAAATTAGATTGAGAAATAAACATGGGGGAACTAATATTCCCTATGATAATTATACTTATGGAGAATTAATATCTGAATGCACAGCTGAGGGATTAGCTTTGTGTAATGATTTAAATTTGAAAGCCCAATTAAAAAAACAAGGGCTTACTAGTAGAAAAGAATTAGGTGAATTTTGTGGCCAGTTTGCTTATAACATTCCGGCCTCCAAAATTAAAAAACCCGAGAGAAATAGATCCAATATAAAATTTATTAGACCTTATAAATCTCAAAAGAAATTTAGAAAATTTCAAAATAAAGATAAAGATTTTAAAAAGAAAAGATTCTTTAAAAAAAAGAATTTTAAGAAAAATGATAATAAATTTAAGAGTGATATTACATGTCATAAATGTGGTAAATTAGGTCATTACGCAAATAATTGTTGGGTAAAGAAAAAAAATTCAAGAATTAGATGTCAGTAATGAACTTAAGTCACATATTATGTCTATTCTCTTAAATTCTGATTATGAAGATGAGTCAGAAAATGATATTCATAATATTCAAGAAAATGATTTTACTACCAATTCAGAAAGTGAGGTTTCTGAAGATAATCATAAGGATTGTAATTGTGTAAATGAAATTAATTATTACAAATCTATTTTGGACTTAAATGGTTTAAGTATTAATGTTTTAACAAAATCTCAAAACATGATATTGGATATTATTGATAAAATTTCTGATCCAGAAGAAAAAAGAAAAACTTTACTACAGTTTTTAAATGATTATGAAAAACAGCCTGAAGCTGATCTTTTGAATAAAAAGAAATTAACATATAATTTTCAAGAAATTATCAACAGATTTGAAACACCTAAACAAGAGATAACTGTTAATGATTTGAAACAAGAAATAAATGAATTAAAATCTGAAATGAAGATTTTAAAAACTCATATTGAAGTTCTAGAAAATTATCCTTATGAGGAAGAAGAAGTTAAATCCTCTAAAGGAAAAGAAGTTAAGATTGAAGATGATCAATCTACAGATTATTAAAATGTTATGGATAAATTTACATTTCAAAAATGGTATGTTTATATTACCCTTGTTATAAATGAAGAAATGAGTTTTAAAGTAATTGCTCTAATTGATAGTGGAGCAAATTTGAATTGTATCAAGGAAGGTATTATTCATACTAAATATTTTGATAAGATTAAGTCTGGACAAAGATTAACTACGGCTAATGGTGCCAGAATGAATTTAAACTATAAATTATCTAATGTTAATATTTGCAACGATGGTATATGTATTAAAACAAGTTTTGTTCTTGTCAAAGGTTTGATTCAAATGTTAATATTAGGTACTCCTTTTATTAATATGATTCAGCCTATAACAAGGATAGATTCTTCAGATATTTTTACTACTCTTAGTGGTAAAGAGATTATTTTTTAATTTATTATTAATCCTCAAACCAAACAAATTAATGAATTAAAAGAAAATTTAGTTTTTAAAGAAAAACAAATTAATTTCATTCAAAATGATTTAAAAATAAAAAAACATAGAAACTCAATTGGAAAATGCTAATATAAGACATAGAATTATTCAGATAGAAGAAAAAATAAAGAAAAATTTATGTAGTGAATTACTTATTGCTTTTTGGAATAGGAAAAAGCATGTGGTATATTTACCTTATGAAAATGATTTTAATAATAGGTTGATTCCTACTAAAACTCGACCTATTCAAATGAATAAAGAATTATTAGAATTTTGTAAAAAAGAAATTCAAGGCTTGAAGGAAAAGTCTTTAATTAGGGACAGTACTTCTCCTTGGAGTTGTGCTGCTTTTTATGTTAATAAAAATGCAAAAATTGAAAGAGGTGTTCCTAGATTAGTTATCAATTATAAACCTCTAAATAAGGCTTTAAAATGGATTAGGTATCCAATACCTAATAAAAAAGATTTATTAAAAAGATTAAATGAAGCATACATTTTTTCAAAATTTGATCTAAAATCTGGATACTGGCAGATTCAGATAAATGAGAAAGACAAATATAAGACTGCTTTTATAGTACCTTTTGGTCATTATGAATGAAATGTTATGTCTTTTGGCTTAAGAAATACTCCATCAGAATTTCAAAATATTATGAACGATTTTTTTTATCCTTATTCTGAATTTATTATTGTATATATTGATGATATTTTGGTTTTCTCTGTTAACTTAGAAAATCATTTTAAGCATTTAAATACTTTTATCAATATTATACAACAAAATGGTTTAGTCTTATATGAAAAGAAAAATGAAATTATTTCAGACTAAGGTTAGATTTTTTGGTCATGAAATAAGTGAAGCTAATTATCTTCCTATTAATAGATCTATTGATTTTGCAGATAAATTTCCTAATGAAATTAAGGATAAAACTCAATTATAAAGATTTCTTGGAAGTCTTAATTATATAGCAGAATTTTATAAAGATTTAGCAAAGGATAGTGCTCCTTTATATGATCGTCTAAAGAAAAATTCTCCTGCTTAGGGAACTGAACACACGAGAGCTGTTCAAATGATTAAATTAAAAATAAAAAAGATTCCATGTTTAGTTCTGGTTAATCATAATTGGAGAAAAATTGTGGAGACAGATGCCTCTAACATAGGTTATGGAGGTATTTTAAAATAATTAAATCCAATTACTAATAAAGAAGAATTAATCAATTTCAATTCTGCAAAATGGAATTTAGCTCAAATGAATTATGCTACTATTAAGAAAGGAATGCTTTCTATTGTAAAGAATATCTCTAAATTTCAAGATGATTTATTAAATCAGGAATTTATTTTGAGGATTGATTGTAAAGTAGCCAAAGATATTATAGAAAAAGATGTTAAAAATCTTGTTTCAAAACAAATAGTTGCCAGATAGCAAGCTATATTATCTGTTTTTGATTTCTCTATTGAATATATCAAAGGGGATCAGAACTCCTTGCCTGACTTTTTGACAAGAGAATTTTTGCAGGGAATTATGTAGGATCCTCTAAGAGAGGAGGCCAATCATCCAGGGGATCACCCCGTGGTAGATCTCCTAGAGGAAGAGGAAGAACAATTATAAAACAAAAAAAAAATTAAAACAAAAAAATTTCACGTCGTGGTAGATCTCCTAATGATTTAAAACAAAAAAATTTTACTGATTATTTAATGATTATTGAAGATTCTGATTGCAGGTGGTCTAATGAACCTTGGAAGATTGCCAACAAATATTTTGAGCAAGGAATATTCTTCCCAAACAGTGCTCAAAAATCAAGGATGCAGTATGAAATAATACTAAGTGAAATAGGATCGGTATTCTTTCAGCACTCCATCAATAATTATGATAAAAATTCCTTTGATTTTTCAAAGGCAAAGATTTTAAATATTATTTCCATTTTAAAGATTTTAAATTTTAAAGATTTTTCAAAGGCAAGGAGATTAATTATGGTTCTCAATCAGATTTATCCCCTATAGCAATTATGAAATTTTTGAAGGATTCCATTCAGAAAGAAGACTCTTCTCAATCATCAGAGGAGATTAAAACTTCTCTCCAGAAATCCTTAGCAATGATCTTGGATGGTCTGTCTCAAGAAACAGGCTCATCAAAGTCCCATGATGATGTTTCAATGAAATCCAAAGAGGCTGAAGGTCTAGATGAAGATGCACAAGACCCTTATGTCGAATTTAGTGCAGCAGAAGAAAGCAAGCTTCAAATTATTTCTTTCCTTGCTAAAGACAAAGAGAAAAAGAAAGATAAGGTTTCTGCTTCAACTTCCAAATAATGGAGCAGACAAGATTATTCGAGCAACAGTAGTTGGGTTGCATTTGTCAAGATTCTTTTGTTTCTGTATTAGGACAGCTTTAAAAAAGTTGTCTCTATTATTAAAGTTTTCCTGTATCAGGGCAGTTTTAAAAAAGTTGTCTCTATTATTGTGTTTTCCTTTTCTCCGGACTTGAATTATTTTTTTTGAAATCCAGAATTTTTGTTGTATAAAAACCCTCTTAGGGTTCCTTTGTTAGCAAAACCAAGTTGGGCTAGAACTTGGATAGATAGATATCCCTCTCTTTTGTATAAATTTATATTTTAATAAGAAGAAGAAGTTTTCCCTATTACTCCAGGGGATCACCCCGTGGTAGATCTCCTAGAGGAAGAGGAAGATCAATTATAACCTCTAGAAATTCAGGGGTTCAAGGGCATAATTCAGGGGTTCAAGGGCATGCACCCTTGTCATATGATCAAAAAATTTTCCTGTCACCCCTTCAAATATAAAATCTATGAAGGATGTGGCTGTTGAAGCAAATACGGCTGCTGCTGAACAGTCTAAAGATTTAAAACAAAAAGATTTTACTTATTATTTAATGATTATTGAAGATTCTGATTGCGGGTGATCTAGTGAACCTTGGAAGATTGCCAACAAATATTTTGAGCAAGGAATATTCTTCCCAAACAGTGCTCAAAAATCAAGGATGCAGTATGAAATAATACTAAGTGAAACAGGATCGGTATTCTTTCAGCACTCCATCAATAATTATGATAAAAACTCCTTTAATTTTTCAAAGGCAAAGATTTTAAACATTATTTCTATTCATGAATGAGGTTCAAGTCCTAGTCAATACCGAAGGTATGTAGATCCAGAAACTCCTACAAAATTATTCTATTATAATTATTGGAATTATGTGGAAGCATGGCATTATGCGTTCCTATACCAAAGTAGCCAGAGAAAACACTCCTGGTTTTTTATGTTCAATAATGATTTTCATTCGGACGAAATTCCGAATTGGTTTTTTAACAATTGGGAAAGAATTGGTCCCGTCCAAGATTTCCTACCTGATAATTTGATCATTTTTTGGTTCCTTATGCTCGGCTTCATCCAAAGCTGAGGAATGAGAATTATTCAATTAAGGTTCAAAAGAAAGACTTATTATTATTTATTGCCCAATTTAAAATCACATGGATTTGCAATTGGCAATACTCCGTTATTATGGAGGATAATGAGTTTCCCTATTTAAGGATCAATTATTACTACAAATGGTGGCCAAAATTTCAATTCAAAACTACTACCAGTGATGTGAAAAGAATTATTACTCAATATCAAAATGAGTCAATTATGGAATCTCCAAAGCTGAAAGAGATTAATTATGGTTCTCAAATAGATTTATCTCCAGTATCAATTGTAAAATTTTTAAAGGATTCCATTTAGAAAGAAGACTCTTCTCAGTCATCAGAAGAAATTAAGACTTCTCTCCAGAAATCCTTAGCAATGATCTTGGATGGGCTGTCTCAAGAACAAGCTCATCAAAATCTCATGATGATGTCTCATTGAAATCTAAGGAGGCGGAAGGTCTAGAAGAAGATGCACAAGACCCTTATTCCGAATTCAGTGCTGCAGAAGAAAGCAAGTTGCAGATTATCTCTCTCCTAGCTAAAGACAAGGAGAAAAAAAAGGATAAAGCATCATCATCAAAGTGATGGTCCCCCAAAGGAAAAGTCAAAAGATTCCCTGAGCATTTTATTTGCATTATTACTCTTCCTGTAGAGTTTTTGATAAAGCAGTTTTAAAAAAGTTGTTTGAATTATTGTGGTTCTTTGTATTAGGACAACTTTAAAAAAAAAAAAATTGTCTCCATTATTATTTGGCTTTTCTCCGGACTTGAATTTTTCCTTTTGAAATCCGGATAGTTTGTTGTATAAAAACCCTCTTTGGGTTCCTTTGTTAGCATAACCAAGTTGGGCAATAACTTGGATAGATAATAGTTCTCTCTTTGTATAAATTTTATATTTTAAGAAGAAGAAGTTTTCCCAGAAGTTTTCTTCGACTCATTTCAATCATCTTAATTATTATTTTAATTATCATAGAAAACTCCTGTAAGTTTCCTGTTTAAATTATTTTTGTCTTGTAATTTAATTTCAATAATCTTTTATTACTGTAACTAGGTTAGTATTTGGTATCAGAGCCAAGTATAGTAAATAAATACGAATATAGATATCCACTCCACTGCTTTCGTCCCGGTTCAAATTTCTCAAATTGTTGCACCTCTGGACGCACCAGGTTTTCAACTTCCTATGTAAATATAAACAAAGTAAGCACTCTCGCACTACTATTATGCGGTGAAATTATCGATAACAGGTAACATAATTTCTGTGTCGTGGTCTAGTTTTGTTCTTGAGCTATATGTAATGTAGATGACGCACATAGTTATGAACGTTTTGACGTATTTATGCGGTTAATTATATGCCTAACAAGAGAAACCAGTTTCTTTTTGTTTGTGCCTCCAAGATGTTTGTGAAAATGCCAACATGAGAATTAAGTAATGAAACTTATTTTGATGCTCCTATTGTGTGATAATCCTGCAAAGAGCCTGTTTTTGAGTTTGGGGTGGAAATGAATGAAGTTGATGCTCGTTAACCTCTGCGTTCGTCTACAAACAAGTCTAATGCACGTCTGATATCAATCTTAGTTCAAATGATTAAGCTACAATACTTTGAACTCGTTAATATATATTGGGTGGTACGGTTTGTTTGATATGTTTGTGCTTAATTTGCAAGGTTTTTTATTTTCATTTCGGCTAACTTTAATTATTGACATACATGAAAATTTTAAATAAACTAATCTAAGAGTTATGAATAAGACAATGGAAGCTGCATATTTTTGGTTGCCTACGTGTCAAAGGACACATCTTCTGTAGTATGAGACTATAATGATTTTGAACAGAGGAGGATGATGGTGTTTAAAACATGTCATAATAATGTTTGATGCAGATTAAATGACAAGAACCCTCTATAGCATCAATGACGGTAAAAAGATAAAAGCATGCACTGATATTGCCTTGTGTTTAAATGTTATATATGATCCTTACCTCAGTTTTAGTAATTAGAACTCTTAAATACTGTCTACTGCTCTACTTAGTAGCAATATATTGATTTTGCTTCTTTATATCAATGAGTAAATGACCTCGTGAGCATTCACCTTCTTCATGGTTATCCGACCATCTAAAAACTATTAGCCTCCATATTCAATGTACATTCTCTTTATATCAGTAGAAAACACCAGTGATCGTGACATATCGTATCAACTTTGTACCAGAAGCAGGTTATGAAGTAATACCATGAATGTAACATGGCCGAGGCTCCTGACCCCCACTCATCTTTCTCAGTTCATACGGAAACAGAAAAGCCCTGTAAAAGCTCTCCAAATCTTCAATGAAGCTAAATCAAGATTCCCCAACTATCGTCACAATGGCCCTGTCTATGCCACCATGATTAGTATCCTTGGAAGCTCAGGGCGAATTGACGATATGAAAGGAGTTATTGATCAAATGAAAGGAGATTCCTGTGAGTGTCGAGATTCTGTCTTTGCAACTGCTATTGAAACCTATGCAAAAGCTGGGTTGCTCAATGAAGCCATTTCCTTGTTTCAAAACCTTCCCACCTTCAACTGTGTAAACTGGACAGAATCTTTCAATACACTTTTAAAAATATTGGTGAAAGAATCTAAGCTAGAAACTGCTCATCGTCTTTTCTTAGAGAGCTCTCATGGTTGGGAGGTGAAATCTCGGACTGGTTCCTTGAATTTGCTTATAAATGCTCTCTGTCAAAGTGGTCGTTCTGATCTTGCATCACATGTTTTCTTGGAAATGAATAGCCAATGCTGCTATCCTGACAAGGAGACCTATAGGATTCTAATGAGAGGATTGTGTGCTGATGGGAGACTAGATGATGCCACCCACTTATTGTACTCAATGTTCCGGCGGATCTCTCAAAAGGGTAGTGGTGAGGATGTTATAGTATATAGAATTCTGTTAGATGCTTTTATTGAAAATGGACAGGTCAGGGAGGCTGTTGAACTTCTTGGCAAGATATTGAGGAAAGGGTTGAAGGCTCCCAAGCGATGCCGCAAGCAGCTTGATCTTAGCAGGTGCCAGAATAGTGATGACAAACAAGGATTGAAGATCTTAGTAAATGAAGCTTTGATCAGAGGAGGGATTCCCAATTCGGATAGTTACAACGCGATGGCCGTTGATCTCTATTCTGAGGGTAATTTCGCTCTTGCCAACAAGGTGCTCGAAGAAATGCATGATAGAGGATTCAGACCTACACTCCAGATTTATGAAGCTAAGGTAGCTGCACTATGCAGGGACTGCAGAGTTGATGAAGCAGTGGACGTTATCGAAGGGGAGATGGTTGAAGTGAATTATGTGCCAACCATTAGGTTATATAATACCATAATAAAACGCTTGTGTGATGAAAAAAAGTTCGCGTTGGCCATTGGGTATTTACAGAAGATTTCTAGGCAGGTTGGTTCTGTTCCTAACAAGGAAACATACGCCATTTTAGTGACTGGACTTTGTTGTGACGGAAGATATATAGAAGCTGGTCAGATTTTAGAGGAAATGCTAATTAACTCCTACTCTCCTAATGATGACACTTATAATACTCTTATCCAAGGTCTTTGCTCATTAGGCAGGCCATATGAAGCCACCATGTGGTTGGAGGAGATGGTTAGTCAGGCTAAAATGCCAGAAGTTCATGTGTGGGAGTCGTTGGTGGCTTCTGTCTGTTCGGATACAGCAGCCACTGAGATTTTCTCTGCAATGTTCAAGCCCCTTAAAATAGTTTATTTGATGGTTAGTCTGTAATTTTTTACTTTAGGCTGTTCGGGTTTAGATTTACTTGACAATATTGAAATATAATTTCAAAAATATGAATGTGAATGTAGAAGTCAGAAGACTTCCTTCCAACAAAATTCAACTTAGTATTGTATAAAAGATCAGTTAAATTACTGGACTAAATCTATTTTTTGTTTATAATTTTTATTATTAATTTTTAAGGTTGTCTTCTAAGGTGTTATATGAACAGATGCAACTCTATTCTCTCACAACTTGTCAACTTTTCTGTAAAAAAGCTGATGGACCATGGTTTTGAAAAAGTTAAAAGCACCATGGGAAACCTGCATCATGAAAATCTGATGATTTTAGAAGCCCCACCATGTTACATAGATGGAGGTGGATTGGAAAATCTTGTGAAGCACATGAGTATGGACATCACAGGACACCAGAGGATCATAGTTCTGATTATATTTGTAATGAAACTCTCATTCTCGGGAATTAATTTAAATTACTTGAAATTTATGATCAAGCTCCATTCATAAGGTTGAACCAGAAATAATTAAACAGTAAAATGGAAATATCATTATTTATTCATAAGATGCAATCCTGCTTATAGACTTGACTCCGTGCATTACCCCTGTACAGTGGCCAACTCAGGATTTTAGTTTAGGGGGTTAAAAAATTTTAATTGCGCAATAAAAACGATTTTGTTAATGTACTAATGCATTATAATTAAAAAAAAGTATTGAATTCAAAAAATTTATAATATTATTCTACTATTCTTTAATTTTTAGTCCGAAAATTATTAAATTATAATACTCTCTGTTCCAAAATATAATACTATTCTAAAATCAGAAAATCTATTATACTCTAAAAATAGAAAAATTTATACATAACAGTAATCTTTGCGCACTTCATAATATTCACTTCAAAACTATTAAAATTTATTCTACAAAAGATTTATTTTTTAAGAGAAATTTATATGTAATGTTCAATTAATGATAAAATATAAGTATTGTAACGATAAATACTAAAAGTAATATCTTTATAATAAAAATATTACACAAATGTATCAATTTCAAATTGACTTTTTTCTAAAATCAAAGAAGTATATTTTTAATTTTGGAACGATGAAAGTGTTGAAAATATTAAGCAACAGCAATACAGTTATGCACTATTAATTAAAAATTAAACCAGCACAATTAGGTAGATATATTTATATTAAGAACAGAACACAAATATCCAAATAACAAAGGAAACAGTATTGAGAATACAAGTATCCAAATCAGCAATAGAATTGTAAAACAAAAACGAAAAGAATGACTTATTGGAACAGAAGAACAACTAAGTCGTCGATCCTTAGAAAAAAAACAACTGTTCTTGAAGAAGTATTCGTTCCACAATGTAATAGGTTGACTTATGTTGCAATAGGTTGTTGCGAGTCTTCTTTCAGGATAAAAAGGTACAGCACTGCTAAGACGCAGTCAAATACCACTGCAACAACGACTATCACCCCAGTTCGCCGAAAGCAATTATCAGCTCAGTTCGTCGAAAATCCACAATAATATGTTACAGATTATGTGAAGGAGAACTCTGGTTGCAATATATGAGAACTAAAATTTTCCTTCACATGTGCTTCAAGAAAAACTTATCTTTTCGTCTGCCTAAAATAATAAATATTTATAGGCTATTGCATGGGCTAGACCTAATTTAGAATACTTAATTATTATTTGATAATAATACATAATTCCAATTCGAATCAATTCGGACTTTTCAAAATAAACTTCCATTGATAATCAAATATCATCTGATAGTTAAATTATCCTCTGATGAAGGAATATCAACCGATGGGTTAATTATCTACAAAACAACAAATATTATCTGATGGTTTAACTATCCACCAATGAACAAATATCATCCGATCACCAAATTATCTTCTGATGACCAAATATCCTCTGATGGACAAATTATCTTTCGATAACCAAATATTATCGGTGGATAATTCCATCAGAGGATAAATATCAACGGATAATTTCATTAATTGACACAACAATGGATAAACATATCAGCGGATAATTCCATCAGTAGATAAACACAATACAATATATCAAATATGTATAGTCTTAATGTTACTCATTTATTGGAAGTTACTTTTCAGTTATTTATCTATGGATTCCACTAAAAAAATGTCTTAGATCCAAGAACAATAATTAAGATTCTCATAACAAGAATTAATTACCAAGTGTTAGTCTCAAGAAACATCATTAAGAATTCACTTTAATTAAGCTCTAAAATTTTCATTTTTTAATAAAAAGTACTCTAAATATAATTTTTTTTTTTTTTAAAGTTCAGTGGAGACAGAGTTCCCCATCCTACATTGGATCCACCCCTGTCCCTATATCTAATTTCCCTTAATGCATATTATAATTTTAAATATAACTTATGTTACGTAATTTTAATCTTACGGATAAAACACAAAAGGCTAGAGAGTGTACCAAGTTCCGAGCTTAGCATTTCACCCATTACATTTAACTCTGGTAGTGGTAGAAAAAAATACCAAATACAAACTAAAATCATCGGCAACAAAAAATTAGAAGTGAAAAAATGAAATAGACTAGTTGTGAATATTAATGCTTATACAAGTTGTGTTTCGGAAGGAACGGCAAGAGCGCCATCAATCAAGCTCATGTATCTCTATCCATGCTTTTTTAAAAATAAATTCATATATTGAGCGGGGCATGGTGAGTCAGCTGGGAAATTGTCAAAGTAAAAAAAAAATAAAAAAAAAAAAATATATATATATATATATAGATTATTCTTTTATTTTGTTTTTCATTTGGCTTGCATGCTTCAAAACATCCAACTCAAAAAATAATTGTCTGATATTATATCGAAACACATCCAACTCAAAATTAATGAGTAGCCCTCCAACATTATATATTGAGTTTTTAAACTCTGAATTTGGACGTGAACACATCTATAAAGATAATGTTACAAACGAATGAAATATTTTAAAAAAAAAAAATATCATAAATGGACAGAGAATTAACGAGTATTTATTAACATATCAATAGTTTGGTTTGCATTGCATGGATCATAGTCTCTCATCATTATGGGTCATCAACCCATTCCCAAGATGAGTTGAGTGGGATGGAACACTGCCATCATATAGGTTAAAGGAGCAGTCCTGAGTGGAACCTTAAAAGAGTCCTTAATGGTCCCAACCTGTTATCTTACAATGCCTACTACATGAGGGTTGCCCTAGCTAGGCAGGGACCCCCATAATTGTTTCCTCATATGCAGCACATTAATGGACCTATATAATACAGGACAACATCTCATGGCTTTATTGGTTCATACAAATCAAACTTGCAAATGCTTTCTCCACCATTATTTTTCAGAAGTTACAATGGTGTGAAATATGTCAAACTGAATCATATCCATGAGGTGGCTCAAAAATCCTTTCCATCATCAAGATCTCTATCCTAATCAAACAAACAAAGACCTCAGGAGCCTTGTCAACACAAAAGGCATCGAGATTGAGCATGTATTTGGAAAGCGGGTTATCCAATGAATTCATAAATCACATTTTTACCGGTTAAATAGTTATTTGTTACTCATTTATAACTCAAGTTGAACCTATTCAACTTTCCCAGAAACAGTCAGTCTTGATTGTGCACAAGTATAAAATGGATCCGATCATTCCATTAAAATTCTCACATTATATAATGCTATAAACTAATGGAGTTGGCTGATTAGTTTACTCAAAAATAAACAGAAAGTGCTAAAAAGACTTGGGCCTGACATGGACTACATGTGGATGAATACAAAATTGGAGAAATTAACGAATATACTCAAATGAGATCATTGGTCTTTCTATGTTGGCTATAATTATAAACTATAAGATGCTTACTTGATCAGTAGCATATATAATAATATAATATGCCAAACAATGTAAGGTTAACAGAATCATCTACAGCAACTTAAGAGCCAAAAATTCATACAAAGGGGCCACTAATAATCTATTGCAACTTTGAATTAAAATCAACATTACAAGTTACAATAAAAGTATTTAGGTCACTCTATTGAGTTGCAATCATACAGTCAAAGCAAGAGAGATAAAGGAGACTAACATTAAAAAAAAGATCAAAATATCCACAATATACAACTATCACTTCCAGTAATCTGTTTGCAGATGAATTTGTCAAACGTCACCTCTTTGCGTTGATCCATCACTAAAAATGCCAAGAACCATGTTTAGAAATTAGAAAATTTAATCTAGTGAAGCTTATTGGAGACAACACAAGGAAATAGGATTAGTTCCTATCAATATCATCACACTTTTCTTTTCCTTCCTCTGATATGATCTCCTTGTGGCGGCATTCGCTGCTGCAAAAAGCCTTCTCACCCCTGAAAGAATAAAGTGTTGCTCAGAACTACAGGACCGACTCAAATCAACATTAGAAACTTGGAACACATAAAAGAGGAGCCTATGAGATGAAAATCTCATGTTCGGAGATTCTTTGAATTGAAAGATGACCGTACTGGATATCAACTCAATCCGATGGAAATTATGTGGAAGCTTTACAAAATTATTGATCATTCTTTAATTTAATGTCGGACTTAAACCGTCGTCCACTATTCATTAAAAAAGCAAATGCCACTCTTGTAATAAAAAAATTCTAGTCTCATCTTATTCTTGATCTTAACAGGATTGATGAACCCATTATACATATGCAGTTAAAGCAAACTTCAGAATTGAGACAAGTGATAACAAATCAAATAACTGTGATATGTTGAATGAATACATGAAACAAATAGGCGCTTTCATTAGATGAAATTAAAAATGTATCAGATATAGATAAATCCTAATGTTATCATTAAAAGGCATTACGAACTAACCTGTACATGTAAATGTCTTTTCCTTGCCCAAGATTCTTCTTGCAACTATAGCAAAGACTTAGAAAGCTCTCAGAGGGATAGCACAATGGCTTATCAGCTACAAAAGCGTTCTCTTTCTTTGATGATGATGCAGAGAACCCAACAATACCACAACAGCTCTCAATAATACAATCATCAAATATATGAGTGGTTTTCGGGTTTGGCCCATGGGTTATCACACAAGTATAGTCCTCAGAAAGCTCCATTTCGACAGCAGAGAGACTACAGGACAAGATTCTTGGAGAATTCAATTTCTCTGTGCCAGGGTTTGAAGTGCTAAAAGGAGATTTCCTCAACGATGATGGAGATAATAGTGGGGAGAATGGACCCAATTGTGAACTCCTGGTTTTGATGCCAAAATCCCCAGGAGACATTAAAGGATCAGTACCAGGGGAAAGAACAGAAGAGGGAAGCAGGGGAGGGATCTGAATCTTCAAATGTGATCCAAACAGAACCATTCGGCTTTCGGGTTTTGATAATTTTGGGTCAGATGTTTCATCGGTGAGAGCATCAACTAGGCCAAGACCAACCCCTTTTGAATCCCAGTGGGTTTTACTTTCGGGTTTTGGGGTTCTCGGGCTGCTACTGTTAGTAGTATCAGACCAAAATGGGGTTTTCAGAACAGAAAATGGTTTGCTATCAAGAATTGAAGTTGGACTCATAACAGATTCTGTGTCAGTCAAAACCTTTGAAGGAAAGCCAGTGAACCTAGGAGAACTGAATATAGATGAAGAGGGTCTTTTGTGTTTATCTCTAGGAGATGATAGAGAACCATTCTCTGCCATTAGAACTTTGATTTACTTATGGTTCTTTTAGATCTCCTCCTCAGCAAAACTCCCTATTTCAAAATTATAACCATTGCAATATCTAAGTTCCAAAGATTCATAAATCATACTAAACTTAAGAACATTTAGCAAAGAACAAATGCATATTACATAAACACAGAAACACACACACACACACACACATGTTAAAAAGGAGGAGCAGCAAACCTGTGATGGGAAGAAAGTGCCATGGGTTGCAGATGAAACTAAGGAAAGTTGTGATCTTTTGGTTCATATCACAGAAAAGTGGACTGGAGGTACAGTATCAAAATCGAAGACACCATTTTTAGCAAGCTCAAGAACATGCTTCAAGAACTCTCTCTTTCTCTGTTTCTGTTGTTCTACTATAGTATTTTCTTTGACTCCCAATATCCAAATGCCCCACTTCTTCCCTATTTTTGCGCTATTACCTATTTACTCCTCAGCTAGAATCATTCACCTCTGAGAACAGACATATAAAGAAGCCTGACTGAGTCATGATTCATCACCAATACCATTGATTAAGACTACAAACCAACAAACACATTCAAAAGCTTCCAAAATTTCCTATCCTTTTCTCTCTTTTTTTGGGGTCTCTTCTTTTTCTTTTTTTTTTCACTCCTTAATATTCTCTCACCTTCAAATGTCACAATTTGGAAATTAATATTTCTGCAAAACTATTTTAATCATAAAAAGATTCAACCTCCTACATACAGACAATGCCCATAAATCAAAAAGGGTACCCTAAAAAACAACAGAGAACAACAAAAAAGAAGGAAGAAAACTTGGACAAAAAATAAAAAAGGGACCTTGTGACCAAGGTTCCTGGTGGGTATACCTTATATTTTCCTCTTTTTCTCTTTCTTTCTTTTTTTCTTATTCTTGGTTTTGTCTCCGCTTCAATTAAGTTGAGCTTTTGGGTCCTAAAAAATGTCCATGAAATTGCAGAAAGAGAGAATGTGTGGAAGAAAAAAAAGATAAATTTGGGGATAAAATGGTCAATTGATAGGTGGAAAATGTTGAAAGAGGAAGTGGGTTTGATGAAACTGCCACCCAACAGCACTGAAATGGGGGTTTTTCTATGGGGGTTTCTTGCAGAATCTTTATAGAGTGGGAGAGTGGGAGAGTGGGAGAGTGTGTGTGTGTGCGTTTTTTCTCTCTCTTCTGCTACTCTGAAACTCAGGCCTGGCCTGCAAATCTGCTATGGAGTACTCCTATTAATCTATTTGTGAAATTTCATTTCTCTACTCTCTCGCTCTCTCTCTCTCGCTCTCTCGCTCTCTCAATTTGTTTCTGCTTCGCCGAGTGCGAGTGAAAGTGAATACCGTGCGAATAAAAAACAACACGCACTCATAGGAGGAACGACACAACAGTACCAGCTCCGACACCCGTGAAATTTTCTACCTCAATTTTTAAGAGATGTGAGTTACTTATTTTTTGTCAAAAGTTATTTTTACTCCATAAATTACTTTTTGAGTATTTAGGAATGATTTAAATTTTAATTTAAATTCTTATTAAGTTATAATCAAATAGTAAAGAAATGTTACTGTTTAAAAAAGTTGAGTTTTAAGTAAAAGAAAATTATAAGTTGAGTTGACCAAATATAATTATCTTCTTATTCATCTTCTTTTCTTAAAATCTCACCGTCACTATATCACTTAAAATATAAAATGTTAATTTAGTAATACAACTTAACTTAAAAGTTATTATTAATCCAACACGTTTATCACTGATTTTAACTTAATTTCTAATTTTCAGTTAAAAGAGATGCCAAACACTTTCAACTTAACACTAATACATAAAATTGATTTTAAGTTAAAATTAAAAATCTCATTATAAATCATAATAAAAAGTCACTCCCAAATGGGAAGTTTATACATATATATAAAAATATTAATATTATTATGTAAATAATATTTATTTAAAATTATTTAATTAATTTTTAAAACAATAAGTTATATAGTGATTAAAATTAAAGAGATGTATACCAGAGTCTTCTCTATTTATGGTATGAATTTGCAACAATATAAAAGTATATGTATTTATTATTAATAGTAATATTTATATATTTAATGATATTTCACTACAAACTTATTAAAAGTAAAAAGTTCACTTATCTTTGTTTTGAATTTTCAAATATTTTACTTAATAATATGATTTACATGCTAAGGAAAATAATTAGTTGTCTCAGAAAAACTAAAATTCGATGACAATATGTCTATAAAATTAAAAATAAGAACTTCACACAGCATCTTGTTAGAAGCTAATGAAACACTTGTTTTATTATTGAACCATAAATAGAATACTTATTTATTTTAAGTTAAAATTATGAGATCGTAGATTTTAATAATATAATTTATATTACTTATTTATTTTAAGTTAAAATTATGAGATCGTAGATTTTAATAATATAATTTATATTATCACAATGAAATGAAAGAAAGACTATAACTACAGTTGTCCCGTTTGAATTTCCAT
This sequence comes from Centella asiatica, assembly GCA_014636745.2. Taxonomy (NCBI): domain Eukaryota; kingdom Viridiplantae; phylum Streptophyta; class Magnoliopsida; order Apiales; family Apiaceae; genus Centella; species Centella asiatica. The sequence continues at coordinate 27,685,355 of CM025780.1, read as the reverse complement.
CAAACCTGATAACTAAAGTCTTGAATTTTCAGTCAGATAAATCTATAAAAAAAAAAATAATAAATTAAGAATCCTAAAATATAAAATCTAATCTAATATCACAGATAGTCTCCTAACTTTGAAAAGTTATTCAAAGACAGAGAAATAAATCCGACAAAGGAAAAAAGGAAAATTCACGTTAAGAAAAATCTTTATTCATAACAAAATAAAGGAAAACTCTCACAAGCATTTTCCTCAAAAGTATAGAGAAAAATTCTCCCCAAATTTATAAATATTATTTAAGGAGACTAGTGTTTTATTAAAAGGAAATGAGAAGGAAAAAAAAGCCACTTCTTTACTTCAATTTTAAATTATAAATTTATCATCTATATTTCTAATTTTAAAAAGATGATAATAAAAAAAATTACCTTCTATGAAACAACAAAAATGACACATTAGCGTGAAAGGCCCATTTTAGTCTAGTCTCAATTTCTTATCTCATTAGAATAATGCTGCATAAGACCCCTATATCATACACACACATATATATACATATATTATATATAATGGTTAGTTTAAGACTTGCAATCTCGTATATTTTAGTTTTGATTTTCGGAGGTCATCTGAATCATCAGACGCAAAAGATATATTAACGGACGAGAACTACCATTGACTAGTCTTAAAATAAAATTCCGGTCAAGACCAAAAATAATAAAAAATTCCGTTAAAAAATTAACTTCATGAACATTCTGATTCTGATAATTATTTTTATAGGACAAAAATGATATCAATAAAATAAACATTAACTATAATTTATAATTGGAATGAGCCTTCCAATTATTTTGGATAATTTATATTTTATTTTAATTATTTTTTGATGCTTACAATTTAACCTAACACTGAATTGTGGTTATTATTCTTAACAAATAATCTATAAGTATTATCGTAAATAATTTATGTCATGTTCGAGTTGGCGAGGGAACATTCCCTATCCTTAAACTTTGTTGAACATGAACACTAAAAAAATAAAAAATAAATAAGTTGCAATTAAAATAATTCCCTCTCTTTAGACAAGGATTTCATTTTCAAATAGATGACGACAACGAATATATCATATGAAAGACACTACGTTGTGCATTGACGATTACGTAGATGTTGTTGCAAATATATATCACACTTTCGTTGGTGAATAGTATGTAGATGTTCAAAGATAAAATAGTGGTCACATTAATTTGTGGCTTCGTACAAATCTGTTTTTATACATTAGAATGTGCAGTTAAATTTATTTCAAATGCCATTTAGATTCACTTAATTCACTGTTAAAAAGGAACTTTAATGATTATTGTTTGTTTAATCTTATAATCATAGAGAAAATGTAATGAAACTATCTTGTATTCTTGTGAATATTTATAATTGAACAAAACAATATATCGAAGACATTATGTACTTAGTTGGCAGCAAACTTTCATAAAACTAATTAACTAGCCTTAACATTATAATGTACCTAGATTTTGAAATAAAATGACAAAGGGGTTGAGGAGGGGTACTCTTATACAAAATATAATTTCCGTTTATAGATGTATGTTTTTCTCCCTTTTTTTAGGCTTTATTCGTATTAATTTTTCATTGTTTCCGTATAATGTCATGTCCTGATAACAACAAAAATATTTCTATCTATTAATGGTTGACTTTAGTGTAACTGGAAAATTAGATGAAATGGAGAGCTTGAGCTTTTTAGAATATTTAAAGGGAATCACATCTTTTATCTATGTCTATTTGAAAGATAATATCCCCAAGTTTTTTTCATTTTTCCCTTTTATATTAGTTTTTAAATGTTATATGAAGAAAGAAAATCTGAATTCATATGAAAAGATAAAGTCATTAAGATGGGCATTCATCAATGCAACGGAGCTAACACGCATCCAAAATAACTTACACATTTTTATTTTGGGTAGAAAATAACCTACACATGTAGATATTCGTGTAAATCAAAAAAATTGTTAACCTTAAGATAATCATCAGAAGTTTGTGAAATAATATTATTACTAATTTTCATGTCCCTACATATTACGTCATTTTTTTTAATAATATTAAGAAATTTATATTTTTGTATTTTTTATATATGTATTTTATATGTATAATTATTGTTTTAATTTATGTAAGATGTTTTAATATATTTTTAATTATAATTGTTGTAGTGTATATATATATATATATATATATATATATATATATATATATATTGAATATGCCTTACACTAATTTTATTTGTCGTGTATAATTTTGTCTATTTAAATTTATACCAATTAAAATTATTTTAACAATAATAAAAAAATATATTAACCAAGTCAATAAACTAACTCAATGCCTGAGATAGTCTCGGACTAATATACGATGAGAAAGACGGCAAGAGAGTATAAAAGATTGAGAAATGAAAGTTGTCGGATAATTCAATATTTATCGGACGGACAGCCCAAGTATTTGATGTTGCTACGAGAAAGTTAAAGGAGCCGGTGGTGAAGGCCAAAACTCAAAAGTCAATACCAATTGAAATTTATTTTTTAAAAAAATATTTATGTATAATTAAAAATTCAAATTTAATAATTAATGGATCATTTAGCCGATCAGAGACTCCAGTGTCAAATAACTGCCCAAGGCGATGTTTAACATGAGAAAGGAATCAATATCAACCAAGAAATTTTGTTGCCAAATTGAAGTCTTGTAAGATCTAATTTCCAATTCAAGAAATAATCTCTTGTGGTGTTGACACATCAATTTCTATTTTGTGGTGAAGACTAATGTCTTTATCAGGTCCTGTTTATGTTCTAAAGCAAGATTGGTATAAGTATATAAAATATTAGAGGCTTTTAAATATAATTGCCTAGCCCTTTCTAGTTCCTTTGACATCTCTTTTTCCTCCTTTTAATCCTTGAGTTTGGTTAATAAATTATTCTTTCTGTGGAGTTCTCTTTCTTTTCTTTTCTTTCTTTCTTTTTTTTGGTTGTGGAGTTCACTCCTCTTTTGTGGGATTCCTTTTTTTCTTCTTTTATAAAGCTCTTTTTTTTTCTTTTATGAGAAGTTTTATGTTTAGTGACTTAGATCAAAAATGTAAATTAAAAGAGGAAACATGAGTTAACACGATCTCTCATTTTCTTAAATGACGGTTTGTTATTTTACTACCTCGAAAAGTTCATTCTAATGCATTTAAATGCATACAAACATGTTCTAAAATAGTTAACGTAAAAAAAAAAATAACTAACAATAATATTATCAAGAAAATATATACACCTAAATCAAGTAGTAAAATTAACAAAACATAGAGTCGATATTAAAAAATATTGGTTATATTATAATCAGATTGTAACATAGATATAATAACATAATAAGTAGTAAAATAAACATAGAATATCTATTTTTAAAGATTGATTTGACAATTAAGGTAAAAAAAATATCTTGTATCAATTTCCCTATTTTAAAAATTAATCAATTATTGTCCAATGTTACCTTAAGTCTAAAGATTTATTATTCATATCATCAACCAAAGTAGTGTTATCTTATTCAATTTCATATCATTATATACTATAATATATTATACATAGTATTTATATTACATGTATTTGTAGTATCTTATATTATATTATATTATATAGTAATATATTTACTATACTAATATCAATATATTATATAACAATAATATATATTATTATAATATATGATATGGGTGTATATATACACACATTAATACTATATAATTTTATATTTACAAATTGTAATGCATATATAATTATATGCTATGTATTAATATATAATAATCAATAAATAATATTCTATGTTTAAGGGTAGCAATATCATTTTATATCAAGAGAAACATATTTATCTATCTATTATTAAATATTAATTCACAAAAAGAGAACACGTTGATGATGACTCTTTAATGTTCTTTTTTTAATTGAATTCTTTACTCTCCCTAATTACACTAAAAGCAATTGTTTTCATAAACAATAATCAAATACTACTTTCAAATTTTGCAAAATAAAAATATTGAGTAAATAATAATCTAATCAATTTAAAAAAAGAAGAATCATACAACTGAGTAAAAATAATTTATAATGAAATAATTACAATCAAATTAATTATAATCTTAATCACTAATTAAACATATTTAATTAAAATAATAATAAAACATAATCATGTATTCTATTGTAATTAATCGATTACAATTGAATCAAATTATAACAAAATTAGTCATTTGTTAAATCTACAATAAAAATAAATTATTATAATACAATTTTATATGTAATGTACACTGGCTAAAAAAAATATTTTGTCAATTTAATATCGAGTGCATAATATAAATAATAGCAAATCAAGTCATTTAAATAATAATAATAAAATTATTGAATTTATTGAAATATGGAATAATAAATTTCATCGATATTTAGTATTAAAAAAAGATTGGCAACAATTAGGATTATTGTGTGCTAGACATATACAATATCATTCTATATAATGCTCCGTATAAATTAAGCAAATTGAATAATGCACAAAATACGAGTCAAATGATAACATTTCATTTTACTTCATCATATACAATAATACAAAATATGAATTGTGAAACTTGAGCTGAATATGTAAGATATAATTTTTGATAAATTATTTTTATTTTAATAATTATTTATTAATTCTTCACATTACTTATAACAATGATAATAATAAAATGAAAAAAAAACGTAAAATATTTATTTTAATTAATTGAAAAATAAATATTTAAATAGAAGATTATATCAATTCATACAGTTGTTATATTTCAATTGTAAAATAATAATATGCGCAAATAATTTATAAAACATGAACACATTACCAATAAAGGAAAAACTATATTAAAACATTAAAAGTATAAAAAAGTATCAAAATATTAAAAAATAATCCCTTCGTCTCATATTTATTACAACAATTTAACTTAGCATAAAATGTTTAAATAGTAACTATCTAATTTATCCTCGTGGATTACCTAATACACGAAAATCGTTTGGACGAGAAAAGCCTTTAGAAAGGAATTTAAATTAATTTCAATTACACATATCAATTTAACTCCACCCGTTTACGCATGTCACATGTAAGCACAAATATTATACGGAGTCGTTAAAATTTTATAGACATCACCGACTTTAGAAAGGAATTTAATTTCCTCTGGCTCAAGCCCCAAACATTACGTTCAACGCGACTTGCTCTCCCACATTGTTGGTGTACGGCAGTTTACAAAATCTTATTTTTATAAGAAATTAAAAGAATGTTAGCATTTACCAAAATTGGGTTTATCCATTTCAGGAACTTCTCTTTCGTCCAAGCTCTCACATATGATGCAAAATTAAGCAAACCATCTCTTTTCTTGTATTAGGCTCAAAACTTAATTTGTATTGAGTTGATCCTGTTGCCAACTATCATCGCACCATATTAAAATATAATATGTGTAACTGAAATGGTTAAGGTTGATTTTTTGTTAATAAAAAGATTTGTTTTTTTTATACTTTTATTTCCTCTCACTGAATAAATCATTTTAGAAGGTTTTTTTCGTCTTATTATATAAGTCATTTACACATTTTAAATAGAATTCAATACTTCTTTTCTTAAATTACATTCAACAATATTTAATGAAAGTTATTTATTTAATAGAGAAAAGAAATATCTACCTTTATGCATTGAAAAATATAAACTTAATTTTGATATTTTATACAAATTAAACATAATAACTAGTGATTTTTTAATATATGTACATCATCTAAAAACATTTATTTAAACCGACGGAGAGAGTGATAAGAATATATATCTCTTTAAACTTTTTTCTTCAATTTTTTCGGTTACTAGATCTCTTCGAACTAAACCAACCATGGAGTTTTTCCGTAAGTTGTTGAATGAAAAATCATTTCAAAAGCATGGAACAAGGAAAAGCATAGTTTTTCTGTTCGACATTTTTGTCCTTGCTAGTTGGTGCCAAATCTTTGAAGAGTATGTAACCCGGGAAAAAAAAAAAAAAGAAGGAAACGTCATGAAAATCAACAACTTGCATAAATAAATATATGTAGTAAATTATTGATCATTAAAATTTTAAATATGAATCTATAAGAATTCATTAATCTCTTATAGAATTTAACTACACCAATTTATATACAAATTTAAATAATAAATAAACACAATTTATCTTAAAAGAATGTAGGGACAATTTTTTGGGACTTCTTCAGATGCCTAATGTCCCCATATATCCATTATCTTCTGGGGGTCCATTCTATAGGTATCTGATTGTCATAATATATGTCCATGCTACTAATTGTCATTCACCATCCAATTGAATTAAATTACTAGGTGTTGATGAGTTGTTGATTTCCAAATAGTCTATTGAGTCGCTCTATATTTTTCAATTTGAAGGTTATGGTCCAATTGGATTAGGTTAAGAGGCCACTTGGCATATTTTTTGTTAATATTTTTCACAAAAATTAACTCATAATTCAATAAGTACTTGATATGTAGATATATTTATTAATTTCTATAATTTTTTTCAAGAAAATTATCTATATGTCAAGTGTTTTATTGAATGGTGAGTTGCTTTTTTAGTTTGTGTGTAATAATTTACTCAATCTTGATAATTTTTAAAAATAACACCGTTACTGTAAAGATTGGGGTGGGGGAGGAAGGAAGGGAATGTAATGAGATAAGGAAGAAATTAAAGAAATAAGCATGATGGAAGACGGAAATTTGAACCATTATGACCCAAAGAAAAATAAAATCCTTATTAATAAAATTAATACTCAATCACTATTTATGCAGTTTAAATCTATTGTTAATAATGAAACGTATCGAGTATTCATTCTTTCTTCGGCTAATCTATCAATTAAGATATATGTGTATGTCTATATATATATATATATATATATATATATATATATATGAGAAAAATAAATATAAAACATGATTTAAACAAATTTACCTAAGCTCACTAATTAAAAGAACATAATTTAGAATTTAATAACTTTTCATAGAATTTTTATTTTTTATTTTAAAAAATACTATAATTAAAAAAAATAATATAAAATTAAAATTACTTTATTTTATTAAATAATTTTAATTAAATTGATCTAAATAATGACTTACATTCTCGTTCTCCTTGATAATCAAATGAAACAATTGATGTAAACATATGATCGATTTGACCACAACTTTTTGATTAGCACCTAGCCCAAGTGGCTCATAAAGTAAAAAGAAAAGTACGTAGTGCAACATAGATAAGTTGTGTCATCTAAGAAAATTGGTCAAAGTTTTATTAGTTTAATTTCAAATCTTTCCTGTTTCCTTTAATAATTGGCCCTTGAAAGGGATTTAGTACATTTAAGATGGCAAGTGACACAAATTATGACCAATATTCTAGAAAATCATATTAAAATATTTAGTACTCCAATAACATCGCATTATGCTTTCTTTTTTTGTGCAATCATGTCATGCGGCTAGAGATAAAGAACTTTGACCGAAGGAAAAAAACTTACATGATCAACCACAATTTAATTTGAAAGTAATATTTGAGTTGAACCTTTGTGATACCGTGTGTCATTTTGTGCTTTAAATTGTTTTAAATAAACAAGAAATAATAATATTAATAATAACAACGAGTTTAAGGTTTAAACACTGAAACCTTTTGATTGATTATTTTTTATCAAAAATAAAGACAAATATTTTTATTAATACTTATGATGTCTTAGTTTGCGTGATAGTTGAAAGGCTCATGTTCATTTTAAGTAAAAATATATTCCCAATATAAAAAAAATATTTGTTGATATTGTATATCCTAAATATTAACCTCATCTTTCATGTTACGTGTGGTAATCACGAGAAGAATTTTCTCTCATAGATTATCCGTGTTTATGTTTAGGTTAGTGGGGGTAGTTAGTTTCTTGAGGTGATCTTGTTTATTATTATTGTAAGAGTTGAAGCATACGTTGTGATGCATGCAAGAAAAAAATATGAAATATATTTGTTGGATTAAAATACTCTATTCGGTTTATAATAAATGATATTTTATCTATTCACGCATATATTAAGGAAAAAAAATATGAAATATATTTGTTAAGTAATGTTAAAATTTAATAACTTAACATTTTTTATTTTTCCTAAAAATCATATTAAGGGAGAGAGAATTGTATAAAGGACAAGAATATGACACAAATAAAAAGAAAGAGAAACGAAAAGAATAATTATTTTAATTACTTGAATGATTCAACACTCAAAGATAATTTAATTTATACCTGGTAAGTTTCTAAAAAGATGTAAAATGATAGTTAAAAAAATTAAACCCTAAAATGATACTTATTATAAACCAGAGAAGTAAAATAAAAAATAAAAGATGTTCAGAAAAGTAAAATAAAAGATAAAAGATGTTGATAGTATAATGTTTATAATGTAACAGATGATAATAGATTATACTTAGCAAAAAAAATAAAATAAAATGTAATAGATGATTATTATTTGTGGACACATTAATTTAAGTTGCATCGATTGATAAATCGAGTGGACTTCCCAACTAAATTATTTCCTCCGTAATATAGAACTGGTCACGGCCTGTAACAGTCACTTTAATCAAGAATCATGAGAATTAATTGTACATGGGTTGAAGCAAGTAAATTTTAAACAAAAAAATTGAATCCATGTTAAGTTCAATACAGTATGTGACACGGTGGCAGTTACTTGTTTACTTTTTCCCCACACATAATTATAATCAATGTTAACAAAAAGCTACTTAACTATTAGTCCGTATTTCAGTATTCTTAATTGCGTTATATTTGGTTGGTTCTAAAATTAAATTTTTATTTTTGATTATTCTAAAATTAAAAATATATTTTTATTTTTATATTATAAAAAGCTATGAAATTTTTTAAATGACACTCTATAATTCCACTACTCCAATTAATTTCCTATCTCTCTACTATTCCAACTAACTCAACTATTTCTATTACTTAGTAATTTATTCCATTATTACTACTACTATTAATATGAATATATTTGAAATATGAAATTTATTTTTAAAAATCATAATTTTAAAAATATATCTCTAATTTTGGAACGGAAAGAGTTTTAAATACACTTTCATTGAAAAGATTTTTTAAAAAGAAATATCGTGGATCAAAAAAACAAAAAAAAAATAAGTCCATAAAAATCCCCAAAATGACAAAATTAATGCGAAGGAGAGAATATATAAATATGGGGGCCGATCCATGTCTAACGTTAGCTCTGGAGTTTTTCGTAACTAACACATTTATAGCCGTCCATGGAATGATCCAATGCTTGAGATAAAACTCCAAAAAAAAAAAAAAAAACCCTTCCGCTACTAACACTGGCGCAAGGGATTTTTTTTTAAAACTTTTTTCCTTTTCGCCAATGTTAGTAGTGGAAGGGTAAATTTTTTTTTAAAAAAAAAATTCCCTTCCGCTACTAACACTGGTGGAAGGGAAAAAACAAAAAACAAAAAAATTCCCCCTTCTCTTCCGCCAGTGAGATTAGCAGAATGCAAAAAAAAAGAAAATTTTTTTTTCTCCTTTCTGTGAGACTGGCGGAAAGAGAAAATTTTAAAATTTTCTTTTTTTCTTCACCCTTCTGCCATTTTTACTGGCGAAATGGATTGTTAGCCACCTACAACCTCCCCTTTCATTGTCATTAACAAATTCCTCCACACCATCACCTCGTGGGCATTGGCAGTATAACTGAATCACCACCACCAATTCAAATATCTGATAATACTGTATAAGAAGTCACTAATTTCATGAATTTGTGGTGGCAAAAGTCTAGAAAATTAAAAATATAAATGTATGTAAACACAGAGAGGAGATGAATATAGAAATTGGCGAAGGAGATGTTTGTAGATAAGGTATGGTGACAGAGGGGATGAAAATGAAGGATAGCGGCGACGGAGGAGATGTAGATAAGATACAGTGACAGAGGAGATGAAAAATGAAGAATAGCGGCGATAACGGTAGAGAAAGTGGAGGAGATAGAAGATAGTGATAAAGGGGAGAGAACAGTTCGATGAGGGGAGATTTTTTTTTTTTCCTTCCGCCAATGTTAGTAGTGGAAAAAAAAAATTTTTAAAAAAAAATTTTACCCTTCCGCTACTAACACTGGCGGAAGGGATTTTTTTTTTTTTGGAGTTTTATCTCAAGCGTTAGATCATTCCATGGATGAGTTTAAATATGTTAGGTACGAAAGACTTCAGAACTAACGTTAGAGATGGATCGGCCTCTTATATATATATATATAAGATATATATATAAGAATTTATCATTTATGATGAAATAATAATTTTTGTTACTCTTGGAACTTTGAGAAATGAAAGGATAACTAAAATATACATTTTTAAATATGTTTTTATGCCTCAACTATGTTATTGATGTCCGCGTTTCTCACTATTTCTCTAATAAAGCATGTTTTACTAAATATTAAATTAAAATTTTAATGATCACAAAAACAAAATATTATGTAAAGCAAAGAAACGAAAAAAACGTACTCATGAAAGTAGGGGTTCATATGGGTCTGAGACAGTACGGAACTAAATAAAGCTTTCGCAGTATTGCTTTGGCCAAAATAAACTCCGCTCTTTCGCCTTCCTCGGGTTGAACGAATACTTAGGATCCTATGTTATCCATTTCCCAACGTACTATGATAAAATGAATTATATTTTGTCTTTTAATTTAGAAAATTTTAATTTAATAAATGAATTATAGTTCATTTTCTTTCAAATCAAGTCAAATTATCTTACTTTTAAAATTTGCTCTATTAATTTTATATTTTTAAATTCATAATTTATTTGGATTATCTAACTTCACATATTGAAAAAATATCAGAAAATGAAAAGATATATAAATTTGTTTATCTTTGCTGGTAGAACATAATTTTTATAATCATGTAAAAGTTGTTTATTTTCAAGGAATATGAACTATTAATTTTTATGTTATCAGAAAAACAATGTAAATGAAATTGAAAATTTTAAAATATTCACATATTTTATTTTTTGCATGCGCTTTCAATTAAAAAAATTAGCATAATTAAATTTTTTTTATATATTTTAAAAATCGAAATATAACATCAACAAAAAGAACTTATAAATGAGTTATAACTAATTTTTTTTTCTTCATATAATAATCAACTTGATAAATATCAAACTTTGTTAATTTAGAGAATATGTATAATCACATACTCAAATTACTTTTTTAGATGAAATTTGAAATGTCGTGATATTCCAACCTTTCCCACTATGGAAACTTTTTCAAGAACAAGGTTGAAAATCACATGGGCGTATCCAATAATTTAAGGAAGGAGAAACCTATTAAAATCAATAATGCGATAAAAAATTTAAAGTTTAAGTGGAAATATTAAAATCACTACACAATTATTTATTGAGGTATTAAATAATCTTAATATTTCTAAATATTTAAATTTAATTATAGCACATATTTCAAATCCTAAAATTTAATTTATATTGTGTATATGTCAAGGTTTCAAACAAAGTTTGTATTTACAATTGAATTTAAAATAGTTTATGGTATCAAATTTGTCACCAGTAAAGTCTAAAATTCACATTAAATTTGAATGTTAAATCTGTAGCTTAAATTTTAGAAAAATAAAGAAACATTCTTCAATGTAAATAATATGATTAATATTTTTATTGTACTCAAATAATTTAGTACTAAAAATAAACAACTATGTAATTTAATAAATAATTATAAATTGAGAAAACCTTTTCAACAGTTCCCAAACTATATTAGTTTTGCACATTTGATCCCAACTTTTTTCGCAATTTGTTTGGTACACAAACTTTTTAAAACACGCGTAATCAGAAAATTTCATCAATTACTCGTTAAATTTGATAAAAAATCCATTCATGCGAATCACACATGTAATTTTTAAATAATAAAATGGTCGATTTATGTCATATGTAAACTTTTTTTTCGACTATTATCAAGTTATATTAACGAGATATTAACAAAATTTATTAATTGCGTATATTTTATAAAATTCATGTATCAAACAAATTACAAAAATATTTAAAAATTAAATACGTAAAACTGGTATAGTTCATGATGTGTTAAATAAGTTTTCCCTTATAAATTAATGGATCTACCAGAAGGCTTCGTGGTTGTGGGGTGGGTGAGGGGGCGGGGGCGTGGGGAGAGTTGCCCACCCTAGTGCCTATGTACATTCGCCTATGGAAGTTCAAATGAGTCTAAAATTCATGTGGCTTGAGTAAATTCGTAGATTTTGAATTTTCTTAATTGATAAAATAGGTGGCCTTAGACTTCACCTTTTTCTCTTCAATAAGACCCGATTGAATTAATTGAGATTCGACGTGTATTAATTCAAAAACTGTCAAATACAGGATTAAATAATTTGAATGATGCTATCAACATATACAGTGCTGATTATGAACAATATATGCTCTTTAAGCAACGAATAAAATACGGTCCATATAATCTCTTACAGAACTTTGACATTCCTATAAGCCCAAACTACTTTAAAACCCATTCAAAAATTAATCACAAATTCAATTTAGGGAGAATTCTTGTTCGGTATTATATTATCAAAATAAATTTTGTGCAATATCATTATTTTTATTAAGTTTATTTTACCATGTTATTATATAAAATATTATTATCGATTTAATAAAATTACAACGTGGATAATAATAATGGGTCAGATATATAGTAACATGATAATATGAACTACACGAAAAGAATTAAAACTATTTTAAACCGAAAGGGAATTAGTTATGAAAAAGTGCAATCACCGGTAATTTTCTGTTCAAGCTACTTATAGGATAATGGATCATCCAGATTTGCAGTGGGCCAACCCATCAGTATTTGTGGATTTAGGTAAAAACAAAGGGGTCCAACTTTGTCGACCAGAATTATCACATTACAATCTCATCAGTTGATAGGAAACTATACATTATCATGTCTCTAATCTCACCTTTATTATACCCATATTTCCTCATCAAACCTTCTTTTCTAAACCCAACTTTCTCTAATACCCTTTGAGACCCTTTATTTTCTTCCTCCACCAAAGCCTCTAGCCTCACCAAATATGGGAGTTTCTTGAACACTAAAGGGATGGCCATTTTTAGTGCAATGGTGGCTATCCCAAGCCCCCAAAAGTCGGCACGTAGAGCGTACCCAATGTGCGCTCTGTGCCGATCATTTCCCGTTTCTGGTTTCACGGAAACGTATCCGATACACATTCCATCCAGGCAGATGGAATGCCGCCACGGATGTGGTATCGCAACCTCTTGAATGTAATTCAAAGCTTGCTCTTTAGAGGTGATGGTATTCCACCTCAAGTATTGGGTTACTCTATCATCACTAGCCCATTTCAAGAAATCATCAGCATCAGAAAGCTTAAAGGGCCGGAGAGAAATTCTTGATGAGTCCATTACTGAAAATTAGAAAGACAAAATATAGGACTTAAAAGACTAGCTCAAGCTCTCTCTATAGAATGGCCTTCAATATAATCTACTCTTGTGGTGCAATTTCTACTAGATGAAATTTAATGAAGACAAATGTGGGGTCCTTAGTCATACTCCATTCTGCAGCAGCCTATTTTGACTAGTTTCAGATGAAGTCCAATTTTTAGGAAAGTTCTTCTCAAAGTAGTAGCAATAAAGCCAAACATAAGGAAAGCAGGAAACCCTCCTGGCAATAACAATCTCGTTATAACAAGCCCATGTGTTGGGACTTTCATTGTGTAATTGATATAGATAATATTTAAAATTCATAATTATATAGATTTCAAGAAATTATTCTTTTTCTGATATTTAAATAGATGAAGAGTGATGTTATTCATGTTTACAATTTACTCTAGGTCGAATATTTTAAATTGTATATATTCATACATCTGTTCCACATGTTCATCTCATGATTGCACAATTAAAATTTTCTCGCTCAAATGAAAAATGAAATTTTTGAATACACTAATTCTCGTCTAAATCTGTAGGCACACACAGTATTATTCCTAGATAAATGATAATCTCTTTGAAGTTCATGCATTTCTTGTAATCAAAATGACATTTACATCCTATAAAAGGAGCGATATTCTATTATATTTTTGTATGTTCATTACGTAACAGGTTTGGACAATTTTATGAAATACGAGCTTTCAAAACAAATGCTTGTTTGACTCTGTCATAAATAATGAGAGAATTATGGGTTAAAGTGCTTCACCGATAACAAATCAAGCATGCGAAAACTAAATCAAATCCCATAACAAATAAATTATAGGCTAAATCAATTTCTTAAAACTAAAAGCACCAACAACATCTTCATTTGAATTTGGGCATTTTGTCTCATTAATAAAAATCTCAATTCTACCCCCTACCCCACATTATAATAGTAAGAATTTCTTGAATGTACTATAAAAATAATAATAATAAAATCATTTCATACAAGCAATATGCAGAATGAAATAAGATTTACTAAATCATGCCTTATTTTCCACCTCAACAAATGTGGGAAAGTTTTAAAAATAAAGTATTAAACCAAATATGTCATTTTTTAGGGAAATATTTGTCAAAGGAATTACAACAATGCCAAACAATATTACACAAAGCGAAAGCAAGAATACCCTTGTAACCATAACCATCACAAAATCACACAACAATCTCATCACTTGACAGGAAACTATACATTATAATGTTCGTCATCCTTCCTTTGTGATACCCATATTGCCTCATCAACCCTTCTTTACTAAAACCAACTTTCTCCAACACCCTTTGAGACCCTTTATTTTCTTCCTCCACCAAAGCTTGGAGCCTCCCCACATATGGCAATTCTTTGAACACCAAGGGGATAGCCATTTTCGTCGCGATGGTGGCTATCCCAAGTTCCCAAAAATCGGCATTCAGAGCGTACCCAATGTTCGCTCTGTGCCGATCATTCCCAAATTCTGGCATAACGGAAATGTATCCGATACATATGTCATCCAAGCATATGGCCCGCCGCCACGGATGCGGTATCGCAACCTCCTGGATATTTTTTAAGGCTTCCTCTCTAGTGGTGAAGGAGTTCCACCTTAAGTATTGGGTCACTCTATCATCACTAGCCCATTTAAAAAAATCATCAGCATCGGAAAGCTTGAAAGGTCGGAGAGAAATTCTTGATGATTCCATTAGAGATCACCAGAAGTATAGTACTTTAGTAATTAGTATAGTACTTTAATAGCTTGAAGCTCTTGATCTTAACAGGAATGTGTATGTATATAAACAAATAGCATAAATATAAGTTGACAACATAACTTTATATTGCTTGGGCAGCAAACATATGATAGTCAAAATGAAATTCAGTAAAAGACAGAACTGGAGTTATATATATTAGGCAGCCTAATTTGACCAGTTTTAGAACAAGTCCACGTGTTGGACTTTCAAAGTGTGATGTGCATATTTAAAATTCATAATTCAGAATGGGTTGCAGAATTTCTCTCCCTGAGCTTACTACATGTCAATCTCATTGAAATTCTTGCATTTTCAACGGCAAAAATTATATTTAAATTATTAGGGAAGAGAGTTTTTTCATTTAGGTTCGTATTCAAATAAAATCTCTAAATTATTCAGATATCATAATTATTCTGACTTAATTATTATTGAGATTTTACCAAACATCACCAATGTCCTACAATGGAATGCTACGCTAATTAGTTTCTATATGTTTGATATGTAATAAAATAAGGAAAATTATACAAATTCCATCTTTCATATCAACTAATTATTTGACCATTTGTAGAGACTAATTATAGGCTCAGTCAATTACAAATAAAGCAGATAAAAACTAAATTAACTTTCTTTGATACAAAAGGCAACAACAAATATTCCATTATTTCATTGCATACAAGTAATTTCCAAATTGAAATAAGATTATCAAAACATGAAATCTGCAGATAAAAGGCTAAACATCACCATATCTTTAACCTCACCTTTGTTAAAGGTGTACTTCCTCAAGAGACCTTCTCTCAAGAACCCAAGCTTTTCCAACACCCTTTGAGATGCCTTGTTATCCACTTCAACCAAAGCTTGCAACCTTAACAAAAATGGCAACTCTGTAAAGGCTTCAACACTGGCCATCTTTAGAGCTCTAGTTGCTATGCCTTGTCCCCAGTACTTAGCAGCCAAAGCATATCCAAAATCTGCTCTACACCGTTCTTTACCATACCCCGGTTGCACGAAAAGGTAGCCGATTGAACGGCCATCTAAGCATATGGATCTACAAAAAATGTGTGGAATGCAGGATTCCTTAATGTAGGCCAGTGCTTCATCGTTGGATTTGAAGGAAGGCCATCTGGTGAATTTGGTGACGTTGTCATCTCCAGCATAGAGCATGAAGTCATCGACATCTGAGATTTTATATGGACGAATTGTGATTTTTGATGAACCAATATCCATTTTGTCAGTACCAGAACTACTAGTGCAGTATATTGTGCAATGCAAGTGTAATTTTTATTTGGATTTTGGCATATATTATAACCTAGGAAGTGGCTTAGCTAGACATAATTATGTCGAGACAGATTTAATTGAATCGGGATTATTAAAGCCCACGATATAAATACACAGTTTCAGTTCGCGTTTTGAACAATAGATTAAGACCTCGTTGTCGTTGGCATGGTATGTTAGTCAATGATAAGTTTTATTACATAATTGATTAACTACTCCACCAGATGGCTATGACTATTTTATTAGTAATTGCATCCATTTCTTGGTCCCCAAGTTCTATTGTAATATATTTCTTTCAACTTCCAGGCAACTTCTCTGGGGTCTCAAGTTGCATATAAATAAATATATTAGTCTTCATATTGCGCGTCATATACTCAATAAGCAAATTAAATAGACAATATTTTGAGCATAAATAACAGAATTCATGTTATTTTTATGGAAAGTATTCATCAACAGAGTTCTGAAGAAATCATTCCAATGGAGGAGGATGATGATTATTTAGACATAACACTCCGAATCATGGATGTTTCGGACATAGACGATTTCATGGTCTGGGCTACAGATGACAAGGTGAGCAAATTTTGTACTTGGGAAACTTACACTTCCAAAGAAGAGGCTCTCAACTATATATCCAACTTTGTCACACCCCATCCATGGCTCAGAGCAATATGCCTTAAAGGCCGTACCATCGGCTCCATTTCTGTGACACCATTTCAAGGAAATGATTCGTGTAGAGGTGAACTCGGATATGTTCTAGCTTCCAAGTACTGGGGCAAAGGGATTGTGACAAGGGCTGTGAAAAATGTGGCCATGAATATATTTGTGGAGTGGCCACATTTGGAGAGACTGGAGGCGTTGATTGATGTCGAAAATTTGGGATCACAGAGGGTGGTGGAGAAGGCTGGATTTCAGAGGGAAGCTGTTCTGAGGAAGTATATGTTTTTCAAAGGGAGGGCAAGAGATATGGTGATTTTTAGTCTTCTTTCTAGTGATGTACTTCAAAGCTAGAATGTCTACTTTGGGTTACTGAATTTGGGCATTTTGTATAATGAGAATAATTAGTTCCTTGAATGTCTAATGGGAATTATTTTCTTGAAAAAATGAAAATGAATTGCCTAAATCGAGTAAGATTACTCTTTTCTTATCGCGATTTATGCCCCTTTAAATCTACACCAGGTATAAGCATCATAATTTTTGTTAATTATTTGCTCTAGGACTGCTCAGTATTATTCTATTATTTTCAGTATTTTCAGCTAGTTTACTTAGTTTACAACAACTTGTAAACCTAGTCAATAAGTAGTTCCTATTATCTAAGAAACAGTTAGTTTATTTATGATATTTTGAATCAAAGTTTAGATTGCTTAGAAATCTGATTTTCTGTTAAGTTCTAGTATTATAAATGTAGCTGACTTCTGATGAATAAAAAGCAGAATTCCCATTGCTTTATTCATATATCTTTTCTTTTATTCTTTCATGTGTTTTTTCAATTAAAAACCAACAACTGGTATTAGAGCTTTAATTCTTAAGGGACCTGTGAGATGGAAACTGGTAACTTCCCACAACTTGCTTCTCCTGTCTTTGATGGAGAAAATTATAAGTTTTGGGAAGTGAGAATGCAGACGTACATGGAGGCTTTGGATCTATGGGAAGCAGTAGAAGAGGACTATGCAGTGCTTGAGTTGCCAAACAATCCCACTGTTGCCCAGATCAAGAACCATAAGGATAAGAAAACCAGAAAGTCAAAGGCGAAAGCATGCTTGTTTGCTGCAGTTTCAACAACAATTTTCTCGAAGATCATGTCTCTTAAATCAGCAAAAGAAGTTTGGGATTATTTGAAAACTGAATATGCAGGAGATGAAAAGATTAGAGGAATGCAGGCACTGAATTTAATAAGGGAATTTGAGTCACAAAGGATGAAGGAATCTGAGACAATCAAAGAATACTCAGACAGGTTGCTTGACATCGTTAACAAGGTACGATTACTAGGTACTGAATTTGTTGATTACAGAATTGTAAAGAAGATGCTCGTAACAATGCCTGAAAGGTATGAAGCTTTTCTAATTATATTAGAGAACACAAAGGATATGTCTAAGATTACTTTGGCGGAATTGTTAAATGCCCTGAAGTCCCAAGAGCAACAGAGACTAATGAGGCAAGATCATCTGGTCGAAGGAGCCCTCCCAGCCAAGCACTATGAAGTTGGGAAAAACAAAAGGAATAATTACACGAAGACTCAGGCGTCAAGCAGTGAAAATACTGTAAATAGTCAGGTTCAAAGGAAGGATAGAAACTTAAAGAGAAACTATCCGCCTTGCCATCACTGCAGCAGAAAAAGTCATCCACCATTTAAATGTTGGAAGAGACCAGATGCAAAGTGTAGTAACTGTAATCAACTTGGGCATGAAGTTGTGATTTGCTAAAGCAAATTTCAAAAGCACGAGACAAATGCACATGTTGCAGACCAAGACGATGAAGACCAGATTTTTGTGGTGACATATTTTTCAACCAGGAGCTCTTTGGAATCTTGGCTTATTGATAGTGGTTGTACAAACCACATGACTTATGACAGAACACCCTTCAAGGATTTGAAGACCACTGGAATTACAAAAGTCAAAATAGGTAATGGCGACTATATTTCTACAAAAGGAATAGGTACGATTGCAATTACAACAACTTCAGGTACAAAAACAATCTCAAATGTTCTTTATGTACCTGATATTGATCAAAACTTGTTGAGTGTGGGCCAACTTATTGAAAAAGAATTTGAAGTTTCTTTTAAAGAAGTATTGCTTTATTTATGATAGTAGTGGTCAGAAAATTTTAAAAGTCAAGATGAGTGGTAAAAGCTTTTTGTTTGATCCAACGGAGGAGGTGCAGACATCCTATTACAATGAAGCTAACACCACAGAGATTTGGCACAAGAGACTTAGTCACTATCATCTTTAAAGAATGCTGAAAATGAAGAAAAATGAAATGGTACAAGGTTTGTCGGTGCTTTCTGATCATTTGCCAAATTGCAAGGCATGCCAATATGGTAAACAAACTAGAATGCCATTTTTGAAGTCAACTTGAGAGCATCGCAAAAGCTGCAATTAATTCACATGGATGTTGGGGGACCTCAAAAAATGCCATCATTACAAGGTGGCCGTTACTATATTTTTTTTGTTGATGATTTTAGTAGAATGTGTTGGATTTTTTTCTTGAAATTCAAATAAGAAGTAGTTGGAGTATTTTGGAAGTTTAAAAAAATGGTGGAAAATTAGAGTGGTTACAAGATATAGATTTTAAGGTCCGATAACGGAAAAGAATATACATCAACAGAGTTCAATTTATTTTGCGAAGAAGCTGACATTGAACATCATATCACAACTGCTTACACTCTAGAACAAAATGGAGTAAGCGAAAGGAGGAATAGAATGATAATGGAGATGGCTAGGTGTATGTTGCAAGAAAAAGTGTTGCCAAAAGCTTTCTGGGCAGAGGCTGCTAACACAACATTTTTTCTATAAAATCAACTTCCGACCAAGGCTCTAGAAGACAAAACTCCATTTAAAGCATGGTATGGGTATAAACTTTCACTGCGTTTTCTTAAAGTTTTTGGTTCAGTGTGTTTTGTTCATATTCCAAAGGTTAAGTGTGACAAACTCGATAAGAAGGCGATTCTAGGTATCTTAGTAGGTTATAGTTCAATTTCTAAAGCCTATAAAGTTTATCATCCTCAAACAGGCAAGATGTCTATCACTAGAGATGTGCATTTTAATGAGGACGAGCTATGGGACTGGAAAAATCTGCAAACAACAGGTGAATTGTCACAAGATCTAACAGAAAACTTAATTAAAGAACAAACAGCAGACCGATGGCAAGAGGAGTTAGAAGACGATCCTCCAATCAGAGGTAGGAGGTCACTTTCAGAAATCCACCAGAGATGTCATGTCGCAATATGTGAACCTACTGGTCATGAAGAAGCACTTCAAGATTTGAAATGGAAGAATGCAATGGATGAGGAGATGTCAATGATCGAGAAAAATAAAACATGAGAATTGGTTGACATGCCTGAAAATAGAAAAGTTATCGGAGTAAAATGGGTGTTCAGAACAAAGCTGAATGCTGATAGCTCCATCAACAAATACAAGGCCAGACTTGTAGTTAAGGAATATGCTCAGATATTTGGTATCGATTATTCTGACACTTTCGCTCCTGTTGCTAGATTGGACACCATTAGATTGCTGTTGTCAGTAGCTGCACAAAAGGGCTGGAAAGTGTTCCAGTTATATGTTAAATCTGCTTTCTTGAACGAAATATTACAAGAAAAAATATATGTTGAGCAACCGGAAGGATTTGTTAAGCAAGGAGAAGAAGATAAAGTTTACCTGCTAAAAAAGGCTCTTTATGGCCTAAAACAGGCGCTAAGAACCTGGTATAGTAGGATTGATGAACATTTACTGAGTTTGAGTTTTGTAAAAAACTTATCTGAGTCTACTTTTTATGTGAAATATAATGGTAGTGATCTTCTTATAGTGTCCTTTTATGTTGATGATCTCTTGGTGATGGAAAATAATACAAGGCTAGTTGATGAATTCAAACAAGAAATGAAGCAGGTATTTGAAATGACAGATCTTGGTCTTATGACCTATTTTCTGGGAATGGAAGTCAAATAAAACAAAAATGAAGTTTTTATCTGCCAGAAAAAGTACACAGAAGAAATATTAAAGAAATTCCAAATGGAAGGTTGTAAATCAATGAATACACCAATGAATCAGAAGGAAAAGCTATGTAAGGACGATGGTTCTGATAAAGTTGATGAATGTCATTTTAGAAGTTTGATTGGATGTCTCATGTATCTCACTGCAACAAGGTCGGACATTTTATTTGCTGTAAGTCTTTTATCTCGATTTATGCATTGTGCTAGTGAACTACATTTAAGAGCAGCAAAAAGAATACTGAGATACATTAAGGGTACTGTTAATTATGGTATCAAGTTTAAATACACTCTAGACTATAAGCTACATAGATTCTCAGATAGTGATTGGGCTGGATCACTAGATGACATGAAGAGTACTTCAGGATACTGCTTCAGCCTAGGATCAGGAATTTTCTCCTGGTTGTCAAAGAAACAGGAAATTGTTGCACAATCTACTGCAGAGGCAGAATTTGTAGCAGCAACAACAACAGTTAATCAAGTTTTATGGTTGAAAAAACTTTAATGTGATTTACGCATGGAGAAGAAAGTTAATATTTAGATATTTGTTGACAATCAAGTTGCGATTGCAATTTCAAACAATCCAGTATTTCATGGGAAGACTAAACATTTCAATATCAAGCTCTATTTCTTAAGGGAGGTACAACAAAATGGTGAAATGACTTTAGTATACTGCAGGTCAGTCGATAACTTGACAGATTTGTTTATGAAACCACTGCCCGTAGGCAGGTTTCAGTTACTAAGGCAGGAGATTGGTGTTTGCAGCTCTTAAATCAAGGAGGAGTGTTAATTATTTGCTCTAAGACCGCTCAGTATTATTCTATTATTTTCAGTATTTTCAGCTAGTTTACTTTGTCTACAACAACTTGTAAACCTAGTCAATAAGTAGTTCCTATTATCTAGGAAACAGTTAGTTTGTTTATGATATTTTGAAGTTCTAGTATTATAAATGTAGTTGACTTCTGATGAATAAAAAGCAGAATTCACATTGCTTCATTCCTATATCTTTTCTTTTATTCTTTCCTGTGTTTTTTCAATTAAAAACCAACAATTTTGTTCTACTTCTGTGGAAATTAGCAAGGAATTGAAACAAAGTAAAACTACATATTGCAGTAAGAAAAAAGAGAGAAAAGAGGGAGAGAGATAGAGAGGGAATATCAAGATTGAGAGATTGTGTTTGATTGAACCATGATTATTCTTTTACAGACATTGAAGCATCTGAACCATATGTGTTCAGATTGTGTTTAATCTGAAGGTTTCTTAGGTTCTCTGGAAAGATCACTGGGCTTGAATTTAGTATAATTAGTTAACCACAAATGGAGAGACTGGAGACGCTGATTGATTTGGAAATTTTTGGATAACAGAGGCTGGTGGAGAAAGCTGGATTTCAGAGGGAAACTAAACTTAAGCACCCACATGCATAAAACCCGCTTGTTTCGGATTAAATTTTTGAATATAAAAATCTCCAAAACATAAGCTGAAACAAAGGAGGCCATAATATATGATGTATTGAGCTGCTTGATTTTTGGTATATTGGAAAATACTTTTGTGATGGAAGAGCACAGATCTATGTACTAAGTAGAGACTAACTGATCCGTTACATGATAATTATTTATTGTCCATTTGTAGTATCTACAGATTTTATTTTAATAATCATTCAATATCTGGTAGTTCATTGGCACCGATTAATCTAAGAAAAACCCCACCAAGAAATGGTGAAATTCTCTTGGGGTAAATTTTTTTTCACATCTCTCAAATTTGAGACCTTTTTGGACTACAATATTATTTTAGTATTTCACAATTGTGAATCTCAAGCATGGTATCAGAAACTTTATGTAATAAAAAAGGACCAGCTAGAGCTAGGTTTGTTTGACTATCATATCATCCATTTCTTTGTCCCCAAGTTGTTGCAATACTTTGTCCCCAAACAATGCACCCCTCAATTTACTTATAACTATTATTCATGAACGACTAGTAGCTTAATATATTGTCATCTGATTATGGACAAGATTGAACTAAAAAACGACGAAATTCACAAAGAAGAAAACTATTCAAAGATAACCCTCCGACCCATGAGCCTTTCGGACATAGAAGACTTCATGGTGTGGGCAACAGATGATAAGGTCAGCCAGTTCTGTACATGGAAGACTTGCACTTCCAGAGAAGAAGCCATGAACTACATGATCAACGCCGTCATTCCTCATCCATGGTTGAGAGCCATATGCCTCGAAGGTCATGCCATCGGATACATTATGCTGACACAATTTGATGGAAATGATGAATGTAGATGTGAGGTGGGATATGTGGTAGCACGAAAGTATTGGGGCAAAGGAATTGCAACAAGGGCTGTGAAAATGGTGGCTTCCACTATTTTTGTGGAGAGGCCTAATTTAGAGAGGCTTGATGCTTGGGTTGATATTGATAATTTGGGGTCACAAAGAGTGTTGGAGAAAGCTGGATTTCAAAGGGAAGGTGTTCTGAGGAAGTATATGATCATCAAAGGAAGGTCAAGAGTTATGGTGGTTTTTAGCCTTCTCTCCACTAACAATTAGTTTCCAACTTCACGCCTAATTTGTTTCAGCTTAAATTTTAGATATTTTAGATGCTAATCATGTAATTTACGCTATTAGAATATAGAATTTCAATAATTAACTAAAACAAAACAAGACCTATATCCATAACCAAATACCATATTGTTTTGTATAAAGGTTTCCAATTTTAATGCACGTATTGGGAACCAGTTTGAAAGATTTATTGATGCTCTTAATCATATTATGTACTTCATCACTGTTCAGAATTTTCTGCTTAATAGAAAAAAAAAATCTTACAAGGCTATATAAGCTGGAAAGTTTAAATATGTAGAATCATAAAACATGTAACAATTTATTAAAATGGTAATACACCTGTTGTTTCTCTGGTCATACATACAACACTATATTGACCACAAACAGATCATAAAAGAATACATTTTACAGAAAAAAAATATGCATCCCCTATTCAAACTCCAAGAATTAATACAAAACGGGGATAAATAAATGGCCGAATATAGCCGTCGGATTGTGTTGTGAAAGGTGGGATTTGCAACAGATTGGAGGACTCATCACATGGTGAAGGTGGAAGTATATGATGCAACAAAAAGGAGGAAGAGGAGCAGAGGAGCTGCCAACTTGACTGAAGTTCCATCCGATGAGCCACTATTTGTTGTTGGTACAGTTCCGGGTGCCCCTAAATCATTTCAACACAAAGGAAATGAGTAGACTTAAAAAACCACAAAACCAAAGATCATAAAGAAAATGGAAAAAAGTAGGAAATTACATCTCATTACTTTTTATTATGGGGATCGGTGTCTTATTATATTGTCCTACCACTTGTATTACAAATCTTTAGAAATTTTAACGTTCGTTTGTTTGAAATTGAAATTGTTACATTTGCAGTAGCAAAAGTTGCATCATGTAGTCCTTTTGGGGGGTGGGTGCGGCAAGGAAAGAAAAGAACAGTTAGACAGTTAGATGTTGGTACCATTTTTAGCTGAAGAACTTGGTATTCCTGATGAAGGGCTACCGGACGGAGAGCCACTTGATGGAGAGGTAGCTGACAAAATTCAAAAAAAAAAAAAAAAACGAATGAAATTCAAATTTGGGAATACATATTATTAGGACATTGGAGAATGTATAGGTGAATTATATCTTACTTTTGCAGTTGCTGAGAGGTGGAGTTTGCACATTGCAAGAAGCTGGTAAAGCCAAAGCCTGAGTTTGATTGACTTGGATCCCCAGAGACGAGGCTCCACCGTTGAGTACTTGGCACAAACACGCTGGCTTTGACTTCACAACGCTACCAAGCTGCGAGCAGCAGCCTGAGGATGGCTTGGTGGAGTTCCCTGTAATGAAGTTGAGGCATGGCGACATGCTAATTATCACGTTTGTACAATCCGTTTGAGCGGTTGATCTTGCCGAGAGCATGGCCACTAGGACCAAGGCGACAGACAGCACGGTTTTCGTATGTGCCATTAGACTTTTTAAGGTGCTTGAGCTGGAAAATGTTACTGGAATGAGGAGATCTGGTGATGATGAGTGAATGGGTTGTTTTTAGGTGGAAGAGACAGAAGTAAGAAGGTTGAGTTTTATAGGGGACTTGGGAAAGATGTGTCGAATGAAGAGGAGCTTTTGTAGGTCAGCAACTTAAGCCTGTTTGGTAATCAACAACTTACAAAAATATAATGTCATTTTGAGTTCAGACAATAAAAGAACTGAATTTTTTTTCCAAAGTTCCTAAGTGACAAAAGGTTTGTTGTTATGTAGGTGAACAACTCACTAGTAACAAAATTTTTAAGGGTTCTAAACTATATAGAGTAATATTTTCTTTTTTTAAAAAAGGCTCTTTTGACTTTTTTGCTACTCATTCTTTTTCTTAGATTTGGCACTGATATACCTTATCTTTATTAGTAAATTATATTTTATATTTTGGGTTCATATGGAACTTATGGTCTAAAGCATTAGCAAATGGCAGAGTTTTTGAGTATGATACTGAATAAAATGGACAATATAGTACTACACGTTAACAAGAAATTATGAGGAAAGTTAGACTTAGATATGGAACAGCCGGTTCCAAGCCGGCCAAAAATGAAATGATGAATGACTTGGTCCAAGCATTTACAGTCACTCAGAAAACTGAATCTGGAAGATTGTGACAAATAAAATTCGAAATTTACTTGGTTTCCACTTGAGCAATAATTAGTACTCTCTCCGTTTCAAAAAAAAAGATTTGGGCTTTTGACGGATATTAATTTCCATATAAACGTTTCACAATAACATATTCAAATCATAATTATTTTTTTTTCATGAAATTTATTATAAATGTCCTATTGAGTATTGATGATAAGATAAGAAGATTGTAATGACAAATTTTCTTCATGAAAATTTTAATATTAACTGCATGAGTTTATTTTTTCTAAATAACTAAAGCTCGAGTATATATTAAAAAAAATCGCAAATCTAGTTATTTCTGTATTCAAAATCTAATGAATACGAATCACAAATTAGGTAAAACTAACACAAATTCATAATCTATTTCTGCACCACGGTGGCACATATCCAAATTTCATATCGTCCATACAGATTTCCCACAAAGGGTAAATATACACCAGCAGTACTTGAATTTGTCCATTCTTCCTAAAAGATTACCAAAACTGTGAATACTTATATGTAGAATTTACCGATTTCAGTATTACTTGTAATTTTTGCGTCTTAGAGCATACAACTTTAATTGCTTGTGATACTTTTACAGTAGTTTGCTTAATATATTAGCATAATTCGCCAAGGCAATTTGTCGTGTGCAGTTAATGCATGAAACCATGACTAAATTGATCCTAGGAGACTAGGAGTGGAAAGTGGGAGGGTATTTAGTTCTTTAATATATACTAGTTTAATAGACACATATATGCGTGTGCAATTCTATTTTGATTATAGTTTTAGTGTCGTACCCGAGAGCATTCTATTTAGATTATAATTTTAGTGTCATAGTGGAGAAGGGAACCATTTTCCTTTCATGGGTATTTTTTTTTTCTTTTTAAGGTGTGACACAAATTCACTATAGTTTTTAAGAGTTGCACATCTATAAGTGGAACCTTTACTATCTAAATCCGATAATCGTACATTATATGAAAACATAAAAATTGCTTGTGGAAATAGTTTTTTTTTTTTCTAAATTTAAACTTTGTGGGAAAACAATTATGAAACTATAAGGATGTTGTGTTGGTTTAGTAATTCTTTTGAGGCTAGTCTTCAGACCTGTATACCTTGTAGTGTTTGAAAATTATATCCTTGCAAATAGCTTAACATCATCTTCTTCAGCAGTTGATTATGTATATTATGTCTAAATTAGTCTGTTGAGTTCTGAGAGGAAAAGAACTTACTGTAAACATTGTATACTTTGTAAATGCCTTATTATGTAGGAATATAGGATGATTGTATTCTTGATTACTAGAAAGTACAAAGAAATTGTATTCTTGATTTTTGATACAATATAAACCGTACAGAAAAAATACACACACAAAAAGATTCTTGTGAGTTGTGACTAGCTCAAGTGTCTCTATTCTGCTGTTACATTTCATTCAAAATTACATGGGTAGTTTTTTTTTTTTTTTTTAAGGTGTGACGCAAATTCACCATAGTTTTTAAAAGTTGCACATCTATAAGTGGAACCTTTACTATCTAAATCTGATAATCATACATTATATGAAAACATAAAAATTGCTTGTGGAAATAGTTTTTTTTTTGCTAAATTTAAACTTTGTGGGAAAACAATTATGAAGCTAAAAGGATGTTGTGTTGGTTATGTAAACAAGATGCATCTGCATCGTACGTTTTGCTTCCAAGCTAGGGATAAACTTGAAATTTCATCCTTCCTCATTTACAAATTTCTAAGTCACGTTTGGTGTTGCTTGTGAATGTAATGCCTCAAATCTTGACAGTAATCAACACAATATAGTCGGAAAAAAATTACAACACAATAGAAATTAATATATAAGGAACGAACGGATCTTACAGAACACTTTGCGTTTTATTCAAACACGTAGAAAACAAACCAACCATACAAACTTAATAATATGTTATACGAGGAAAACATGAAAAGCTCCCGAGTACATAGAAATTGAAACCGTCTCTACACGTGATGGAGAGGACACGTACAAAGCTGTGTCTGAATACTCAAAAACCGTTGAAAGTTGAAGCATATGAAGCGATGAGAACAAGGCTGGCCACTGTCATCAGAGACGGCGTCTTTAGAACACTTCCACCAGAGGTTGCACCATTTGCTGGAGTTGTTTTCGATCCTAACATACAATAATTAAATTGATGGATGGATATATGAAAATCACTGATTTGAATTCTATACATGATAATATTTTTTTTGTCTATTGAGCTTTTAGCACCATATTGTGTACTTATTACTTGAAAATTTTGTATGTTCCAAATTTATGTCACTTTTAAATGCAGCTTTTTGGAGCCTGCACGCACCGCAGTTGTGGATTGTCTGGTGCATATGAACATCCAGGCACACGTACTCTTAATGCACTTTGCAAAAACTGCCTACAGTGTATGTCTTAGATTTGAACTCTTTTTTTTGTTGGGTGGTGGGTGGGGGGCGTCTGGAGTTCTTTAAGATATTATGAATAAACTTATGAATAAAAAGATTTGTATATATACCTGACACTGATGAACTTGTTGGAGAACCAGAACTTCCATTTGGAGTTTCAGAGGGTACACTTTCAGGAGAAGCTTCTGGTGAACTTTCAGGCGAGCCGAATGGAGACGTTCCTGGTCCATTAGCAACTACAAAACAAATAATCAGCACAAAAAAAAAAAAAAAAAAAATTAGCATCTTATCACTAATCGTCATATGTATCCACTGCTAATGAATTCTAACGACAAATGTGTTTCGCAGTTATAAGAATGTTGATAGTATTGTGATCATTTATTTGTTTATATATTACCATCACACCGGCTAACAGGAGGAGTTTGCACATTGCATGCACCGGGCAAAGCAAGAGCTTGTGTCCGATTAATGTTGATTCCCAAAGCTGCAGCAGCCTGGCCGCTGAGGACGTTGCAAAGGCATCGCGGCTGTGACTTAACAACACTAGCTAGCGATGAGCAGCACGAAGAAGATGGACTTGTAGAGCTTCCAGTTACAAAGTTCAGGCAAGGAGCCATGCCAATGAGCACGTTGGTGCACCCCGATTGGGCCATGGCAAGAGCCAGCATCACGGCCATTAAGACAAGGACTGAGCCCACTTCAACCCCTTTGGAAGCCATGTAAAAATGTTGCAAAGAACTGAGACAAGGCAAAAGTTTGATATAGTTGAGAATGGGAAGGAGAGTGAATTCATATAGTGTGGTTTGAGTTGTTTTTAGCTGCAAAAATTAATTGGTAAACTAGAAAAGACCTTGTGAGGTAAGATCTTGTATTATTTAATAAATATGCAAATTACGTGTTGTTTGTGGTCATTGAAATTATTTTGCTTACATCATTTTATAGATCTACCTACTGATATTGGAAGAAGAAACTTGGAACTTTTGGTCCACGTCCTCCTCTTTCAGTAAGAAGATCACCTACCTAGCCTTGCGCCCTTGCCCGAAAACTATGACAATTTATAATCTGGTTGTTCTTTTTTCCCTTTACCACGGAGTGAGCCGAGACAACTTATAATTTGGTTGTTGATTTATACTTTTTAATTTCCTTAATTCTAATACTGCAATAAAACTTTCAAGTTTCAATTGAGTGAACTCAAGAGAATGGAGCATCATTCAACTTCTTCACTTACACTTTGACACCCCAACTCGCATTTACCTTTATTTTAAAAAAATAAAGTTGTCTTTTGAATTTTTTTAAGGGAAAAGAAAAAATCTTTAGGTCCTCTGAGCAAGGATAGAAGTGAAAGAATAAAAAAAGATATTATTTAGTCATCTTCATTTCGTTATTTACTTCACACTTTTTGAGATGAAATGAAGAAAAAGCAAAACCCCAAGGGATACATGTGTTGTGTTCCTACTATTGTATCTGAGATTGCAAGTCTAGAGAAGGTTCACTCGCAATCAGAAACATGTCCAGATACAGCTTATTGGGTGGCTAATTTCCCAACATGATTTTGCAGGTTTTTGATATCTCTGCCTCCTTCAATGAGCTTCCCGCTGCCAAATCAGATTACTGCACCCGAATTTGCCAAGAGTTCACCCTCATAACTCAGCAACACCATAATTCCAGCCGAGAGCACACCTGCATCAAAACAGCTTTACATTAAGGTAAATGGTATTGACAGTAATATTTTGCTCGACAGATCCTAATTTTACCTAGTCTAGTACTCTAGTAGTCGTCCATTACCTTCAGCACTAATCCACCACATATTTTCCTGTTCTAACTTATATTTTGAGCATATAAACAGGTTTGCAATGACGACAAGATTAAGTGGATCAAACTACTGTAGTCAATAATCTTTGTGCAATAAATAAATTCACTTCTAAGAAGCAGAATTGTGCACGTGACAATGCCTGCATTTAAAGAACGCAATTTTGGTCATTTGAAATCTTACTTCTCCTTTGACAAGTTATTCATCTCCTCTTATAGACAGATCGTTTGTTACGTGACCATAATTCATAAATCAGAAGGCACCTTAATTTTTAATTGCTCTTAAGATGTTTCCGGTATAATCGCTGCACGTACAGTGAGGCAAATATAAGTGAACTTTCAACGTTACTCTTACCAAATATGAATCATTAGAAAAAGGAAGTATAAACCAGATAAAGTTTATCTTGACAGACTTGCACAAAGTACTGACGGAAAGCAAGACTTAATTCAGGGGAAAATGCTTTATGGTTTACCTTCGCTTCCTGTTCCTCAAGTAAGTTACTTTCAACCATCTGTCCATTCGGTTGATTCATCAGGCTGAAACGCCTCTCGTTGAGGCGTATCTTGACCCCATCCTACCTCTCCAGAGGGTTCATTCCATCCTTCCTCTCCAGAGGGTGCATTCCATCCTCCCTCTCCAGAGG